>JAMXBB010000003.1:31034349-31595051 GCA_024138015.1 Lumnitzera littorea
TTTTTTTTTTTAAATTTTTTTTATTTTTCCCTTTTTTCTGTTACGTTAGTCACTTAGCTCTGTTCTCGATGGGAAGGAACGAAAATAGAGTTCCTTAACCGATGCAAGCTAGCATCGTGGAGTTACTTGCTTGGTGTTGGTGCGTTACTTTGACAAGGAAAGTACCTTGTCCACTTTTTCCTTTATTTTCTTTAATTTCTTATTAGTTGAGCGGTAATATTGGAACCTATAAAAATGTTTAAAAAATCTTAAGAAACTCTTTTGAAAAACATAAAGATAAAATAAAGAGTTTTTTTTAATAAAGAGGGTTCATTTAAATATTGATTTTAAAATAAAAAACCCTGAAAATTCCAATTAAATCCCACAAAATTGCAATTTTTCAACTTACAACTTCATGCTTAAGCTTATATTTGGCCAAACGTCCATCTTTTTTCTTTTTCTTTTCTTTTTTTTTTTTTAAATTATCTGTCAACGTCCTTCAGTTCTTGGTTCGACGATAGTCCATTCAAAATAATTTTGATAATTTTTCAAATCAAGTACTACGACTGATTATAAAATATAATCGAGTAAATTCGTAAATACATTTAATTTCTTGGGCATAATTGGGCCCTCCATTTCGGTCAATGAGGACCCACTAATTACTCTATTTTAACAATCTAACCAAGCAAAGAAGCTTTTTTAATCATCATACTGGGGGAAAAGTTCGGCCGGAAAAGAAGGAAGAGTTCTCCCAAAATATGGTATCAGACCTAGAATCTTGAATTTTATTCATACACCCTACCTGTTGCTTTCTACAAATCCTTTTTTTTTTTTTTGTTTTTTTAATTTCTTTCTAGAAAAAATCCCTCATAACTTAAAAAGCTATTTCCACATGGTAGACTTTTACCGGTTGCGATTAGAATCTTAACCCTTCAATTAAGCACAGACAACATTATTTTAAATACTTAAGAATATTATTTTAAACTAGTGATAAGCTAACACGTGTTTGACTATTTAAAGCACTATTGTGTAAGTCGTTGAAATAATAGGGTTGTAAAGTTTGATTTATCCTTATAGTATTGTTGAGTTTGTGATTTAAATTTGGATGCTGGAATTTATAGAAACTTCTTAGATGAAGAAATGGAATGATTATGCTGTTAATAGTTTCTCGTTTTCTTAGTGCATAAGTTATTTTCTATTATGTGTATTAGAGTTTGGACTTCTTGTAACTATATATATGCATATATATATATATGTATGTATGTATGTATGTATGTATTTATGTATGTATGTATGTACGTGTGTATCTATTTATTTGTGTACGTGTGTGTGCACATATAAGACGTACTTATATTTATATATATATCTTATATATACTTGAACAAGTACAAGAAGGGAGAAAATCCTAAGAGCTTATTAGAGAAATTTAGTAATTTGTGATTGTGAGTGTTATATTCCAAACAGAAGAAATTGTAACGGTTCTACTGTATAAACTAACTTAAAATAGAAGCTAATTTCATAACTGTTATCGTAGATATAATCTATACAAAGTGTACACGATTTAACTAGCTTAAAGCATTCAATTTGATACGTATCAATAATCAAATCTATGGTATAACTTTTTAAAAATACATTTTTAAGACGACTTGTTGTTTGATAATACAATAGTACTTATGTAAGCATTTCACATATAGAAATTAGTGGGCGTTATAGGGAATTCTCAATTAATTTCCTCAAAATTAGAAAGAAAAATCAAAAGTTTAAAGTCAATGGATTCTCATTTCTTCACTTTCCTAGCTCATTGCACACTAACTTGAAGATGGTGATATTTGTATATCTTGAACTTTTACTTGTTACTTGCAAAAGAGTCTATAGAGATGTGACTACAACTAGCTTAGTAAGTGGGACAGAATTAGAAGAATATTATACAATCACAAATAAAATTATTAATCATAATGAAATGAAATGAAATGAAAGCAAATCAATGAATCACTTAAAACATTGCATAATATTATCCGGTCCATTGTAAGGTTAGAGAAATTATAACCACTTCAACTCGAATTAAGTAGTTTACTATAACTCAAAATCAAACCAAATTTAGGCTTGTGCAATGAATAATACCCTACTCCCTTAACCACTTTTAAATAACTATCCCTATCCTTGTCACGACTTCCTCACTAGTCATGAGTTTCTCATTAGTTACGACTTCCTCACTAGTCACTTAATTCAACTAAGGATAGAAAAAGAAACATTTCAGCTATTTTTATCAAAGAGAGTCGATATTTGGTATGACATTCCTAATTGTTCATTTAATGGTTGCTATGTATGTCCATATACGTTAACAGTCATATTACTATTAGTTCTATTTATGAATGGCCAGATAAGTTTATACAATACAAAATTATGAAATTATATAGAGTAGTACACCAAGGAGTTCAACTCTTAGCATAAACAAAATATCAATCACACACATGGTATGCGTATAGATAACTAATTTACAACCATAAACAAAAGTACTCTTAAACTTCTAGATATTTTGATATAATATCTCAATAAGTGGTAAAGTTGTGATTCCAACTTACCTATATTGATGCTACTGTGAAAGGCTTGTATCGTCGATACTCTTTTCACGAGAAGACCCTATATGTTGGAAAAGTTATGATTCCTTCTTACCAAGATTTATGCTGCTGTGAGGGGTTTGTTTTTTCTATATATCACTTCATAATGATATAAAGAATAGATAAAACCCTAACGTCTTCGTAAATCTTACAAAAACTAAATTTGGGTTTTAATACATATAGGGTCTTCTCGTGAAAAGAGTATCGACGATACAAGCCTTTCACAGTAGCATCAATATAGGTAAGTTGGAATCACAACTTTACCACTTATTGAGATATTATATCAAAATATCTAGAAGTTTAAGAGTACTTTTGTTTATGGTTGTAAATTAGTTATCTATACGCATACCATGTGTGTGATTGATATTTTGTTTATGCTAAGAGTTGAACTCCTTGGTGTACTACTCTATATAATTTCATAATTTTGTATTGTATAAACTTATCTGGCCATTCATAAATAGAACTAATAGTAATATGACTGTTAACGTATATGGACATACATAGCAACCATTAAATGAACAATTAGGAATGTCATACCAAATATCGACTCTCTTTGATAAAAATAGCTGAAATGTTTCTTTTTCTATCCTTAGTTGAATTAAGTGACTAGTGAGGAAGTCGTAACTAATGAGAAACTCATGACTAGTGAGGAAGTCGTGACAAGGATAGGGATAGTTATTTAAAAGTGGTTAAGGGAGTAGGGTATTATTCATTGCACAAGCCTAAATTTGGTTTGATTTTGAGTTATAGTAAACTACTTAATTCGAGTTGAAGTGGTTATAATTTCTCTAACCTTACAATGGACCGGATAATATTATGCAATGTTTTAAGTGATTCATTGATTTGCTTTCATTTCATTTCATTTCATTATGATTAATAATTTTATTTGTGATTGTATAATATTCTTCTAATTCTGTCCCACTTACTAAGCTAGTTGTAGTCACATCTCTATAGACTCTTTTGCAAGTAACAAGTAAAAGTTCAAGATATACAAATATCACCATCTTCAAGTTAGTGTGCAATGAGCTAGGAAAGTGAAGAAATGAGAATCCATTGACTTTAAACTTTTGATTTTTCTTTCTAATTTTGAGGAAATTAATTGAGAATTCCCTATAACGCCCACTAATTTCTATATGTGAAATGCTTACATAAGTACTATTGTATTATCAAACAACAAGTCGTCTTAAAAATGTATTTTTAAAAAGTTATACCATAGATTTGATTATTGATACGTATCAAATTGAATGCTTTAAGCTAGTTAAATCGTGTACACTTTGTATAGATTATATCTACGATAACAGTTATGAAATTAGCTTCTATTTTAAGTTAGTTTATACAGTAGAACCGTTACAATTTCTTCTGTTTGGAATATAACACTCACAATCACAAATTACTAAATTTCTCTAATAAGCTCTTAGGATTTTCTCCCTTCTTGTACTTGTTCAAGTATATATAAGATATATATATAAATATAAGTACGTCTTATATGTGCACACACACGTACACAAATAAATAGATACACACGTACATACATACATACATAAATACATACATACATACATACATACATATATATATATATGCATATATATAGTTACAAGAAGTCCAAACTCTAATACACATAATAGAAAATAACTTATGCACTAAGAAAACGAGAAACTATTAACAGCATAATCATTCCATTTCTTCATCTAAGAAGTTTCTATAAATTCCAGCATCCAAATTTAAATCACAAACTCAACAATACTATAAGGATAAATCAAACTTTACAACCCTATTATTTCAACGACTTACACAATAGTGCTTTAAATAGTCAAACACGTGTTAGCTTATCACTAGTTTAAAATAATATTCTTAAGTATTTAAAATAATGTTGTCTGTGCTTAATTGAAGGGTTAAGATTCTAATCGCAACCGGTAAAAGTCTACCATGTGGAAATAGCTTTTTAAGTTATGAGGGATTTTTTCTAGAAAGAAATTAAAAAAACAAAAAAAAAAAAAAGGATTTGTAGAAAGCAACAGGTAGGGTGTATGAATAAAATTCAAGATTCTAGGTCTGATACCATATTTTGGGAGAACTCTTCCTTCTTTTCCGGCCGAACTTTTCCCCCAGTATGATGATTAAAAAAGCTTCTTTGCTTGGTTAGATTGTTAAAATAGAGTAATTAGTGGGTCCTCATTGACCGAAATGGAGGGCCCAATTATGCCCAAGAAATTAAATGTATTTACGAATTTACTCGATTATATTTTATAATCAGTCGTAGTACTTGATTTGAAAAATTATCAAAATTATTTTGAATGGACTATCGTCGAACCAAGAACTGAAGGACGTTGACAGATAATTTAAAAAAAAAAAAAGAAAAGAAAAAGAAAAAAGATGGACGTTTGGCCAAATATAAGCTTAAGCATGAAGTTGTAAGTTGAAAAATTGCAATTTTGTGGGATTTAATTGGAATTTTCAGGGTTTTTTATTTTAAAATCAATATTTAAATGAACCCTCTTTATTAAAAAAAACTCTTTATTTTATCTTTATGTTTTTCAAAAGAGTTTCTTAAGATTTTTTAAACATTTTTATAGGTTCCAATATTACCGCTCAACTAATAAGAAATTAAAGAAAATAAAGGAAAAAGTGGACAAGGTACTTTCCTTGTCAAAGTAACGCACCAACACCAAGCAAGTAACTCCACGATGCTAGCTTGCATCGGTTAAGGAACTCTATTTTCGTTCCTTCCCATCGAGAACAGAGCTAAGTGACTAACGTAACAGAAAAAAGGGAAAAATAAAAAAAATTTAAAAAAAAAAAAGATAGATGGATTCATATTTCCATATATTATGACACATGCGTACACATATATCCTAAATGATCGGAGCATACATCTTGTGAATTTTCATGAAATAGGTCAAAACCCAATTTACAAAATCATAGAACCTGGATCGGAGGTTTTTTTTTTCTTTTTTTTTGTTTTTTTTCTCTTATATCAGATTATGAAAAAACGAAATCTCGGATTAGACAAATATTACGACTGTAAGCCGTATAATTAATGCCCTCCTGCCGTCAACTTTTCCTAAATGAAATGGTATATTCGCATAGTTGCACCCTACTATAGAAGATGATTAAAGAAAGCATAGCTGTGGGACCTGTACCGATTTAAATATCTCGAATATCTCTAAGATTCCCAAACACAGACAAAGATAGATATTAGCATAGTGCGCGGGTTCCTGTCCACTTCAATATTACCAAGAAACTTCGTATGGTGGGGTATTTATATATATATATATAGAGAGAGAGAGAATTGTGTCGTTTTCCTTTCCAGTTCAATAATGGTCCTAACATCCCTAAGTTTGTTTGGAGTTTAACCAGCATTTCCATATGCAATAGGCCCCACAGAATCGTGGCCGGCGATACTCCTGTTATTAATAGAAAAGCTGAAACCACTATTTTCCACAATGAAATAAACAAAAGCCTCTTCCACATTAAAATTGCTTTTGCTAGTGGGAAAAGGTTGAGCCTGGAAAGTTACAGGATCATCCGTTACTTGAACGTAGACACGGAATGGTTTTAATCCGAGTACTGTGAACCGGTCCGGAACCAGCTACACGGTTAAAAGCGGCCATGCACCTTCGTTCTTAGGTGGTTCATCGCCAAGAACCATGTAACCAGCAGCGCAAATAAAACAATAAAAAGAGAAACAAAAGGATCCAACGTTTTTAAAAAATAAAAATGAATGGAATCATAAAGAGAAATATAGATATACTATCTGTTAAATAGAACTGGGATTATTAAATTAAATAAATAAAATAGAGAACCAGTTCATGGGTCATAGCACAAAGCAGGGGGCCCTGAGCTGGTTCCGGTTCATCATTTTCAAGAAGAGGGAACTGGTGGTTCCAGCCGTTGGACCATCTAGGAAATAAAGAACTCTAAATATTTGAATAAACCACCATCTAGGAAATAAAAGCATATGTTGAGGAAATTCTTAAGCGACTCCTACTCTTCAAAGGACATTGGCATGTTTAGAGAGAAGGTTCTAAAATTATATATCCGCATACTAAATTTCGCCCGTTTCTCTTGTCAACAAAGAAACCAGACACTTAAATCTATATAATATTAGCTTAATTACATGAAACAACTGAGATCAAAGCAACTTTTTTTTATTTGATCTGCCCACAGTTACTGCCAGGAGCAAACCTTGAAGATCCTGTTCCCTTAACACGTATGACCCCTATAACAAGAAGATAATTCTTTTATTACAAAGCTTTTAAAGACCTTTCCCTCATATGTTTCTGCAGCTGTGTTATTCAGTCTTGTCATCCTTGCTATCCACTGCTTCAACTGGTCTGCTGACAGCATCCCTCAAAGCTGATTCTCTTTCAGCCCCTACCTGCAAAACGGGATACCAGTTTCATCCATAGATTGAAACATACAGCGAACAAACTTTTCCCCCCTTCTAAGAACAAGCAGGAACTGCTGAAGTTAACCATGACAATGAATAGTATCATCTATAAACAGATATCCAGAAACACATGACTGAACATTACAAGGCTGACAAGTACATCAAATGATGGGGAGTAATGATAAAGCATTCAAAGGCGAGGGAAAAAAAAAAAAAAAAGAACCCTCAAGTGTGCACACACATATACTACTAAAAATGTCAAAAGATCAAGCTAACAGAGAATGCCATTGGACATATCAAAGAATTATTTATAGAAGCATAATCATCCCTCTAGACCAATAGCTGAAGTGTCAATTCCCAGTTAATTGAGGCCAAATAAGCAGCTGTTTTTCCCCCTGGATATTGAGTATATTTCACTTGCATTTACATTGCTTAAATTATACCTGCTATTTATCTACAAGCAACAGATGGAGTAGGAATAAAACCCTATGAAGCCATTATAAGGGTATCAAAGGGGGCGAGAAAACTTTCTATGTTGAAATGACTAACGATGTGAATGTTACCATGGCAGTATACCGACATTTTTGTCCATTATAATTCCAAAAATTTCAATCTGAGACAAGCATTAATCCAAACTTTTGAGAATCCAATCGTCTACAAAATTATCCACCAAATTGGCTGTTCACACTTTGTCCCTCATTTCATATCTCTTTCATTTGTCAATCATTCTCCTAATGCAGTAAAGATACAAAAGTTCTGCTTTGACAAATAAAGATAATACCACCACTGGAAAGTAAAGCACAGGTTCAAATTCCCAAAACAACAATGATTTTCCTTCCTAAATATTAAGAAATAGAAGACAACTAGACAAACTTCAGCTGGAGTAAAACCACCACAATCCATTAATATTCAGTAATTTTACTATTAGGCCCAATAGTAAAACCTCTCTTAAATCTTAATCTAGATTCATTGACTACATCCAACCTCTACCAGACCCTGCTCCTCTTAGCTCTACATCAATACCTCAAGTCTGAGGAGCCACCATCATCCCCCATTACCAAATAATTGTCAATCCCATTTGGGAACATTGTAGCTTCACCCACAATCATTTCACTTCAGTGATCCCCTGTTCTTCATTGCTTCTCTATCTGAATACACTTAACACAACAAATCACCAAATAAGACTGGATTGTGGGTTTTTTGTCCCCATCTCTGACACCCAAGAATCACCTGAAAAACAATTTGTCTTACCCCAACCAAGATTAAAGGCCATGCCTAAGCTGAAGCAGCCATAATTAACAATTCACTAAAGCTAAAAATAGAAGATTTCAAAGAACATTTTCTGAGGAAAAAGACAACTCACAGCTTGCATCATTTTGGACTCTCATTGAACCACAGCATCCTTCTTATTCCAAGTTTCACGTCAAAAGAATAATATATTGTCAACATATCCTAATGCCATGAGTAACGAAGAAAAACCAAAAAAAAAAAAAACCAATATAGAATAGAAATACACAAGGGGAATAATGGTCCAATGGGCATGAGGAGATCAGGCTATTTGCTTTAGACAGCTCTAGCAGGAATGAGCTCACAGAGGCTAGATGTAACCAAGGTAAGCTCAATCCATCAGAACAGAAGAGCAGAGCATCAGGTTGAATGGTCAGATTCAATGAAGTTCCCCATGGCTACTCCTCCCAAACTTCTTTTATCATCCTTCAATTTTGTCTATAAAAGCTTTCCAGCTATAGCAGAATGTTACATTGTAAAACACCAGCAGATCAAAGGTGCTCTACCGTTTTGCATCAGCATTTTACAGCAAGTGCACTTCAAGTCTTGAACTTGCTATTTGGGCGCTTTCAGGAATGCAGGTCCAGATACACGATCAAAGACTATTCTTTCATTGATTTAGAGTACGAAAGAAAACACTGCACCTTCAATGAAGGTGCATGAGCAGTTTTGATACATCTAGAGTTGTTGGTCCAATCACTAGTCTATGTTAGGAGGCTGAGGACCACAGCCAGTGATGAGACTTGAGGGTATGTGGTTTTTATGGGTGTGTGTGTACATAAATAATCAGTGGGTAGGTTTAACAGTAGAATAAGACTTGCTGATGTGGCAAGCGTGTTAGTATGGACTAAAGAATAAAAAGACTTGCTAATGTGGTGGTAAGTGAGTTAGTAAAGGAATAAAGAATAAGGAGCTTCGCTGAGCTGGCAAGTGGAGGGAAAAGGATCTAATTAGCGGAATATATAAAAAGGGGACGGAGTTCGTTGGGGTTGGTTATCAAATATCGGGAGACCCCAGTCTCCTCGTTCAGAAACTTCTGAATTTCTGAGCTCTGGCTCATGTTGCTTTGTTCTGAGCTTCAAGCTCAGGTGAGTTCAGAGAACCCCAGATATTAGTTCCTTCATTGCATTTCTTTAGTCCTTGTTATGGTGCTCTATCAACTTTGCTCATACTAGGACTAGCAAGTCTGTAAAAACTATCTAGCTACCCAAGCACCCTATCCTATTTATAGGTTTGTGATCTCTCTAACTTATTCTGGAAGCTTCAAGAAGAATCATAATCTAAACAACAGCTCAAATACAACTAAACATGTGCTGTAATAAAGCCATTAGACCAAAATAACAGACACTTACTAACCAACAATTAATATCAACAAATTCCTTCAAAATTTCAACCCAAAAAAAAAAAATCCCTCACAAAATCGCCTTGTTTATACCATAGTTACAAGCTTAAGCTTTTAGATAAAACATTTGTGATATTAGTTACAACATAGTACTAGAGCATGAGGTTCTAGATCCAAACCTTAGCATCATCAATCAAAACCCATTAATTAATCATCCATTTGTTGGGCCTCGACCAAGATCTAGCCCACAAGTTAGGAATGGTATATAATAAATATAATATTTTACATTGCATTTACAAGTTTAAGCTTTTAAATAAGATAGTCGCAATACTAGTCATAACAATAGCACACATCACATATTGGCCTCCATTAAAAAAATATCAAACAAAACATGGAAATTGTTTTGCCATTTTGTTGCACTCCAAACAAGAACAAGCAAAATGGAAGATCACCTTGAGATTTCTTACATCTTAGTCATCACCTTATGAGAGAAGATCCACAGACAGCGTCAATTGATTAAACACGGATTTAGATACACAACTAGAGACTATTTTTTTCTTTTATGTTGAATTAGAGTAGAAAAGTAAACACAAGCACCTTCTATCATGAAGGTTCATAAGCACTTTGCTTATACTAGGACTCACGAGTCCATACAGAATATCTAGCTATCCCTTTAACTAACTGTCCTATACTATTTATAAGCTCATGATCTCTCTAACCAATTGTGGAAGCTTCTAGAAAAATTTAGAAACAGTAAAACAGCTCAGCTACAACTATTACAACAACTCAACTAAACATACAAAAAATAACATGTGCTAAAATAAAATCAGTAAAACCAAAATAACATGCACTGACTACCAATTAAACTTGAGGAGGTTATCACACCAATATAATAATGTCTTTTGGTAACCTTCATGATACTAATTTTGACAGCATCGGTTTTAGTATAACATAAAGCTGATGTTCTTTCCAAATAAACCATATTCTGATAGAAGATCAGTCCCTCCTTGCATTCCCACGCCTCATCCATTTCCTTCACTTAAACTCAAACCACAAGTTCCCGTAACTCCACCAACTTGTTACTTGTTTCCTCATTAAGTCAAAAAACTACAGCTATGGAGAAGAAATTGCAAACAACTTACCTCCATTCTCATAATGCCTTCATAAAGCATCAGCACCCTATGTCCCTTCCAGCTTGATCCTCATTTTCAAAATCAATACAGAATAGCTGGCTGATCCAAGTTTTTTGTGAAGTAGTAACTATTTGTTCCAAAAAAATTTGTGGCAATAGTGGTCAATTCTCATAGTATGCTTCCAACCCCAAAGGTAACCGCTCCAATAATAGTTTTAGCTAGCCCTAATTACTCTTTCTCATATGCCCGAAGCTTAATGATGTCATTGAGCAAAAGGTCAGCTAGAAAACACGATTAACCAATTTTCTTGCTGTAATACAACCCCTCTACCTACATCTGAAGCATTATAGTACACTATGAAAATACGAGTGAGGTTATCAAAGGAAGAAGAATTGCTGATAATATCTTGATCGCTCAAGAGATGATGCAAGGTTATCACAAGGACTCACACGGGGCTAGATGTGCCATGAAGATAGATATTATAAAAGCATATGATCACGTTAATTGGTCGTTTCTACAAAGCCTTCTTGTGGCATTGAATTTCCCTTCCATCTTTATACACTGGATCATAGAATGTGTTTCTTCCCCAAGATTCTCATTGAGTTTAAATGGAGAGTTGGTAGGATTTTTTCCTAGCTCGCGTGGCCTAAAACAAGGTGATCCAATATCCCCATACCCATTTGTTTTGGTTATGAAAACTTTATCTAACTTACTTAGAAGACTTAACACCAATAAGGATTTCAAACACCATTGTTACAGTAAGAGAGAGCAGATCACCCATCTTTGTTTTGCAGATGATTTGCTTATTTTTTCAAAAGGGGATATTTCTCTACTATCGCTGATTAAATACTACTTGGAGGATTTCTTCTATCTCTCCAACTTAAGGGCAAATCAATCCAAGAGTTTACCTTTACCAGTAAAGTCAATCCAACGGTGAAGCCCTAGATTTCTTCCCTCCTTGGGTTCAAGAGAGGACAATTGCCGGTAAAATATCTTGGTGTTCCTCCCATTTCGACACGACTATATAAA
This sequence comes from Lumnitzera littorea, assembly GCA_024138015.1. Lineage (NCBI taxonomy): Eukaryota > Viridiplantae > Streptophyta > Magnoliopsida > Myrtales > Combretaceae > Lumnitzera > Lumnitzera littorea. The sequence goes on from JAMXBB010000003.1 coordinate 31,046,131, forward strand.
GCCTACTGCCAAACCTTAGTGGAAAGATTCACTTCCAGAATTAACAGTTGAACTTCTAAGCATCTATTCTATGCAAGCCGCGTTCAACTAGTTAGAAGTGTTCTCTTCTCCCTACAAGTATACTAGTTATCTGTCTTCATACTTCCAAAGAGAATCCTAAAATAGCTAAACACAAAGATAAAACATTTTCTATGGAATGGATTGAATGCCAAAGCCAAAGTGTCTTGAGAAGAGATTTGCTTCCCTAAAAAGGAAGAGGGATTAGGCATTATGGTCATCACGCTATGAAACAAGGTGACCCTGTTGAAACATATATGACACTTATGTATAGATCCCAATAGCTTGTGGCCAAGATGGGTGAATAAAGAGATCTTTAAGGGTAAGAACTTTTGGATTACTCCGAACCCCTCCCAAAGCTTATGGTCATGGTGCAAGATTCTCCATACAAGGACTTAGGCTAGACCTCTATTTGCATAGCGCATAAGGGAGGGGAGGCGCACAACATCTTGCTATGGTATGACCTATGGCACCCTTATGGTCCAATTGCTAAGTTGATTGGAGAGAGATCCATCTATGACATGGGATAGACCAAGGAGGCAAAGCTGAGTGACATTATTGAGGGATGTGAATGGTGTTGGCCAAGAGGGGAACAATGGAACACCATTAAAGCAACTCTTCCGACCAATATTGCTCCTAAAAGAGGAGTTTAAGATTCCTTTGTCTGGCTAGTGGAGCCTACTAAAGGGTTCTTCGTCAAATCTATATACGACCTCTTGAGACCTAAGAACCCTTCCAATCCTTACCACAACGTCACCTGGAACAAAAATAATCTCTTGTAGCATTCCTTTGTTTTGTGGCTGGCTATTAAGCAAAGGCTCCTAAACCAAGACAAACTACTTCATTGAGGTATCATATCACAAAATCATTGCCATCTATCCTCCATTGAGGAAGAGAATCATAATCATTTATTCCTACAATATCAGGATGCTAAGGCTGTCTAGGAAGAAGTCCAAAGGTATAGCTCTCCATCTCACAAGACGTTTTATGACTCAAAGTCTTTATCTTCTTTGATGGAGAACGTCAAAAGATGTGGGGACCATAAGTGGAGTATTCTAGCTATTGTGATATACCATATTTGGAGAGAAAGGAACTCAAGATGCAGTGCTCATCCATCTACAGTGACCGCTCTAGCTATGACTATTATGTTATTTTTAGATGTATAGTTTCATGTGATTCAAGCTCCCCAAGTTTGACATCCACATCTTTTTGTGATTATAGATGTGGATTCTAAACTTAGCATCTCTTGTACATCTTAATTGTTCAATATATATATAATTACTGACCTTACCCAAAAAATAAAAAATATATAAATAAGGCCGGTAAAGCTACACAGGAATCTTTGTTAGCTTCTCTAACTCTCTTGTAAATTAAAAGTTGTTTTACACACCATCTACATATATGGTTCAGCTATTAATCCTTACTTCTTCATAAACTTCCTCTGATACCTAGCCAAACTCAAAAATCCCTCTATCCTTTATAGTGGTTGGCTTAGGCCAAGTCAAAATTGCCTCTATGTTTATTGGATACACTTCCACACCCTTCTGGAAATTAAATGACCTAGATATGCCACCTGTGCTTGAGCGAGATTGCTTATGATAAAGACTGCGCTCCTTAAGTAGAATAAATATTGCACATGTTCTGAATGCTCCACCCACAATACAATAAAGTAGAGTATCATAAAATATTACAAACATGAATTTTCATAAATACCTTATTAGTGCTTGAAAAAATAGAAAGATCAAAAGCAAGGCTATATGACATCACCAGAAACTTGAAATGGCTCTAGTGGGTACAAAATACAATTTTTTCCACACTAAGGGTACATGCTCACTAATGCTAACCCAACGATGGGTCCAATTTCAAAAAATAACAAGCACCATACAGCTCATCAAGTAATTCTTCAATCATTGGAATACAAAATTCATCCTTAATTGTGTTCTCACTCAAAGCAGAATAGTCTTACACAAAATCTCCAAGTTCCATTCGTCTACTTAATTAGCAAACAAGAAAAGAAAACCAAGATTGACTTGGGTATATTTCGAGCATTTCTTCACATTGTTTCTCAATATCATCTTCTTGATTGATATGAAAGCAATAGGAGTCTATCTAGTATCGATTTATAACTAGCTCCAAAAGAATTTTGTGGTCACAATCTTGCCAAGGAAAATCCCTAGTGAAGGCTTAAATAAATATGCAAATTCAGCCAATAATCTCTTACATCCCTCAGGATCAACAACCTCCATTGCTGCAATCATGATGGGGATGTCGGAGAATCTTTAACACCCTTCAAAACAATTATCTCTCCTTCTCTTATGAATCTCATCTTCACTCACTCATCATTTGATGTATTTTCTCTCAATTGCTCCCGAACACCCACTGTTAGTGCATAAAATCTATCAATGGCAAGAGAGAGCACCTACCAATACACCATTCAATTCACATAGTTTATGGCTATTCCATTCCCCTAAGAGCATGTTTGAACATCTGCAGCTCTCCTTCGATCTCTTCCTCCTTATCTTTTAGAAATGAACAACACATCTTGCTCCTCCACACATCCTCCAGTCATAGCTGGGCTCAAAATGGCCAGCTTTCTCCCTTAGGTTGATTCTTCTTTCAACGACATTCCTTTCGGCTCACATAGACATGCCAAACTCATATCTTAAGTTAGATTCATCAATTAGTGCAACTCCACTTCAAAAGAAATATAATCCTTCAAATCACTCAAAAAAAAAAAAATTTGCTATTTCTTACTCCAAAAAAATGCAATGGATTGCAGCAGGAGTTGGTCAAATCTTCTCTAACAAGTCTCCATGGAATCTAAGCTTCAAGAACGACAATCTTAACCTATAATTGTGCAAAGGTAGTCCAAATGCATGTTTCATGGTGGCATAAATTCCATTATGTTACTTGTGCCCAGTCTCCCTCCAACTTCAATAACCATAACCTAGTGTCTCCTTCCATGTGAAAAGAGGTCAATTCCAAGTGTTCATCCTAGGGTATCTTTTGGTGTCTAAAGAAATTCACATCTATTGAGCAAGGCCAAAGGATCCATTGCGCCATTATACTTAAGAAAATCTAATTTCAAAGAATTCAAAGGCAATCACTCCCTAGTTGTTCCTCTTACTGCTCAAATTTTCTATTCAATTTCCCCTCTATTATTGCTAGCTTCTTCTACTTCTCTTTCTCCCACTCACTATGCAACAATCTCACAAGCTAGACTAGCCATCTTATTACAATCCCACATGGAAAAGTAACATAACTAAGTTTAATAGTTTAATTTAAGGGATTCTCCAACCTATTAGGCTAATCTTTTGAGTTAGACTTGCCCCATGGGCTTGGGTTATAACACATCTACACTAACAATGGTTTTGCATTGCTTTTGATGGCGTTCATCATCTTTGTACATGGAAGGCCTCAAATTTTCACTGAAGACTCTTCAATTCTTCCATTTGAAATGGCTTTAGTGCCAAATTGTTACAAAATCAAAGGTAATTCCTATTTATAGGTCCAATTACTGTAAAATCTAGTTCAAATTTATGTTTACTTTCTCCCTTGCTTTCCAATCTTACCAATTGAATTTAGTGCTCATTAAAGAGAACCCAACAATCTCTTAGGAATTCTGAATTTTCTCATAAAGTAGGAGTTAGCCCCCCTTTTCAACATTCTCCCATCTAACAAAAGTGGACTGTAGTTACGCCAAGGAAACCTCTTTGCCAATCCTTTTCTAGACACCAATCATATATTAATTTCTTATTTTAGCAGTCCCTATGTATTCATGTGTCTTACTTAGCAAGCTATTCCTCATCTTCACAACTCTCATCTTTCATTAGTGTATATAGTTCACCATCTAGCATTCAAGCTCAAAGAGCACCACCAATCTTATGGCCATCTCAAAGAACTCATCTTTAAACTCTGTTAGAAACTTGCCATAAGGATGTCCTCTCCCACACACCATAAGGAAGAAAAAGAAAAAATTGAGTCTATTTCTTTTCATTGAAATGAGTAATGTTATGGGATTAGATTCAGTATTAAAACCTTTCAACAGTGACTACTTTGCTCTAAAAATTTTCAATTTTCTCAATCCACACTATTGTTGTTCTACTGTGTAAACAAATGTAAAAAGGCCTATAACTTCTAATGCACTTATCGCAATCATTCTAATTGATAGAGATGCACTTACTGCTACCCTTTTAATTGAGAGAAATAGTTCCAGAGGACTATCAAGATTAAAGAAAGGTACCCAAATGGTCCTACAAATAAAAATAGTAAACTGAACCTAAGAAAAACTAAATGTATACAGAAAACACAAACTTTCATGGAGATAGCCACAACCCCACCACTAGATAGTCATCAATTCTTATTTGAAGAAGGAACTATCTACACATACTCTTAACAACTATTCATAGTCAACTAACAACCTCAAACCATCCAAGCAGAACCTTCACAAAAAAATAAACAAGTAAGATCAAGTAATTGTAATCACGAAGCTTCCAAAAGGTTAAACAAAAAATCAATGAATGGCCATATGCATCTTCATCCCAGACTGTTATCTTCTATAGAACAATCAAGCCTTTTCAGATAAAAAAAATGAATGAGCACAACCAACACAAACCACAGAAGACAATTTCACAACATCAACTCACTGTGCCATTGGTCTTTGCAGCTGGCGGTTTATACGGGCATGCCGGAGGTGCCCTCACTGGCTTCCTGTACTCCCATCCAAAGAGTGCATAGACTTTTGCCTAAAAACACATCAATCACACAATCAACTACAATACAAGATTGAAAAAACAGGAAAATTCCCGTCCCCCTTCAGGGTCCCGTTTTCCTTTCTATAAATCTCACATTACCACATCTAAATAATAATAATAATAAAAAACAATCTCAGTCCATGAACGCCACTGGCAGACGGGGACACCGAGTGGGGTTCATGGAATTACCCTACACACATGTACTGCAACTCCCACATAAGTACTGAAATTTGCATCGATTACATAAAGCAAACACCTTGAAGGGGGAAATAATTATAAATTTCAACAATGAGGGTTTCCAGGTTTCCATTTTTCACATTCACAAAAAAAAAAAAAAAAATCGAAAAATTGGCAATTCAAATTATATCTTACCATGATGTAATCGAAGAGAAGAGGCAATATATTTACGATTGGGACAAGAAAGAGAGGCAGTAAGCAAGCCAAGCAAACCTAATTCAGAAAATTCACAATCATAAGTCAAACGTTAGAGAAGAATTTAACAGTTCTTGGATGAAAGTGTAAAATCTTTCAACGACGAGACAGAAAAAGTGGAATTTGGATGAATCGATTACCATGATTGAGTGTCTGATTAAACTGATCTACGATGCAAGAAACGGTTTGATTGTGCTCCGAGTCTTTCTCTGCTTGATCTCTGTTTATTGTATATATAAGCTCTAAGAAATAACCGGAGATTGTGGGAATAAAACGTACGGTGATTTTGTAATTTGGTCCCTGAATACTGGCTTTTTCGGTTTAGTACCCCTGACCTGGTTACGAAGGAAAATGCTAAACATTGCGAACTCACGTTGCGAAAGTCAGAGGCTGAACGACGTGTTAATTTTCAATGTTTAGTTCTATAAAGGAAAAATAATAAACAATTGAGAAAGATTCCAAATGTCATCGTTAGACTTGTTCGGTCGTGGAATTCGCAAAATCGCAAAATCTATCGGCCTGTAAATCACACCTCTCCTTTATGAATTATGATTTTCGTCGTACTAATTATAAAGGTTCCCAAACAAAATAAAAAATTAAAAATACCTCCTGTAGCAAATAAATTCCACTCTAAAACATTTTATCTACTATATTAAACGAAAAGTAATTTTTTATTATCTATAACTAGTAATTTGGTACTTATTGTTTTAATCATTAAGTATATTTATACGATAATTGTAAAAAACAATCAAATTCATCTTGTAAAATTCTTTCAACTATATAATTACTATTTCCTATAACACTTACTTATACATTACTATTCTTTTATTTACCTATTATTTTAATTGTTTAATATTGTCATTATTTAGAAAATTCATTGTACGTTTTATTTAATCCACATTTGTAAAGATTTCTTTTTTAAAAATTTATTACAGTTTTAATTTTACTAATATATATTATTAACATTCTTTTATATTTTTTAATCCAAACTTTTTTTATATTGTTTATACACTTAACGTGAATGTACCGTCCGTTAATATAATTATATATAACTACTATTTTAAGACGCTACTCTTCTTAAAAGGAAACGCCCTGCTTTTATATTTCTATTTAATAATTTTCAATTGGTAAAAACGGTCAAAATGTAAAAGTAAATAAATCAATTATAGTGTAATGTAAGGATAAAAAATTGGGAATTCTTTAACAATGTAGACTAAGGGATTCGGCTGATCTTGTGCAGTGGGAGTCTTGGGTATTGAATAGCATATGTAACAGGTGAATGAACTATAAGAATCAATTCCACTGTTGTTGAAGCGAAACGCAGTTGATCTTTCAAAACAATAGTGTAATGGCACGACAACATTTCTGTCGTTTCTGTGATTTCTGAAATCTATCGAAAAAAAAAGGGGTTCTTGATTATCGGTAGAGTTTGGCTATTAATAATGTCGAGTACATGATATTTGATATTTGGTATCCCAATTTTATCCATTTTTATAATTAATTATCTAAAACTTAAAATATATATTTGATATTTAAACTTTACTTATTTTTACCGTTAATTATTTGAGTTTTATATATTTTTTTGCTATTAACTACCTAAATATTCATTTTTACAATTAACTTCTAAGTACTATAAAAGCCTTCAAATGTTTATACATAGGAAATTAACATTTTAAATTTCAAGTTAATTGCTAAAAGGGGTAAATTTTAGGTGTCAAATATAACACTTACTCGACAATATTTGTTGAATTACATTGACAGTTAATAGCTTATATAAGACCTTCTTTTTTTAGACCCCAATGGTCAAGTTCATTGAAAGCTTCTTTTTAAGTACATAAACTTTTCTAAAAATAGTTGAAAACAGATATCTTGATCCAATTCAACGAACCTTATTTGGTTCCATTATATCAAATCTTCTTAAGTCATCTTAAGTGTATAAACTTCATCCTTGACCCTTTGTGCTTAGCGTAAGAAGTTAAATCTGGGTCATTGCCAAACTTAAAATATAAAGAACTATAAGTAATTTTTTAATTATAGTAATTTTTATTTCTTTTTGATAAAATAATCATATATCTAAAAGCACTTTTCTAAGATTTAAAAATATGTTTTTTTAAGCAGATGGTATATATTACAACTGTTTGAAGAAAAAGGGAATAGAATATGATGTATTTTATTGGAAGAGTAGTGCACCGGTCACTAGATCATAGAGTTCTAGAATGGTTAATAATTTAAACATTAAATTTAAAGTTAAGGGGTCAAGGATAAATGAAATGAATATAAAAAGGTATGTTTATAATCAACAATTAAATCTTAGATGTATCATGCATTAAAAGATTTTCTAGATCAACTAATTTGTAATCTTTCATTATATTTTTCTACATCATTTATTCATTCTCAAAGCAAAGTTGATGATGTAATTTTATCCGAATTACTAGCAAGATATGTTTTAAGCTTTATTTAATTCGCTTTACTTTTAAATATTTATGGTAAAAGAAGCATTTAAAATTGGTCGTTATTGCAAAATTTTTCTAAAGATTACTACTCTAACCCCATGGTAATCCACTCTCCTTATTTTTTCTATTATCTTAATATTAGCTAATGCTCACTTGCATTATGTGTATAAAAATAATTATATGTGAAATCTATAATTGAAATAGTTGGCATTTTTTTTTTTTTTGCTTCTTTTTGAATTTCTTTTATAAATAATAATCATATATAAATTTATACTATTAATGGATATATCAATTTTGCTTGTAGCCTTAAGAATTACATGTAACTTGCAATTTTACTACAATCCAGTAGAGCTTCCAATTTTGACACATATATCTCCCCACGTTTGCTAGTAAGCAATTCGAATGAATATTTGTAACTTCTATTAGTAATATATGTAAATAAATATCGATAAAATGTATACACATAGATAGACAAAGGCATGGAGCCCTGCTATAAGACTACCTTCTAAAAACCGGCAAGTCATGGGGCTCCTAGATGTGAAACTAGGATTGGTTGATCACTAACTAGTTTTGAGGTAAAACCTAAAACCCTTCTTATTTTCCAATGCTGGTTTATGAGCCTTAGATTCATCGAACCAACCATATTTTAATTTTTTTTCCCTTTTTAAATATTAAAAATTCTTCGCAAAGTTCTCCATATTATATCTAAGAGTATGTAACTATAGGGGTGGAGGTACAGATGCACAGGTCATGTGCGTACTACATGTAAAGTCATACTATATGTAATTAGGGAAATAGCTTAAGTGACTCGTACAAGATAATCAAGAGAGAAATGTAAGGAAGAGGAGTAAGCTATCTTAATAAAACTCTAACATATATAGTGATAGGTGGAGGAGTGTAGTGGTATCAAACTCCACAATTGATGAATAACAAGCTAAAGTTCTTGTAGTGTTTAAGTGTTTGATTTTTAAAATAAGAATCCAATAGAATAATTATATTAATGAGGGTTTTTTCTCTTATTCAAATAAGGATGTAAATAGGGTACTTATAGGAAATGGTAGATGACTCCATCCGTCAGATCATGACTGTGATCAATAGTTAAACTTGAAACATTTTATTAATGGATCTCAAGTAGGCTATTTTCATAGGTTTATGCCCAGATAAAGTCTTTATTTATTATTTTAGTATCAGCGAAACCAGGAAAGGTTGGATCAGATAGATAAATCTAACAAGCCCAACTCCAAGCCCATATACTAAATCTCCCTTGATCATCTCGATAATTTATAAGCTTGGTTCCTCGAGTCTTATCACCTTAGCTCGAGTATTTTAATCCATTTAATCAATCATTTTACCCCTTAACCAAAGTCCTTCCTACAGAGTTGAAGGGGTTTGGCCATCGAATGAACCTTTTAGATAACTTAGGCATGTACGCTATTGAATAGTTGCATCGCCACTAAATTCATTTAAGAATTATCTTAGTGTACAAGCTTGCAACACCTCTTAATCGTGTGTCATGCCTTGACTGAATTAGGTTGTACGTTGCCCCTCAAGACAATACTCTGAAATAACTCTTCTTTAAGTTGTCTCTTTTTGAGTTGATTTGTCTCTTCAATTCGATTCATATGAGTTATCGATTCTATTAAGTTGAATTTGTACGTTAAGTTCACATTAGCAATCTCGTTGAGCTGACTCCATGTATCCATATTATCTTGATTTTCTTCTCATATAGGAGCATTCTTCTTATAAGGTCTTCATAGATAATGTAAACACTTTGTGTTAACCAAATCTTATTTGTTACACAACGAATAAGGCGATCCCGTTAGCTGATTAACAAGTAGGGGTCAAGAAGATAGTACCTTAGAAGCTAAACGAATTTTCAAATCTCTATTTCACTATCCCTCATAATTTGGAGAAGTGCCTATTTCACTATCCTTTCCCTGTAGGAAATTGGACATAACACTAAGCCAATCATATATGAGAATTGGTCATCGTAAATTACCACATTAGGCTTTTGTTTCTTGAGGCTTTCTTTTCTTTCTCTCTTTCTCTTTTTTAAACCGTGAACTCACAATACCATTTAATTAGATGTGTTACCTTTAACTGGAATGAAACTATACCTAATTCTCATCTGGGTACATCACTTCAAAACTGGGCCAAAACCCATGTAGCAAATGTATCACTTGCACTTGAGCGATTAAATGAAACAAGATATGAGCCTATAGTTGATTATCCAAGGTCCACTTTAAGAAAGATAATATATTTTGCATTATTATTATATGCCCATTAGGAGTTTGATAGGCTTCTAGTTACTTTTTCTTTCTTCCCAATCTATAGTACAAACAAATCATACAACTCCAAGGGTTGCATCCAATCCCAATAGTAAGGAAGAAAAAGTAAGGGTAGCTTCTCCTTTAAACTATCACGGTAAGTGCGATGCCATATTTGTATTTTATTATATTTTCTTTTACTTCTTATTTCCTTATTCCTCCTCATTCTCCTTATTTCTTCGTAGTAAGTTTTTTGTTGAGCTCTTTTTCGACACTTGAACTTAGAGTATCGAGCTTCATCATCTCATCCTAATATGAAAGAGCGACTCAACTTAATATTGTTGAGTTTGAGTACAAATTGTTACTACTCGGTCTTGATATTTATGTAGTGAGCTACTCAACCATCGATCTGTTGTGCATAGCTACTTAGACCAAGGTCCAAAGGAGCTAGCTGTCATTAGTTAGATCTAGTCACCATGGAAAGTAAGAAAGAAGTAAGAGCAGTTTCTTCTCCGAATGAACATAGTATGTTGTAGCTTACATTAGTCAAATTCATATGTCATATCGAATTGTATTGTAAGTCCTCAGAAGTTTCATTGGTACGTCATATCTTCTGAAACTATTCATGGGTTTTGCTTACTTCTTCATTCATCATTCTATCCTTTTGCATTTTCCCCATTGTTTCCTTTTTGCACTTTCCCCATTTTTTCCTTTTCGACCTTTCTACAAGCTTGGATCTATCAAGTGACCAGCCTTATTTGTTCTTGGTTACAGTTCACATCAAATAATAGTGCCATCATTTATGCCTTCTATTCTTCTTTTAAATTCCCTCTAATTTTCAATGTTTTGGGGTTGTCATTAGTCCCAACATTAATTATCTCAATTGGCTCGTCAATGGAAATTCTACTCATTTCATGTCTTTGCCAACTTTTTTATACGTCACTATGGTCATTGACATCACTCCCGACAACTAACCCAATAGAGCCGAAGATGATATCAATATTTTCATCACCTATCTACATGAGGTATCCTTAGCTTTTATTCAAAGCATTGAATCTGGGCAAAGTATGTAAAGAGAAGAGTGTGAGTAAGGAGGGAGTAAAGAGAAAGAAAACTGATTCTTATTATGTTAAAAGAAATTCTTTTAAGTACAATATTGTAGAACAAAGGTAATTATTACAAAACTCAATAAAATACTAAACCGTGATTCATCCTTTATCTTAAAGAAGACTTAATGCTATTTATGGGGATGGAGAACCAATTATTCAAGTGCTAGGGCTTGTAGGATGGGCCAGTTATTTTATTTCTACTGGAGGTGTCCTCTTTAGTAGGCTCTGAAGTCTAGACATCAACCTAGATGAAAGTTTCTGACAACAATGGAAAGGTCATTAGAGTGTGATACAATCTATCACCTCTTTTGCCCCTCGCTTGCATATTTTACAACCCATCCATTGGAGTTAGGATGTAACCAAGCCCATAGGTACCAACTTAGCCTTCTTTGAATTTCTGCTTCTCATCTTTCTCTCGATCGGTAATCATATACACTTCTTCAAACATTTGGACCCCAAAGTCCTCTTGCTCCTCGATGCCAATGCAAGGTATGGCCATTTCTTTATACATTTCGTAATCCTAGTCACCCATAATTGTTATGACCTGACTATTTGAGATGAACTTTACCTTTTGATGTAAGCTTAAAGGTATAACCCCTGCTAAATGTATCTAAGGTCTTCCTAATAGTAAGTTGAAAGTCCTTAGGATATTTAGGACTTGAAATTGGATGTTGAAAGCCTGTAGGCCAATATCAATTAATAAGTCAATCTCTTTAATAATTGCTCTCCTGGATCCATCAAAAACTCTAACTATTGTCAAACTTGGCTTGATTATGATCATATCAATGCCCAATAGATCTAGGGTAGTGAAAGGGTAAACATTCAATGATGATTCATTATGAATAAGGAGTCTTGTTGTAATAATGTTGTTCACTCTCACTATTATGAAGAGAGGCTTGTTGTGTTGATTATCTTCTTTACCCGATTCCTTAGTAGAGAAAGAAATATGATCCATGGTGAGGATGGAGTCGGTGACGAACCCCATTCTTTTGGCTAGTATTTCAATAGAGACTTTAACCTCCCTCAAAGTTCTAAATAGAGCTTCTCAGTGTGATTCTGACACCATGATTAGACTCATAAGAGATATTTATACTAGAGTCTTAGCGAGCTGGTCCATTATTTTATAATCACTAAACTTGATTATTTTGGTGAAGGCAAACAATCCTTCCTTATATTCAGCTGGTTCATTGCTTGGCCTTTCTAACATAGTTTTCTTTTTCAAGTCTTCCTTTGGGTCATAAATTCTACTAGAGTGGATAATTCCCCCTACAAATGAACTTAATTGCCCTTAATTTATTGCCTAGTAGTTAAGAGGAGTAGTTTTATAACTTTCGAGGGCTAAAGGCACATGGAAGGTATACCTTTTGGTGTTTAGAATTTGCTTCTCCTCTTATTTGTAGAATTTATAGACCTTGAGCTCTCGGTTGGAATCGATCATGTTAATAGTGGGATCTGAGTCATCAAATATCATGTTAATGATAAGCCTGTAGTTAGGTAAGGGATTATTGTTGATGTTTAGGATTGGAGCATCCATGAAGTCTAACTGGATTGTGCCTTCATCAATTAAATCTTGAATCTTATTTTTTAATCTCCAGCACGAGTTTGTTGAATGGCCCACTTACCGTAGATTACATTGACACCTTGCATTAGGATAAAAAAACTCTTGGCCTGTACCTTTCATTAGGAGGCTCAAATTGGAGCATATTATCCTTTCTTAGCTTTTTAGTATCTAATTGAGAGGAACAGGTATTTTGGTGAACTGCCTTAGGGCCCATTTAACTTGCAGTTGGCTTCTGAACTGTTGCTAAGTTAGCAGAGGATTTCCCTTGAAAGAGACCTGAGCATTAGGCCTGGTATTTGAATTGAACATGCTGATAGTTGCTTTTCCGGGCTTATTGGTAGTGGGTTTAGTAGAGGGTGGTCTTCTGTTTGATGATTCTTCTAATTTACTAGAGGGGATGGCACTTTCAATCTAACACCCTGCTACCATTACCTCTGCAAAACTAGAAGAAGCTTGCTCGATTAGGTAAGAGAAGTTGAGTTTCTTAAAAGCATTGATGAAAACCGAAGTTAGCTCTTTCTCGGTCATGGGGGTGAATACCCTTGTAGCTGGGGACCTTTACCTTTGGGTACATTCTTTAAAAAATTCATTATACCTCTTCCTTAAGGCAACCAACTTCATCATGGTCAACGTCACTTTAACATTGAACTTATATTACTCATAAAATGCCCCAATCAGCATCTCCCATGTGTTTACCTTATTCAGATTCAAAAGTCTTGTTGACTTTGGGATAGGCTTCTTCTGCTTCAATAAGTAAGGCTTTAACATTCTTTCCATATCAAGCTTTGGAGTTTTCTTCATTTGATGGCGCTATAGACCTAACTAAGGCAATGCTGTCGGTAAGGAAGCTCAGTTGATCTGTAATCTTCCTCACTTTTCATTCCAAAGAGCGGAACCTCAACTTAGTGGGATCAACAATTTCGAAGTTGACATTCCTGTTGTTGGTGTTGATGTTGTCGTTCCCTTGGCTGGCCATTCTAATCTGTAAGCGAGTTTTGATAGGATTTCTTTGAAAGGTTTGATGATCAGGAGCTATCTTGGTGACCTGTGCACAATTTCATCCCGATTAGGGGTATTACTTGATAATTTTTGCAAACTAAGATTACCTTCTTGAAGTTGTTCCATCTTACTATCCATAAGATATCAACGACTTGGAAATTTCGTAACACTTCTACCCAACAGTAAGTGGATTTTTCTTTTAAGAGATGGACCTTATCGACAAAAGAATAGATCAAATCAATATTATGCGCGAATTTTCCTTAGATCAAATCAAGCCTATAGCACTTCATGTGGCTCACACACCATACTGTCAATAGTGATAAGCTAGTCTTCAATGTGCCATCTCCTTTAAAATGTTGAGGTTTCTAATTTGTTCTACGGAGAAGGCTGGTGATGCATCTCCAGGGTTGGACACATGGAGGAACACCACAACGAACAAACCAAAATAAACAGAAAAAAGTTTAGCAAAGTCCGAGCAGTTACTAAATGGATATGATACACCACTCGAACTTACTTGGCCAACAATTCACCGGATGTGACACACCGGTTCAAACTGACACCACTACTCCTTGCTAAACGGAATTGATAAGAGTCGAACAATAACGAGAACACTAAAGTTACTCAAAGAGAATAATTTTGAATTGAAGTTGGATGATCATTTGTGTACAAGGAAAGTGGGTGTCACTAGGGTTATTTTACACATATGAAAGCACAAAAGGGGTATTTTACAATTACGTTATATTAATTATACTAAAATGGGGTAAAAAAGATAAAGAATATTTAGTACGTAAAAGAAAAAATTATTATAGAACGTTATGTCAGAAGGTATGTGTCACTTGATGGTTGTACATTAGGAGTATGATACACAGATAAAAGTAAGAAGTGCTCAAAGTCAAGGGCCAACCTGATTTAGATTAGGTCGAGAGTCAATCAGCCTAGCAAAAGGTCGACTATCTTGAAGTCAAATGCCAATGGGTCAAGTCAATAGCTCGGCTTAGCTACTTCAAGGTTATCTTTTAGATTAGGACTTCGTTATTGAGCAGGAGCATGTTAAACACACATGAGGATCTGAGAGATAGGTCGGCAAGAGGTCGAATTGAGATGGGAGTCCCTATCTCAACTATGGCTTAGAGCTAGTATTTTCCGTGCGAGCCCTTAAAGTACTCTAACTCAGCTTTTTATGATCAGTCCAAGGGATTGCTTAAGGTTCATCTTATATGCAGATCGATTCAACAGTGTAGCAATTGGCTGCAAATCAATACAATACTCTATGCCTCGAACTGGTGGTAATCCTTTAGGCAATTCTTCTGAAAACAGGTTAGAGAACTCATTCAACAATCTTCGGATTTCTTTCGGGACATCTGGTAATTCCTTCATCTCCATCAATCTTCTAACCAACAAGAACATAGGTTCATCAGCCTTCTTAGCAGATTGGAGCTCCCTTTAGCTCATCACCAAAGCTTTATTCTTATTAGCTCGAGTGAGTTGGATATAGTCCTCATTCACTTATGACGGGGTTAAAGGTTGCAACACAATCTTCTTTCCATCCTTGACAAAGGTATAGGTGTTCTTATACCTATCGTGAGTGACACATTGGTCGAACAACCAAGGTTATCTAAGTAGCAAATGTAAAGCTCCCATAGGAACAACATCGCAAACTACTTCATCCTTGTACACGTTCTCAACACTAAACGATACAATCACTTGTTTAGTTACATGCAAAACACCCTTATCATGAAGCCAGTGTGGCTTGTAGGGTTGGGGATGCTTTGAGGTCGACAAACCTAACCTCTATATAAAGGAGTGTACAACTACATTAGTACAATTTTCTCCATCTACGATGATTATGTACAGTTGGCCTCTGATAGTACACTTAGTATGGAATAGGTTCTCTCTCTAGTCCTCCTCAAAGTTTGGTAAGGAACTCAGAACTCGCCTCCAAACTAAGGCCATTACTTCTCTCTAGTCGACATAGACACAAGTTTCCTCTTCCTCTTCGACTTCTACCCTTCGAACATCCTTCTTCTCTTCAGGCTTACTCTCGTAGGTGCTATCCACTACATCTCCTCGAAGCATCATGATACATCGGTTCGAAAATTTAGCAGCCATGTGCCCAAAGTTTAAGCATTTAAAGTATTTCGCCTTGCTAAACTTCCGTCCGAAAGTCTGTCCCTTCTCATACATTTTCAGGGGCGGTGTAGCCTCGAGTCAGCCTAACTGTCCTGCTCGGCCATGCTGACATGCTCAACTATCGTCAGGTCGATCATTCTTTTCCTCGACCTGGTATGGTCTCCTTGGCTTAGCTTGAACAGGGTGGTACTAAGGCTCGAGAGAATGTTGGCCCAGGTTGGCTCGGAACATTTTTCCTCTGCTTTTTTACCCTCTATGCTATCTTAATGGCCTTTTTCAAACTATAAAACCTCTGTACTTCCAAGATGTTACGAATCTCATACTTGAGCCCAAAAATGAACCCCGATACTATACAGGCTTCTGGCTCTTCTATGTCGACTTAGAACATTAACATCTGGAACTCTCATATGTAGTCATCAACAGTTCAGCTTCCTTAACGAAGCTCTTATAACCTTGTAAACGTATCTTATAAATAAGTCTCAAGCACAAATCTACCTCTTAGTAACCTTTTCATCTCATCCCAAGTCTTAACACCTTATCTTCCATCTCTAGCTCTGGCAACATTTAGATTCTTCTACTACATGGTGGCATATCCAGTAAATTCCAATGCAGCGAGTTGGACTTTAACTACATCCTCATACTCGTAACATTTAAACACCTTCTCAACCTTCTCTTCCTACTCCAAGTATTCATCTGCATCTCCACTTTCACCAAAGGGTAAGATTTGCACCTTAACATTGTCTAGCCTTCAAGGAACTCGACGTCCCCGTCCCTGTATTTAGTAATAATCAACTTTTTCTTCGCTAAACTCTTTGACATCAATCTCTTTGTCATCTTCCCCAATCTCCTCTAACTCCAGTCTTCATGTAGGAGCTCTATTTACTACTCCTCTAGCTCATGGCCATCGAATTGGGTGATTGGTCCGATTGCCTTAGCCATAGTATCTCTCATAGGCACCATCCTATGGGTTTTGTTACTGAACACCTTAGGGTTATTGCCTATTAAATTGCACTGCGGTGACTAGACTCTCAATAAGGTTTGTGAGTCTATCAAGTTTATTATCAACGAACCTTAGGGGTGTTACTACCATTATGACCTTAACCAAGTTGAGCACCATTACCCTAGTCGCCAATAACTCATTAAACACTTGAATTTGACATAGCGTAATACCTTTTTGAACAGATTAACAAACTACTAATAAACTTACTCAATTGTTGCAATGGAAAATAGAGTATCAATGAAACCGCACTTACAAACACTCAAACACACTATAGTTGCTACGAAAGGAACACAACAACTATCACGCCCCAAAAAGATGAAGTCATAACAGTCTCACCATATGAGTCATCCTAAGATAGAAACTATCATTACAGTTGCTATCCTAAACCTAGTTCACACCAAGCATACTCGACTCTATCCCTTTGAAGCATCCAATTCGATACATGTTTGATACTAACCAACAAAGTAATCATTTGAAATAATTTGTTAAGAATAAACTTATAATTTAACCTTATAAAAGAGTGGCAGTAAATCCCATAGGTACTTGTCATTTCACATATAGACCAAAATATTGAAAACTACCAAGCCCTCTAAGGAGTCTCGTGTAGTTTTTCCTAAAAGATAAAAAGTTAATATTAAGGATAATAACCAGTCATTTCTTGTGGCATCTTACTCTCTATCCCAGTTTACTAATGTTTTGGTGTTAAGTAGACACTTGTAATCTATTTGAGACTTGTAAACCAAACTATAGGGAAATGAGCAATAACTTACTCAGTAAATGGGTGGAGACAAAAGTATATACTTAGCACGTCACAAGCAAGGTTTTTAACCAAGTTAGTTAGATGCAGTGCGTGTACAAGTAAATGCTATCGTACGATGTTATCTGGTCCATTGTGAGATCAGAAAAATTGCACCCACTCTAATCTGGGTTGAAGAGATTGACGTCATACATTCACAAATTGAAACCAAACCGGGACTTGTGTAATGGAGAACACCCTCCCCTCGTGACCACTTTCGAACTATGGCCCCCAACCATGCTGTAACCTCCTCTCCTGTCACTTAATTCGGTTTAGAGTGGGGAAAGGACCATTTCAACTATCCTCATCAAAGGGAGTCCATATTTGGCCTGAGAATCTTAGTCATTACCCCTAGTGGGTTGTGATGCAGATCGGGTTAGATGTTAAGCTTAGTTTGAGTTAATTTATTATTAAGGTAATCAACCAAGCTCAAACAATTCAAACAGAATATTCATGGAACAATTATAATGTGGAGTTTAGCTCCCATCACAGTAAATCGAAACTCAACTACAAACATTGCATACACATAAATAGCTAACTACAATCACAAGCCAATACATACCAAAGTCCCTAGATTTTTCTGAAATAATATCTTAAAATGCTGTAAAGCATTAATTCCACTTACCTGTTTAGATGCTTACTGTGGAAGACTCGAGTTGTTGACGATCTAATCATTGAGGAATCCTATATATATAAAATCTAAATTTAGTTTTCGCAATAGTTACGAAAACATTAGGGTTTGATCTAAATTGGTTATATATATATATATATATATATATATATATATAAAGTTAAGTTATTAATTATTGATAATATACTTAATTTATGCCATTACGTATTATATATCGTTTCGATCGCATCGAAACGTACTTTTAATTGGTTAACTTATGTTTCGATTACAGTAGAGTTATAGTAGTACGTAAACTAGTAATATTGTAAAGATATAGGTTATATTACCTAGGTTTATTCGATTTTTCTAAAAATAGTGTCATTGGGCTCGTATACACCTTACAACACATATTACGAGTCCCATTTCTAGAGATGACTTTTAACAGATAATTTGAGTTTTTAATACAGTTATACATATCTACATAAATATTATCGTATTATACGTATTTTATGTTATTAAATTATATTTTACTTAATTTGTCAATATAACCCGTATATGTATTATCTAACCTTAATACCTTTATAACAAATCCTGGTCAATAAAATATCATTAATTAAATTAAAAATATACTTTTTATCTAATTTGATCAATATACCTATACATAGTTTTTATTCAACTATTTATTACGTTTTAACCTATTATTATTAAAAATATGTTCCGATTTGTAATTTAAGTCATTTTACTACGTAAATTCATAATAAATAGTTCGGCTCACCAAATATTTCCCCGAAAATTTTGATAGACTCCTAAAAATATGGAGAACTCAACTAGTACTTGGTTCCAAGTTTTCGATCTATCGCCTATATATTCGTATTTACGATTTTACCTTTAAATTATCTTAAATTACCCAATTATAATCCTTTTGGCATCAAATTGATTTCAAGTTGTCCTAACATTATTTTTATTCAATAGAAATCAGTACATGTCCATTTCATCATTTAATTTCATAATTTCAGCCTATTTTCAAGCTATTTTTAGGCAGAAAAATACAATAAATATAAAAAATATTCGAATAAAAAATTAGGCTACATATAAATTACATATATATCATAAAAATACTACACAAAAATTTTGAGCTAAAAACTATATCATTTAGTGTATTTATTTTGAATTTTGAATTTCAAATTTCAAGCGAACAATACATTTATTAAGTAAGTACATTTGTTAAGTAAGTATATTAAATATTTCTAATTTTATTAAAATAAATTTATGAAATTAAAGTACATCTAAAATAACCTAGAAATTAATTTTTTCATATTTTTCTTAATTAATTTAATAATTTTTAAAAAATAGAGAAAAATATGACAAAAGCTCGGAATTTGAGTTCATCGGAGCTCCGGCCACCGTTGGCTAGAGAGGGTTTGTCAGCCGGACTGGGCAGTGGTTGCTCTACTAGGTGGTAGTGGGGCCCTACATTAGGTCATCAAATGGTTTGCGAACAGTCTTAGCTTAGTTCTTACTCTATTTTTGTTCTAATTTTTTATATTTTCCTTTTATTTCTCCTTTCTATAATTTGGGTTCCTAAACTTGCATTTGTTGTAGGGGAGTCTTATTTATAGCAGTTAGGGTCGGTTGGATTTTTTTCTTAATTGTTAAGTAATTTATTTTAATATTTTTCTTAAAAAACAAAAAGTATGAGGTAGCAAATTATCGATGATTCACTTTTAAGTCATCATTTCTAGCTCTTGTTGAAGTGCCACGTGGATTCCAACTATTCCCACATCATTTGGATAAGTTTTGGTTAAATTTTAATGTAATTTTAGTAAAATTTGAATAATTTAAGTATATTTAATTATTATATTAATATACGTATATATATACACTATATATGTAACACAAGTAATGAGTAATTATATGCATATAACCATGTTTCTAACATGTCCTTTATTTTTAAGATATTTTTCGTATTTAATTTTTGCGAATTTAATGCTTATTATGCATAATTATATAGTTTTAGGTTAATTTACGGATATATTTATTATATATATCGGGTATACTAAAAAAAATAAGGGTATACTCATATAGTATATTATATTATATTATTTTTTTTATTGTCTAATTAAATTATCTCTAAATCCCCATTGCATTCCAAGCTCGGTTTTAGGGGTTTCAATAATTTTTACACTATATTAAGTAATTATACTTTTAGGGGCTAAATCGAGGTTTTAGGTAATTTTTTTCTAAATTGAACTTTACCGAATCACTTTAACTAACTTTTCTATTTTAATTGTAAAGTTTGGGTTCAATCGGATAATTTTTCCCTAAAGCCCTAAATTTAGGTACAATCGCCCTAAATTTTTTATATTTTATTATATTTTTGACTTCTAAGCATATAAGGATTCCTCAATTAGAATTATTATGTTTCTCGTAAGTTTTTAACCTACGCGATTTATTTTTTTAAATGCTCTAGATTAATTATCGATCATAATCATACAAAGACAAAACTTTCTCCTAATACTCAAATGTTTATGTTTTGATTGCTGATTTATGGGATATCACAGCAGCTACCAATAGTAAAGCAAACCGAAACTTCACTGCAAAGCTGATACCAACTTCACACACTCCCTCACAGAATCGTGCTCTGATAGTAGCAAAGCTGATGTGTCTCCAAGGTCGAACATACGGAATAGCACCACAACGAACGAACCAAAATAAATAGAAAAAAGGTTAGCAAAGTCCGGGCAGCTACTGAATGGATATAACATACCACTTGATCCTACTCGACCAACAATTCGTCAGATGTGATACACCAGTCTGAACTAACGTCATTACTCCTCACTAAAAGGAATAGATAAGAGTTGAACAATAACAAGAATATTAAGGTTGCTCAAAGAGAATAATTTTGTATTGAAGTTGGATGATTGTCTGCGTATAAGGAAAGTGGAGGTTTATATACTTACTTACGAAGGTTATTTTACATGTATGAAAGGATAAAAGGGGTATTTTACAATTATATTCCATCAATCATACTAAAAAGGGGTAAAAAGGATAAAGAATATTTAGTATAGAAAAGAAAGAATTATTTTGGAACGTTGTATAAAAAGGTACATGTCACTTGATGGCTATACGTTAGGAGTATGATACACGGGCAAAAGTAGGAAGTATTGGGAGTCAGGGGCCGACCTGATTTAGATTAGGTTGAGAGTTAATCAGCTTAGCAAAAACATTAGATGTCTTGAAGTTAGATGTTAGTAGGTCAGGTCAGTAGCTCGGCTTTGCTAGTTTGGGGTTGCCTTTTGGATTAGGACTTCGCTGTTGAATAGGAGCATGTTGGACACACGTGAGGATTTGAGAAACAGGTCGGCAAGAGGTCGAATCGAGATAGGAGTCCCCATCTCGACTATAGCTTAAAGCTAGTATTTTCCATGCAAGCCCTTGAAGTCCTCTGGTTCGGCTTCTTCTGATCGGTCCAAGGGGTTGATTCTTATCAGTTAGAACATATGATTTGCTTTAAAAAAATTGGCCTACTAATTTAGCAACCCTAAAATGTATAAGAAACTTCCCATTAGGAAACAGGAGAGTCTAGAATGTAGCCAAGATAAAATCCTTCGTTTTGTTCTACCCCCAATCTTTGGGATTGCCATAGAAGATGTCTCGTTTATTAGATTCAGGCTCAATGGTGAACCAAGCTTTTAGGTCTTCCAATTTGATACGGTTTTCGTTCCAGCTTCTGAGGGCCTTGTTCACTTCAACTTTTCTAATCCCTTAGAATCTTGAAAAGGCATTCATCGGGTCAAATTCCAAATTCGGAGTATATATATTTTCTAAGGAAGGGGCTTAAAGTAGTTAGGTATACTCTTCAAATGTTGGACTAATCAAGTGAAGCCCAACTTGAAAAGCCACTTCCTCGAGGTCCCAAAAGTTGGTCTGGGCCTAATTAAATTAATCTTTATTTTCACCTTAGGAAGTGATAGGATAGGCCTAATCTTGCTGGTGATGGACTCTTATTCCCTCGGATTAGCCATTAGTTTAAGATGGGTGTAGGGTTCATGGGCTTATTGACGTACTTTTCTCTGAAGTGGATGGAGTTGGATGAATAAGCCATTTCTCAATTTGAATTACAAAGAAAAAGTATGTTATAAGATTGACTAACCGTTATTTACAATAAACAAAACCTATTTACAATGATTCTATGTTTACAACATAATAAAATTATAAGGAAAATCAAGGAAACTCTAAGCCATTATATATTTTCATTCTCATCTTGCTTGATTATTTGTTGATTCCGGATGTCGTGAATGTATAAAGGGTGGGTTCTAAAGATCCTTAAGCTTATGCGACCTCATTTGTTAAAAAACACTTTCATTGGTCACATCAAGTTTAAATGGGGGTGGCTTAATCAATTCCAAGCAGTAAGCAATAGTTACACTACAGCACCGAAAGCCTACACAATAGCCCTCCCATCTTAAGGTCTTAATACAGTCCAAGTTTGACCGTTTCGATCATACATTTGTGAGACATAAAGTAAATCTCGCCCCCCAAGTTAGTTTAATAAACAAATAAAACTAAACCTATAGAAATGTTAATATAGTTATGGTCCAAATAATAACAAATGAATAAATAAATAAATAAATTACACTTTATAAGGTGATTCTTAGAGATTAATTCTAATTTTGAAAAATTGAATGGATAACCCCCTTGACGGGTCCCCAATGGCCTGATTTTTAATATTTAAGTTTACTTTAAATTAATCAATATTAAATCTTATAATTTAATACCAACCCTCGACTAAAGTTTAAAGAAAATCTGTTCTTTTTTTCTTTTGAAAACATTTTATAGACGTTACCCAAGAGGAGTTAGGAAAAAAGAGTTAAATTATAACTAATTAGATAGATTGATTATAATTTAGCTATTAGTCTTTTCAATAAAACCAATTTGAGAAACGATTTTAAGAACCGAAAATTGAGTTTGGGGGTTAGGATTTTTAAATTCTTACGAGTACCAATAACTTTTCAAATTTAGTCTTAATCTTAAAAGGTCAACTATCGTTGGTTAACAACTTGAATGATTTAAACTAAAAAAATGGATTGAATGATTTATAAATGGAAAAATAGGTTTTTCGTTTTTTACGTCGCCTCTTAGGTATCTACGTATCTACTAATCTACTATTTGGGATCAAATATATATAATTCATTTTTTAAAACTTTATTATGGTAGATTCATTTTAATTTTGAAAACACACCGAGTTTACGTTTTTAAGTAGATTTGCTTTTATTATAAAAGATCTAAAAAGTCCTAAATCTGGGTTGTATTTTTTGAAAGTTCTAGAAAAGGTCTTAATTTGAAAAATGATCATTTATTTTTGTTTTAGAAAATCAATTTTCTAAGTGGTAATACAATTTTTTTTTATCTACTAACTTATTTTTATCTTATTTATTATTATTATTATTATTTATTTTTTCTTATTTAAATCTTAACCAAATAAATAAAACCAAGCTTTTTATTTCCCTTTTCTCTTTTTCTCTTTTCTTTTCTTCTTCTCTTTTTTCTTTCTTTTTTCCTTTTTTTTTATAATTACATTTACAAATACATGAATAATAAATAAATAAATAATTACAAAATAATAAAAAAAGCTGGACCAAGGTTGGATGTAGGTCAGATCAGCCTTGTTTGGGTTGGATCGAACGAGTCGAGTTGGGTGGATCAATTTGGTTTGGTTGATTGACGAAGTAGGCGGTTAAGCTCGAGTGGAATGTTGAATTTAAGGTTTTTGGATGCAAGGAACCCAATGGTCATGGTGGTTTTTATCGACAGCTGCTATAGAAGATGATGTTCTTAGAGAGAGAAAAAGAAAAATTTGTATTAGAGAGAGAAAGTGTGGTGTATATGCTCCTTGAGTATATTCTTGTGATTGTATGTGTTGAAAATGAATAATAAACCCTTATTTATACGATAAGTACAAGGGTTAAGCTTAGAAGGTCGAGAAAATGGTGATTTTTCATTAATGGGTTTCGACTTGAAAAATGAATTTTTTCCAATTTTCATGCTTAATTTTAACTACATAAATAATTGAATTTAGACGAGTTTTTAGCTAAATTCAAAAGTAGGCCGTGCATACTACACGATTTCACCATTAATTTGGTGAAATTGTATAATAAAATCGACCAACAAATGACTTAAATTAGCCTAACAAATGAGGAAAAGAAGCTAGAAATCAAGGAAAAAAACAAGGAAGAAGCAGGTTGGGGGTGATAGCCATGTGCAAGCTACGTGCCATGCAGGCGATTAAAAAAAAATGGGGTGCGCCCAACGTGCTCCCTATTGCAGTCCAAATAAAATCAAGGCCTTGGGCCCTGTTTAAAGTTATACGAACCACAGTTTGAAACCTGGTCCAATCCCTTTCTCCTATTTTTTTAATAAATAGCTAACTAAAAAAATAGAATAATAAAAACAAAAAAGCATGAATACTAGTTTTCCTTATTTCTCTAAATTCCTTTCTAGTTTTTTTTTTTTTACTTTTTATTTAAATTTTTTGAATTTTCTATTTTTTTGTAACTTTCTTAAATTTTCTATTTTTTTTTATTTTTCTTAATTTAGGATCTTTATCCTATTCTAATTATATGTAACCATCATCTCCACTAATATTAAAAAATGGAATTTCATCCTTAACAATTGAGCCAGTCATATAGACCTTAAGAAGATGTATCAGTATTGGAATTGACCTCGTTAAGCTTGAGCCGAGCCAAATGGATGTGTAGCAAACATTTCAAGTATATAGGATAGGAGTGCGTAGCTTGCATTTTAAGTGCAATGGGACATGCAGGAAGCATCTTTGATTCAATGTCCTCATCATCATTCTCCCCCTAGTTGTCATCATCCTATTCATCTCCCTTAAGCTCATTACCATCGTCGTCTTCTTGGTCATTTAGGCCCCTTATATGTTGAGGCATACGATCATGTGATATCTCCTTTTATAAAACCAATCTAACTACCCCATCATTGACATTTTCGTAGTCCTACATGAGTGTATACATGGCTAGTGGCTTGAACTCGTTAACCACAAGTTAATTAAACTTAGTGGGTGACACATGTGTCACATAGATAGGCTTAACTCTTTCTACTTCTTCATTCCCCACATATAAGTGCCAAATGTAAGTTTACCTAAATGCTTCAACCATCTCATATAAGTTCTCCACATCATAATCATTCTTAATGTCAATGAGAGAATATGATACCACTTTTGAATAAGTGTTGGGATGTCTATATAATATCTCAATTGCCCCAGCACTGGGATCAATTCTAATACTTTGGCTAACTTTTTGTAGTAGTTTAGAGAAGTTAGCATTTGTTATCACTTTTAACATCTTGACAAAGTCTTGATTATACTCCGACCCTAAATTTCCCTTCAAAATATTTTGTTAGGTAAATACCAGAAATTTAATCGTGTCCACTATTTTCAACCCATTTATATTATAAGTAACATGTCGATTAGCACATCATGCATCATGCATTTCAACCACATGCCATTACCCATCATCTTAACCAAACAACTTCTTTTTAGACATTTTGTCGAATATTTATTGTGCAAAATTGAACATAATCAACTAACAATTCTTCTAAGACGACGAAATGTGCCAATATACATTTTGTTAACAAATCATATGACTATGCATTGATACAGCGACAATCAAATACTAGATCCATAATTATATGAGCAAAACACATAAATAAATACAATTTTATAACTAACATAAGTTTTCTCTAATTTAATGAAATTTGTGAAAGATCATGTACAAATTGATAGAATTATAGTAGAAAATGCGTTTGTCTTTTATTTTATGAAGAATTTGCCAAAAAAAAAAAAAAACGGTTCTATGATGTTGAATTGAAAGGAAGAAGTATGTATGTTCGAGAGGAAGAAAGAGTAGAAAGCGGTTTTTTTTTTTTTTCTTTTTTCTTCGAATTTCTAAAAAGACATCTACTTATTCTTTTTATTGAAAGTGCCTTTCTTTTGAAAAAAAAAAAAAAAAAATTAAGGGCACTTTTAAAAAATACGCTTTTATTATCTTATAGGCGGATTAAGTTTCTATCTAGAACTTTTTTATGAATTTTTTTTTAAGGCAGATGTGTTCTTGTGGAACTTAAGAGAAATTAAATACATGACGTTTGGTCTCCCATTATGAGCATGAACTTATTTTAACCTCTACATAAGTACTATTTGAGAGCTTAGTAGAGTTAATATTTTTTTGAAAAATAATAAATATAAAGCTCTTGGAAAGAAGTCCAAAGACTTTTTTGGTACGAACCGAAATATATAAGCCAAAGCTACAATTGCAAAGTGCAAATCCAAACGCTCAGGGGATCAAAGTGAAAAATTCGAAAAGTATGATGGCCAAATTGAAAAATACGAGCCGGCATCTGCTCCGTCGAATCAACACCTTGTCCTCTTCTACTGCAAAAAAGAGTTCGAGGAGAGAGAAGAATCGGGAGGAAGAAGAAGGAGGAGGAATGGCCCGTGGCATCTCCTTCATCTCCGGGTCGCAGCTTCTATCTCTTCGGCGTCGTCCCAACATCGCCATCATCGACGTCAGGTCGGTAGCACCTGTTTCTCATATACTTTTTTCTAGACTTTATTTTTGACCGGTTTATGTTGATTTTAGAGATGAGGAAAGGAGTTACGATGGGCACATTCCCGGGTCGCTGCATTTTGCTAGTGATTCTTTCTGTGAAAAGATGTCTGATTTGATTCAAACCATCAAAGGCAAAGATACCCTCGTCTTCCACTGTGCCCTAAGCCAGGTTTCATCTCATCCTTTTTTTCACCCATTTCTTCTAATTTCCAATTGTTTTGGTGAGTAAGTGGAATCTCACCTGGGTTTAGCTGTGTTCGTTTCGCAGAAATATTTTTTGGAAGTTTTTAAACATTTGTTATAATTTTAATGCGGATACTGTCAATCATTTTCATAGCAATGTCAATATATTGTGATACATAGGGGCTTCTATAGGTCCACAGAGGATTGTGATGAGCAAAGAGAGTGGTACTCAGGATGGTATTAGACATTATAAAATAGGTTTTAATTCTAAATTTCCGAAACATGTACACACGGGTAGAGTACAGGTCATACCCTCACTGGAACATGTACCTACAATTGGAGTATTAATAACACTATTCATTGAAGGTGTGATGCATAGTAATAGATAGGTAGACAAGTGGTCTATATTTTTTTGCCCTATCCATCTTGTATTTGCTCACACTAATTCTGGTTACTTACCAAAAGCCATAGTAGTAGAAAACAATTAAACCTTTCTGGGGGAACAAAAAAAAGTAGGAAATCTGTTTCGTCATTTTACATTGAAATCATTGTCTGGCCATATCTATCATCCAATTAAAAGCCATTACTAACTGCAACACCTCTTGAGGTTACAATGATAAGATTTGCTGAGTATTTCCCATGAAGCAAACACACCCGAGGATTACATTTTGATCCCATGCGTTACATGTTTTTGTTTTGTTTTTTTTTTTTTTTCCCCTTTTTGATTCAGCCAAGTAGTGAAATTTTTAAAAATTTTCAGTCTGGCTCTCCATCCAACTTCACCAAGGTGGCTTTTGGGAAGCATTACCTTGGCTTGTCACATTGGCAAAGTAGATTAAGTTGTAGATTTTACAACTTTGGAAACTCATTAACACTTTTGAGAGGCTTAGAGCAAAATTGCAAACTGGCATAAAAGATTTAGTGCATTTCTAAAAATAAACAGGATTACTCCATCTTGTGATTTAACAATTCTAAGGTACTTATTAAAACTAAGATCTTTATTGCAAAGCATCTCCACTTAGGATAAATACAAATAGTAGTGCAGTAAATCACTAGGTAACTTTAGCAGCTTTTAAAGGTTAGACATAAAGAAGCTTACTTAGTATGGATTGCTATTAAACATAACTTACAGGCAATACATGCTGTTAATTAAGGCTATTTATAACCTTGATCGGAGGTTATGTAGATGGTTGGTGAAGTCATGTTAGAGGTCTTGTAGGCATTATGAGTTCCCTTTTTCAAAAATCAAAAGCTTTCTTCATTTAGGAGTTGTGTTATTTGAGGATCTGCAAGTATAATATGTTGAGCATATGACCTATGATTTATTGAAAGAATCCTACGTCTTTAGAAGTTTATATAAATTCTACAGCTGCTTTTCTTGGAAATTTGCATGTAGCACATTAATGATAAGACAGGGATAGCAACTAGGGTTTTTTTGCAGTATTACATTGCATGAATAGGAAAAGTTTGACTCTCCATGAAGCATAGATATCATCCATAGTTTCCCATGCAAAATTACGTAAATCATTTGGTATTTTAATATATTACTCACCATCAAGGCAAGTTTGCTAGGTCAAAGGATATTGCAGTTTGCTTCTCTAACTGTAACTATTTATGCATTACCAGCCCTTTCATGTACTACTGCGATTATTATATGTTCCTCTGCTGGATCTGTTCTGGAGAAATGCGACCATTCCCCATATATAGGCTCTTTCCCATTTTAGAAGTAATATATGATTTTGCATCCGATATCCTTGAAGCTTTGAATGAATTAGGCAAGGGTACCATCAATTCCTTTGACATAAAAAAAGCACCAGATTATGCACCTGCTTTTAGTTTTTTCTTGTCACTAAAATTTAAAAGTGAAAGAATAATGGATGCTTTTGTAGGTTCGTGGACCCACTTGTGCAAAGAAGCTTGCTAATTACCTAGATGAGGTGGGGGAAGATGCAGGTGTCAAAGATATTTTGGTTCTAGAGCGTGGCTTCAATGGATGGGAAGCTGCTGGTAAACCAGTTTGTCACTGCACTGATATACCTTGTAAGGCTCATAGTACATGAATGACATTGTAACAAGCAGAAATCAATGCTGTAGAACAATTAAATAGAAGCCAAGTGCCATCTGCTGGCTTTCCATTTTTCACTTGTTCATTTAGAGTGCACGTGTAGAAACTGTGAAGTATACTGAGCATTTGCTTAATCCAGGTCACATAGATTGGTTTACCTACTTAGTCCTCTATGCATGGAGGAAACTTCAATATCTAGATGATTATGTAATGTATTTTAGAACATATCAGATGCGGGATTGCTTATCTCACATGACTGCTCTTTGTTATTACAGCATTTTATTTCTCAGAAAATAGGGCAGGTCTTCATCATACATGATAGATTCAGTGCTGCCATTTGGCCATTCTGCGTCCTTTTAATTTATCGATTTAACATAGCTCAAGGTGAAATTTAGAGTAGGTTGGATGTATCACAGATGAAACTAGGCAATGATATTGTGCTTTTTAGGAAAAATATGCAGACTGGTTTAGCTGTCTGCAGTTGCTTCGAAAATTATGGAGTGTTGAGACCGAGTGTTGTTGACTTGGTGTATGTTGACCAGCAAGAGGAGTTGATAGAATTGATCACAAACTGACCCGTCAGTTGGATTTGTAATTTGCAGCAATACAGCTTGGTCGTGTTCCTGAAACTCAAGTTGCCAGTATCTTTTCTTTATTTGTATTACTCATTTGGCAAGTAGTTCAGGCAGCAGAGCTACGTAAAATAGGCTCTATTCATGTGTTTAGGGAAAAGTTCCATGGAAATATCAGGTACCACTTTGAAAATGCTCTGGCAATGCCTCTGGAAGTATCAGCAACAAAGTTTTCATGACGGTGGTATGGATTCAAATCTGTCACTTTACATGGAGTTTACGCAAGAGGGCAACGCAGCGACTATCTGCACAAACATTTAATTGCCTTTTTTTTCTTTTTTTAATTTCCCTACTTTGCACCACAATTAGTTTTGTCCCATCATTTATCTCATTCCTTCTTCTTGACTACAGACGCCTATTAAGCTCGGTCAATTTATCTCGTTCCTTAAGCAAGATTAGAACCCTTCCATTTTTGAATTTTCAGTTAAGCCTCGTCTGTTCATTCCCTTATCCTTTCATAATTATTAGTTTCTCTGTTACTCATGGTTTCTAAAATGAAGTTTACCCTTATGGTATGTGTTTTGGAAATTTTAAGGAGAGTGGAAATCAGTGAAAAAAGGTGGAAAGGGGAAAGAAAGAAAAGGAGGGGAAAGTGATATAGTTTCCACATTTTGTTTGGATAATAGGAAGGAAATTGACTGAAAAATTTCCTGTTCATGATATTTGAACTGCATAATAAAAGTGTAAGGGTGTGGGTATAGATGCATGGGACACATATATGTTGTATGTGAAGTTACGTTATATATAATTAGAGAAATGACTTAAGTGACTTGTGCAAGATAATATAAAGGAAATTAATTGAAAAACTCTCTATTCATGTTATTTGAATTACATAATAAAAGTGTAGGGGTGTAAGTACAAATGTAAGGAACACATGCATGTTGTGTGTGAAGTTATGTTGCATGTGATTAAAAAAATGACTTGAGTGACTCATGCAGGATAATTAAGAGAAAAGTGTAGAGAGGAGAAGTAAGCAATTTTAGTAAGATTCTAATATGTATAGTGGCAGATAAAAGAGCATAATAACATCAAACTTCACAATTGATGAATAATAGGGTAAAGTTCTTAAGGTATTTAAGTGTTTAATTTTTGAGATAAAATTTTAGTTATGTAATGGCATTAATGAGGGTTTTTCTCCTATCTAAATGAGGATGTAAATAGGATATTTATAGAAAATAATAATTAATCTCATCAGTCGAATCATGATGATGATCAATGCTTAAGATTAAAGTATTTTATTAATGGATCTCAAGTAGTCTATTTTCATGTGTTTAAACTCAAATAAAAGTTTTATTTATTATTTTAGTGTGAGCCGAGCTAAACTAAGAAAGGTTGGATCGATCGATCCAGCGAGCCCTACTTTAAGCCTATTATGCTAAAACTCTCTTAATAATCTCAAATAGTTATACTTAACTCTTTGGGCCTTATCATCTTTGCCTAAAGAGTCAAACTCAAGTAATTAATATCCCTAAAACCCAAACTTGAATTTAGCCTTCTATATTTTACCCCCTAGCTAAAGTCCTTTGGATAAAGTCGAAGGGGTTTAGGCATTGAATGAGTCTTTCAGATGAATTAGGCGTGTGTATACTATTGAACAGCTACGTTGCTACTAAATTCATTTGAGAGTTATTTATGTGTGCCAGTTCGCAACACCTCTTAATCGCATATCATACCTTAGCTGAATTAAGTTGCACATTGCCCTAAAGACAACACTCTAAAATAAATTTTCTTTAAGTTATCTCTTTTTAAGCTGATTTGTCTCTTTGATTCAATCCATATGAGTTTATCGATTTCGTTCAATTGAATTTATATGTTAAGTTCATATTAGTGATCTCATTGAGCTAACTCTATATATTACTATTGCCTTGATTTTCTTCTCATTTAAGAACATTCTTTTATAAGGTCTTCACATATAACGTAAATACTTTGTATTGACCAAATCTTATTTGTTACGTTACGAATACAGCAGTCTCACTAGTAAGTTAGCGTGTAAGGGGTAAGGGGACAACATCTTCTGTGGGGTTTTCGAGGCAACAACCCAAAATCAAAACGAATTTTCAAATCTCTATTTAGAAAATTCCTTTGAAAATACCTCTTCAACTCATCAAATTAGTAACACGATTCCAAAGGTGAACATGTGTCCATATCATGTATGTTGGCAAAAGCAAATTGTATTGGCATATAATTGGAGCCACATGCTAAGCTCTTAGCCATGCTTGTGAAGCTAAACTTCAGTCTACGTAAAGAAAAGGAAAGAAAGGAAACAAGTCCATTTCCTTAATTAAATCCCACTAATTGTTAAGCCCTTAAGCCTCATAAATAACTAGCCCATGATTTAATACGTGTAAAAAGCTTGTAATACATTAGTTGCCTTATCATTTGTCCACTTATGAAACCCATGATCCAAGAGCCTAATGTTACTTATTTTTATCCATCGAAAAGAAAACCATAATCAAAGGTCATCTCACCTTAAAGACATATGGTCTTATTAACTATTTCAACAGTTGCCACTTGTTAGCCATTGTGCCTCCTTAAAAACTGTGGTTCTTCTTCATATCTTACTTGGACTAAGTTTACTCTAACTACTATTGTCTTTGATTTGCTGCTCGAATATATGCTCCTTTGTTGGACTTGGTAGCTTACAGCTCAACTTTCTCATGCCTGGCAAGTAGGCAACTCAGCCCGTCTTCACTCCAAAAGCTGTTCAGTTCGAGAAGAGTGGAATAGCGAATGGAAGTTAGCTGTCTACTGCTACTTGGTTTTTTGTCCAACTACAACTGCGAAAATGCAGCGACTACTTTTAGATTCCTATAATACGGGTGTTTTTATGCGGCTTAGTTGTTCATTAAAGTGGCTTAGACCCACTATTGTGGAGAAGCTCGAGTTCTTGGATTGTGTAGTGAGCTGCTCAGATTGTATTCATGGAGTTTAGGTACAACAACTTTTAGCTTGGTTCTCTTTGGCTATTACTGGGTGCCATGTTGTGTCTTCTCTAAATTAAGATTGGTATACTCTTGAAACATTAGCTTCTCAACTTTTTAATGTAATGTGGATAATATTATTCTTCTCAAAGATAGTATCTCATAGTCTTTCTCCATAAGAACTTATCTTTAGTAGTTTCCCAAGGAGGAACGAAATTTTCAATAATGAACTCTACCTTCCAACTTGTTGAGAAATGTATTCATCTTTTAAATTGCCTTTGTAAGGATTTTGAATTAGGCTAAATTGTCTCCAATTCTATAGCTATTAGCTAAAATGTGCATCTCCATACAATTAATTCTTGTGTCTTTTTCCTCCACTTTTTCAATGTGAAACCGATATCTCCTCATTGTCTATCCTTTATAGGTAACAAAAATCAATATCTAGGAGGTCATAATCACATTTTAAGTGGCCACTATCTCGAACTTGCTACAGTCAGCAAATCGGCTTGGTTTTAAGAAGATCTTTTCACCACTTGGGCCACGGCTGCTAATAATCAAGGGTTAAAAGTTTATGATCATAACTTGAGAACCACATCTCAAACTAGCAATAATAAACAAATTGGTTCAGTTTAAAGAGGGTAGACCCTTTGCTACCCAGACCATGACTATTTGTCAACCGATGATCAAAAGTCTGCAGTCATAACTTGAAGACTACATCTCGTCTTTGCACCAGTTAGTAAACCGGTACGGTTTATAGAGAGTAGATTCTTTACCACTCGGACTGTGATTATTTGCAAACTAAAGGCCAACGAGAATTGATCTTCATCAGCGGGTGATGGTAATGAGGTATAATGCTTGGGTCATATGTGGCCTCTTTTTATAATCTCCATAAAACCAACTACAACTTGTAATATGAATTAAACATAAGTCTCGAGTCATGAGGGCATGCACATATGAGCACGTGAGAAGTAAGCACAAGCCTTACACATGAGATGAATTAAACATGAGGCCCGGGCGTTAATACACGAGAGTAGGACACGAGCCTGTAAGTTGAGCACACATGAATAAAACATGAGCCTTGGATATTAACACATGAGAGTCAAATGAAAACCTGTAAGATAAGTACACACATTAATGAAACATGAATCTTGAACATGAGTCTTAAACATAACATTATTTGTGATCATGACATAAGTCTTTGAACATAGCACAACAAATTCTTAAACATGACGCGATGCGAGCCTTGAACATATAAACCGATCATGAGTCTAGAATGTGAACTTAACATAGGAATTGAACATGAGCTTCGAACCTCTTTAACATGAGTACTTGTGAATTGAAATTTTGAAATAAACATAACCCCCTTTAACATGAGTAATTATGAGCTAAATCACGTGAAATGGACATGAAACTTCTAAGTAAGCATAGCATATGAATTGAATATAAACCCTGAGCACAAGCACGTGAGAGTTAAAAGCGAGTCCATGACTTAAGCACACATGAACTAATTAAAAGCCTTCTACATGAATATATAAGAGATGAACACTTCAATTCTACATAATTCCTCTGGTATGAGTACATATGGGCTTCTTATGTGAGTACTTCTAATCCTTTGATATGAGTACGTATGAGTTGTGTATACGAATTGAACATAACACTCTTAGCATGTGAGTTGAATATAAATTTCATCATATGAGTCAAACATGAGTCTTAACGCATAAGTCTTGATCACGAGTAAACATAAGGATTGCACTTGAGCATTGCATTGAATGTGAGAGCAAACATAAGTCTTGAACATTAGAGTTGAATATGAGTAAGCAAGAGCCGTAATCACAAGCCTTGAACATGATTTAATGTCAAAATCAAAATTGAACCCTAAACATGAGCATTAACCATGATGTGAGCCATGAATTTAACGCGAGTCTTCAACATGACATAATCCGTGAACCTAACATGAGCTTTGAAAATGGAGTGAATCTTAAATATGTCACGAGTGTTGAACATGATATGGTACGAAGCCTGAACATAATGCGAGGCTTGAACTCAATATGAGGCTTAAACATAATGTGAGTCTTGAACACCACATAACTCTTAAACACAACGAGAGGCTTGAACAAGATGTGAGTTCTAAACATAACTTAAGGCTTGAACATGACATGAGATCTAAACATGATATGGGGTTTGAATATGATGCAAGGCTTAAGTGAGAAGCGAGGTCCCATTGCACGAGTTGAACATAAGGTGTTGAATATTAGTCTTCTAACTTGAATACATGTGCTTGAATACGAGTTAAACGTAAGTGAACATAAGAGTTAAACATGACATGAGACTTGATTCAAACGTGAGCTTTGTTCATGACGCGGGGCTTAAGCATGAGTGCACATTAGGTAAATATATGACCATGCATGAGTTCAAAATGTGAGTTAGGCATGAGTCCTCTGATATGAACATGAGTGAGCCAAATCTTCAAGTTAAATATGAGTTCTTAATAAGGCTTTATCCCTTGTACTGCCTTTATCATTTTTTCTTCAACTTCCCACTTATATGGTTATACGATTTCCATCCCATTTGAACTTCACTTTACTAACTTGCTTACTTTCCTTGGTTTTCACATGTAATTACCCCTTTCTCCTCCATCAAGTAGTTGCAACTGCAATGAGAATTAGTATCACTTTTCAAGAATCAATAGAAAGAGGCGGCATGACATCATATATAAGTAATCCCATGTGTTGAATAACTCTAATAATGTTATCCTTTAAATTAAGCAAGGGGTTGGGGGGAAGTGTTGTAAATCAATGAAGTGTATCGAACATTAGGAGTACTCATGTATCGAGTGTTGCGTACGCACTGAGCCTTATCTGTACATGCACTTCAAGCATCACAAGCACATGCACATGCACATTAAGCCTTGCAAACACGCATGCATTGAACATCATGCATAAGGATTATTGTATAATGCAAATATTATGAGTAACAATCATCATTATGTAAGAATAACCTCTTCATGTATCATATCCATTTATAATTTTCCTCCCCTAGTTATTGACATGTGGAGAAGGGGTAAGCCAATGAGTCTTGATGCACCTCATTCCCTCATGACACTATTAAGGACCTAGTGCTGCATGGTAGTGTATTAGTCTTTAAGAGTCACGATACTGCTTATGGTAGACATTATCTTAAGCCTTGTTTCATGTAATCTTCTTGATCATTCGGTTGTAATTCTTATATTTCCTTATAAGTATGAGTTGCAATTGAATATGTAGAATCAACAACAATAAAGGTCATTGACTAACTTTCATGCTTATTTACCTCTTGGGCACTTTTGTTAGCTTTTATGAAGGTGTCTTATCGTTCAGCACTTGAGAGTGAGAGCTCTTCACTTAGTAGTAGCATGTTAGATAATAATGTAGTGTGACAGCTTCAATCTCCTTAATGACTTGCAATGTTTTGAAAGATAGTGAAAAGCATATCTTAGAGACTTTATGTGCTTAGGAGTAATGCCTCAACTAAGCAGCGTCATTGTCTAGCATAAAGTAGTAAGATTGTCTTGCTATCTCTTCTTCTTCTTCTTTTTCTTTTAAAAACAACACCATGTGGTAGGAGCAAATGCTCGACATAGCTACACTAATGTTGAGTAACTTAAGTTTTAAATTTCTAGATTGACATGATTGCAAGACTACTTAGACTCTTTGATCTAAGGGGCCTTCTGTAGAATAGATATAATTGTGAGATTACTTAAACTCAACAATCTAAGGGGGTCTCTTGTAGAATACATGTAATTACGAGATTGCTTAGATTCAGTGATCTAAGGGATCTCACATGTTATCTTACGTATTGAGGCAAGACTTTTGCTTGCTAATAATAATATATAAAAGATCCTTTTTAAGAAATATTCAATCGCTCATATGCAGTGATAATGGCACCAATTGCCTAAGATCAATAATTCTTTCTCATTAGTCAAAAAGGTATTTCCTACTACTTGACTACGTAGCATGGCTTATTAAGATGTTACCTGGGTCTAAATGTTAATATGTTAAATTACTCATTAATGAGATTGTTTCCACTACTCGATGGCAAGAAATATAGAGATTAAATAGCATGAAATCTATACATGATTATCATGGCATGATGTACGTCTAGGAGCCAGTGCTCCTACTAGTCCGCAACATACGAGCCAAGCTCATCATCTTACACTTAAGAGACCAGGCTCTTACTAGCCAGCAATGATGTGTAGTCTATATGTTGATGGGAATCAGCCTTTGGCCATATTTAAGTTGAAGTCGACCAATCCTAATCCAAGATCGATCAAGTTTTACCGAAGCCAATCTAATAATAGAAGACCAAGGGGAAGAAAAGGAGATACTTGGCACTAAGTTTGTCGTCTGCTAAGAAGTCGAAAAACCATACAATTGAGGACTCGAGGCCAAAGATCTACTTGGTACGATAGCAAGAGACCAGTATCAACTAATTCTATCATTCAGCAATTATGGGCTGACCTTTCTAGTATTTCGGCTAAGCGTTGCGAGACTTCAGAAGCTCTTCCTCGAACCTGGACATCCAATTGCTGACCCCACCCAATTTGGATCCTGCTCCTTCTAGGACAGGCCGAGTGGCTGCATGCCAACTTCTATTAAATGCACAGTTTTGTATTCTTGTTCATGTTTTATTTATGGGCTCATTCTTTGGGATTTAAGGCCCTGTATATTATTTACAGTTTTGCCACTAGGGTTTAGGACTTACTATAAATAGTAACAATTGTACAGATCAGAGATAAGAATATACGAAGTAAGACAATAATTTTTTATAGTGAAAACTTTCCTCTTTTGAGCAAAGTCACACTTAAGCTCTTAAAACTTGCCTTTTTCCGAATTATTGAGTGGTGAACAAACTCTTTAATCTTTCCTACATTCTTATTGATCTTGTCCTTAAGATTGTGGTGAACCCTTCATTTGAGAGAGTTAGTAGGTCGCATCTAACCTCTTATTTGAAACCCTAAGTAACATTTAGTGCTCGTGAGTCGTATCGAACCCTATTTTGAGCTCATTCCCCGATTGTGTTTGTATTTTGGTATGTGATATCCATCCACATTCACACTCAAAACTCCATTCTCACTCTCTGTTTCCTGTTCTCATTTCGAACCTAGATTACCTTCATTTTGGGTTGTTGAGATCTACTGTCGTAATACGCATCATCTTGGTATTAAAGCTTTAGGGAGATATGCGTGCTAATGATTCTTCAAAGTTTGATTCGTGGTTTGGACATTTTTGTTAATCATCATTATGTAGTGTAGTATGTTCGTATTTTCGCAGTTGTAATATTGTGCTGTTGAGTCGAGTAACAATAATTTTAGCAGTTGATTCTAGTTGCTGTAGTGTTTTTGTTATAAAACGTGTTTGTTCAATTTTCTGGAAGTTATTGTACGTACAAGAATGCCAGAAGATAATGTCAACAACAATGGTGATAGCCCTCGCGAAAGCTTGAGGAGATGCATTGATAACCTGGAATGTCAGATTTAGAATCTTATTGACTCTATCCAAGTACTCATTGGTTTAATTAGAGGCCGTAGACATGATGGCCAAGATAAAAGAAGGGAACAAACACCCACAAGTGGAAGTAGTTCCAATGAACTAGATGGTGTTGAGCTACCGAGCCAAGAAGAAGAGAACATTAACCAATGCTGAGAAGAGGCAACGATAGGAGTGTTGACTCTGAGTTAAACCAAGGAGCCTGGAGAAGAGAGCTGAGGCCAAGGCCAAGAAGAGATGTGGCCAAGCAGAGCTCTAATGGAAGTATCCGATCCTAGGTGTACCAACCAACTCAGATTGCAAGGGATGAACCCCTAGCACCTGGCTAAGAATTTAATAATATAAAGCTTAAACTGCCAACCTTTAGTGGAAGTAATTGACCTGAAGAATTCCTTGACTGGGTTCCTCGAGTTGAGAAGTTGTTTAAGTGCTACGAGTGTGATGATTGAACAAAGGTTAAGTTGGCTTCATTATCCCTTATTAAATATGTGAGTTTTTGATGGGATTATTAGTTGCAAAGCGAGATATTAAAGGAGAGGAGCCGATCAAAACTTAGAGGCTTATGAAGCAATTGATGAATCAACACTTTGTGTCAACCTACTTCAAGTAAGAGATACTCCATGCATTCTAACACCTAAGACAAGGTTGAAATACTGTTGAAGAGTATTTGTAAGAGCTTGAGACCTTGATAACGAGATGTGAGATTGTTGAGCCACAGAACCGTACCATTGCTAGATTCCTAAGTGGACTCTGAGACGACATTACCGATACAGTTGAATTGCAACCGTTCAACTCTATGGATGAGCCAATCAATTTGGCATTAAGAATGGAGAGACAGAGGGGGAGGAGGAATCAGAAGCTGAGTAGCCGACCTCAATAAGGCAGCCTTAAGCCTGAAAGGTATGCCGAGAGAAAAGGGCTAGAGAAGAAAATGGAGAAAGGAGAGCTAGCTGACTTGTCTATGCCGAGAAAGAAAAGGCATTCAGCAACAAGGCCTGAGATGTGAAATGCTTCAAATGCTTAAGGTACAGACATATTGCATCCTAATGCCTGAATAAGAGGGTTATGGTCTTGAAGGGCGAAGGGCCCGAGGCTCAAATTAAGAGTCAAAGTAACAAGACTTTGGAAGATCAGTTGATAAAAGAAGATGTCTATGATGAGGACTTGGATAAACTCTTAGCTATAGTAACATGAGCTGACCTGAAGGTAAATCCCAGACAAATGGAAAATTTATTTCACATGCGGTGCTTAGTGAATGGGAAGGCTTGTTCCCTGGTTATTGATGGAGGTAGCTACACCAATATCGTCTTTGCTGAGTTAGTAGAAAAGATGAAATTACTGACCTACCTGTACCCCCGACCTTATGGATTGAAGTGGTTTAATGACAAGGATATGATCCATGTACATAAGCGAGCTTGGATCAAATTAAAGCAGGATGGTATGAGGATGAGATTAAATTCGATGTGGTCTCTATGAATACCACAAATTTACTTCTTAGCCGACCATAGGAGTATGATCGAGTAGTGATCCATGATGGCTTCCTCAACACTTACATTGTTCAGAAGGATGGAAAGAGCAATTTCTTGACCCGACACCCATGATGAAGCAAAAGGGGAAGAGAAGTTTGTTCGGCATCTCAGCCCGTGCTCAATGTTTAATGTCGAGGATGACTTCCTTTCAAAATCGCAATAATGATGAGAATCAACGTCTGACCATATCCAAGCTAAGGCTGACCAATCCCAAGCCAAGACTGATCAAGTTTTGCCAAAGCTAATCTAGTAACAGAAGACCAAGGGGAAGAAAAGAAGACACTCGGCACCAAGTTTGTCATTTGTCGAGAAGCCGAAAGACCACACGACCGAGGACTCGAGGCAAAAGATCCACTCGGCACGGTAGTGAGAGACTAGTACCGACTAATTCTATCACTCGGTAATTATGAGCCGACCTTTTTGGTGTCTTGGCTAAGCATTGCGAGACTTTAGAAGCTCCTCCTCAAACCCAAACATCCAACTGCTGACCCCACCCAATTTGGATCCTGCTTCTTCCAGGATAGGCCAAGTGGCTACATGCCAACTTCTATTAAATGCACAGTTTTGTATTCTTGTACATGTTTTATTTATGGGCCCATTCTTTAGGATTTAAGGCCCTATACATTATTTACAGCTTTGCCGTTAGGGTTTAGGACCTGCTATAAATAGCAACAATTGTACAGATCAGAGATAAGAATATACAAAGTAAGACAATCATTTTTTATAGTGAAAACCTTCCTCTTTTGAGCAAAGTCACACTTAAGCTCTTAGAGCTTGCCTTTTGCCAGATTATTGAGTAGTAAACAAACTCTTTAATCTTTCTTACATTCTTATTGATCTTGTCCTCGAGATTGTGGTGAATCCTTTATTTGAGCGAGTTAGTAAGTTGCATCTAACCTCTCATTTAAAACCCTAAGCAATATTTAGTGCTTGTGAGTCATATCGAACCTTATTTCAAGCTTATTCCCCAATTGTGTTTGTGTCTTGGTGCGTGATATCCATCTACATTCATACTCAAAACCCCATTCTCACTCTCTATTTTCCATTCTCATTTTGAGCCTAGATTGCCTACATTCCAAGTTGTTGAGATCCGTTGCCGTGATATGCATTATATGTTATATTCATTATTACTTTCTTTTGATCAATCAAGGTGTTCAGTTTCCTCCATTTAGACATAAGCTGGTTTGTAAAATTAACTTCATACCCTAAGACTAGTCTCTTACTTTGTAATGATAACAGTAATAAAATGAAGACATACAATACTTATCACATTCTCATTAGAAAATATCGTTGATAGGAAAAAGAACTTCTTTCATTGACGAGAAATAGTCATCACTACGCTTACATATGAAATGAAATGAAAAGGGATAAAGCCAGTGAGAATACATCTTAACTATTAGTAATTCTCGCAATTCTTAGCTTATAATGTACCTTTTACCTTTATAACATCATTGGTTCACTTTCATTTCTTTGTGCCCCCATAACAACCATGCATCCTCTTTTTCTTGGATGGTGGAGTTTGAGCCTCTTCCCCTATAGGTAGTTGTGCTTCGGGGGGTTCCACTAATGGTGTTTCCCCTTCATTTACAAGCTTATCAAAGAATGTTGCTTCAGTGAAGTGAGACTCATTACGTGTAAATGGGTTCTTTGTCACAATAATAAAGATGTCTTGCTCATTCCAGTGACCCTTTATGCATTGATGCCATGCTAAGCGTATCATGTCGTAATCATGCAGTCATGTCCTTCTTATGAGGAGATGATAAGATGCAGGTGCATCGATCACATGGAACCATGTAGAGCTGTGGATAGGTCCGATATCAAAGTCTACTTCAATACGCCCCATTGTCTTCATGGAAGACTCGTATAAGCTATTTAGTGTAATTGGTTGTCTCACTAAGTTTCGAATATTTATCTTTGCAGCTTTAAAAGTGGACATTGGCATAACATTAAGTGAAGATCCATTGTCAACAAATGTCCTCCTAATGGAATGACCATTAAGCATGCTTTCCATATATAAAGGGCGATTGTGGTTAAGATTTGTTATACAGAAGTCAGCATTAGTAAGTATAATTGCTCCCTTATTCAGTGAAACGATTCCCTTTATAGGACGTACTGTAAGATGTTTCTTGTATTGATCTTGTAAGATCCTTTTGAGTGTAGTTGTTGCCTCGAGTTGAGCATCCTTATCAAAGTCAAGCAAGTCAAAGAAATTTCTAACATTGGCAATCTTCAATAAAGCAAGAGTAATGCTATTATCTCCAGTTATCTTGGTCTCAAGTCCTTCATGTGCCTTAACTAGCTACACGTGCATACTTTTTATTTTTGTAGGGTCATGAGTGATAATGTTCACAACATTATGTTGGGTATTATGAGCTGGAAGTAGGGTTGTTCCCGACACCATTATCTTCAATGATCAGTTCTCCATTTTGAACTCATTCATTAAATATCTTCTTCAAAGTTTAATAATCTTTTATAGGGTGGCCTACACTTTTGTAAATTCTATAATGCTTAGGGTTACTCTTCTCTTTATTTGTTGGTAAGTGCTCGACCCTTGGGAGTCTGATGTTCCTATCACGTTGCCATTGGTCAAGGAGTGCGTGCACTTTTCCTATTGAGCATGGGCATGCCAAAGATGATTTAATGCTCATAGGCTTTTCATTTCTAAATTTTTTTGCTCCTTTTGGATTCTTTTCTTGAGCTAAGTTCATTGACGGTGTCCACTTATTAAATCTTGCATTTTCACCTCTTTGTCATGCTATTAAATTGTTGGTCCTTTATGCATTCTCAACCAATACAGTGAAAGAAATCAATAATTGGGTCTTAAGATGCATTACATACTTAATAAACGTCCCTTGGCTACAAGTCTTAACTAACTCTCTTTCATCACAAACGTCTTATATATCCAAAGAACGCTCCCTGAAACACTCAATGTAATTTGTGAGATCTTCCTTAAGCTTTTGTCGAATTCTGTCGCGAACCGTGACAAAAAACAGACAAGGCCAGTCTGGATGGGTCCAAGCTTGCAGAAAGCTCAAAACGGGTTAATGGGGAAAGGTATGAAAAGAGTGGCAAAGAATAATGAAATAGTAAGCAAAAACTCATAAACAGTTCTAGAGGATATGACACACCAATGGAACTTCGAAGAACTCGTCGTACAATTCAATATGACGTACGAATTGGTCCAATAAGGTTACTCGTCACCTAACGTTGCTTAAAAGAAAGGATAAGAGTGATGCCGAGAGTAAACAACAGTGCTTACACAAGGAAGAAAGTACTCAAGTGTATTAAAGGTAATCTGTTCTATTACAACTATAAGTACAAGGGTAATTATAACCATAAGTTAGGGCAACTTACCTAAAAGGGAAAAGACAATAAGGATATTTCCTAAAAAAGCAATATATATGATACAAAAGGGTAAAAATGAATAAATAAGGAAAACAATCATTGGTGCTATAGATTATACATATACATTAGCGACGCTGCATTGGCGAGGTTGTTACGAGATGTGGATAAAAAGTATGGACAGATGGGCTTATCCAAGCAGGGATAGCTTAGTCAGTCCGACTCTCTATCCTCGGCTTCTCGGTAAGGATGATACTGAGTAATAGGTCGGCTTAGGATCAGAGCGTAATCATCAACTCGGCATACCATAGAATAACGGGCGATTGTACAGCACGGCATTAAAGGTGACTTGGCAAGGAAGTACTCGGCCTTAGCAGGGGTTGGTTGAAACATAAGGATTCGTCATGGTAGCCCTTCTAGTCCTCATGCTTAGCTGCGGGTCAAGGGTCCCATAGCTTGATTCCCATCATTTCCTTTGGGTTGCTTTCGATTTGGGATTAAATCCGAATGGTGTTCGCTCAGTTCTCTATTAGGGGTGATATGGATTGAAGTCAACAATGTTAAAGACATCAAAAACCCTATAGTCCTCAGGTAGTTTCAACTTATAGGCATTGTCATTAATTTTCTAGAGGATTATGAAATGTCCTTCCGCTCTTGCAGATAATTTGTTCTTCCTTTTGCTCGGGAATCGTTCCTTACTGAAGTGTAGCTATACCAAGTCTCCCAACTGCAACTGATTGGCTAACTTACCCTTGATCTTTTCTCACATTCTTTTGGCAACTTGGTCAATGTACCGAGTGATCTTGTCATAGATGTGCTGAAGAGATTGTACTCTGGCCAAAGCGTCAGGGTCCTCTTGCGCAGGTGCTGATACAAGGGCGTGGTCGAGGGGCAACTAGAGATTGAATCCATAGACCACTTCGAAGGGAGTCTACTTAG
Organism: Lumnitzera littorea; assembly: GCA_024138015.1. Classification (NCBI taxonomy): domain Eukaryota; kingdom Viridiplantae; phylum Streptophyta; class Magnoliopsida; order Myrtales; family Combretaceae; genus Lumnitzera; species Lumnitzera littorea. Next base: position 31,090,065 of record JAMXBB010000003.1, read on the forward strand.
TGGTGTGTACGGTTTAGTTATAGGCGAACTCAACTAATGGCAAGCAAACGTCCCAATCAGCCACGTTCTTACCTATTGTAGCTTAAAGCAATGACCCTAAAGTACGATTAACCATCTCTATTTGGCTATCAGTTTAGGGGTGACATGAGGTACTGAAGAGTAATTTGGTTCCCAACCGATGCCACAAGGTTCTCCAGAAATGGCTTAAGAACTTCGGGTTTCTGTTGGAAACTACACTTCTCGATATATCGTATATCCGTGTAATCTCCTGTAAGAAAAGAGAAGTAATAGCCAAGGTATTGTTAGCTTTGTTGCAGGGTATGAAGTGTGCCATCTTACTAAACCAATCCACGATAACCATTACAGAATCTTTACTTCAAATAGTTCGTAGCATTGTGAGAACAAAGCCATACTCAGTTCAGTCTACGGCCTCATTGGAATAGGTAGGGACATTGCTTTCCCTTATTCGGCTCGACACTTGGCCTTTTTGCATAGAGCATAGCTTTCAATAACTCGGTGCACATCTCTTTGCATTTTTGGCCAAAAGAATCGGCTATTCAATAGTTCATAGGTCTTCCTCTCTCTAAAGTGTCAGGAGAGTCCTCTGCTGTAGGCTTCCCTGATTAATAATTCCCATAAGGAATAAGTTGGCATGCATAGTTTCTCCCCTTGGAACAGATAGTCGTCCTCTGCATAATGTTGCTACACTTGTATTGCTCGGATCAATGCCAAAAGTTCCTTGTCATATACGGAGTAGTTCAGCTGTGGTCCTCAAAGCTTCTCATTATGGAAGGCAATTGGTTGGCCTTCCTGCATTAGGACAGCGCCTATTTCAACCCTCGATGCATCACATTCTAGCTCAAAATTTTTTTTTGAAGTTAGGTAGTACTAACACCGAAGCGGAGGTCAATCTTTCTTTTACGTCAGCAAAACTCCTCTCCTCCCTTTCTCCCCATCAGAAGTTGGTGTTCTTCTTTGTAAGCTTGGTAAGTGGTGCGATGATGGTGTTAAAGTTCCTAATAAATCTTCTGTAAAATGAAGTCAATCTATGGAAACTTCTTACGTCGGCACAAGTAGTAGGAGTCGACTACTTGACAATTGCTTTGATTTTCTCATCATCGACTTGTAAGCCTCCTCCACTAACTACATACCCAAGAATACCACTTCTTCCTGGCAGAAGCAACATTTCTTCAAGTTGCCAAATAATCTCTCAGCATAAAGGATATCTAGGACTATTCTTAAATATTCATAGTGACTTAGCATGTCGGCACTATAGACTAGGTTAGTCATCAAAGTATACCATAACACACTTCTCGATAAGATGTCTCAACACATGGTTCATAAGTTTCATGAAAGTGCTCGAGGTATTCGATAGGCCGAAGGGCATGACCATCCACTTGTAAAGTCCATGTCAAGTCTTGAACGCAGTCTTCCACTTGTCTCCTAACCTCATGTGGATTTGATGGTAGCTAAACTTGAGATCAATCTTGTTGAAAATCTTAGCTCCATTCGGTTCATCCAACATGTCTTCTAGCCTCAAGATCGGATACCTATATTTGATCGTGATTTTGTTCATGGCTTGGCTGTCAACACACATCTGTTAGGTTCCATCCTTCTTCGGCACTAGAAGTGCAGGCACAGCACAAGGGCTGAGACTCTCTTCGACATAACCTCTCTCCAGCAACTCATTGACTTGACGTTGGAGTTCAGAAGCTTGCTCAGGATTCATCTGATAAGCTGGCTTATTCGGCAGTACAGCGCCGGGTGCTAAGTCGATGCAGTGCTCTATGCTTCGAGTGGGGGGCAACCCCTCAGGTAATTGTTTGGGAAACAAGTTGGCATAGTCATCTAGCAATTCCTTGATTTCTTGGGGAAGCTTACCTCGTTCCTTTACTTCCAATAGTTGCCTGACCAACAATAGGGTCAGCTCATTAGCATTGATGGCCTCCCGAAGCTCAGCTCTACTCATCACTAGAACTTTCTTCAATCTGTGAGTAAGTTTTGCCTGTAGCTTGTGAACTTCTCTCGGCGACATCGGATTCAGCGTGATCTTCCAATCATCCTTTTCAAACACATACGTATTTTTGCAGCCGTTATGTATAACTCTCCTGTTAAACAACCACAGCCTACCCAACAACATGTGGGAAGCACACATAGGCAGTACATCGCAGAGGATTTGGTTAGAGTAAATTCCTATAGTGATTGGCAGCAATATTTGCCGAGTGACATGTAATACTCCTTTCTCACTCAACCAGTACAACTTGTATGGCTTAGGATGTGCAATAGTTGATAGCTTTAGTTTTGAAACAAGATCGGCTATGTCACATTGGTGTGGCTTCCACTATCCATAATGAGAGTACACATCTAATCATTTACCTTGTAGGTGGTATGAAATAAACTCTCTCTCTACTCCCTTTCTCGTGAGGGTTCTACGCTCATAGTGTACCGGACAACCATGAGTAACTAGTCTAAGTCCTTGAGAAACACGTCATCCTCAATCAGTTCTTTCTCGGTAGGAACCTCCTCCTCATTGGGCTCTTCATCTATACTCTCTACTTCTAACTTCAGGATGTCTTCCTTAATAACCATTGTCCTTCGGTTCGAGCACTGAGCAACCATATGTCTAAACCCTTGACACTTGAAGCACTTGATTTGGTTGGTCTTCCTGCCAAACCCTTGGCCCTTCTTATACATTCGAGTTGGCAATACATCTTCAGGTCGGCCTTTCTGCTTAGTTCTGACATCAACTCTTTTGCTCAGCTCGATATTAAATTAAGCCCAGTGACTTACTTATCCTGATTGGCTAGTTGGCATTTTGGTCGTTACTTGGCTATTTCTTTGCCTCTCCACTCACTGGGCAATCCTAACAGCTTCATCCATTGTGTCAAATCATTGGAGCTCCATAATGTCTTAGATGTCTCCTCTCAACTCAGTAATAAATCTTGAGACTGTTCGGGCCGATGGTTCCTCCACTTCGCATCTTGTCATAAGCATTTAGAATTCTTGAACATACTCATCAATGGTTTGGCCTCCTTGTCTTAGCTCCTAAAGCTGAGTGAAAGTATCTTGGAGATATGATTCTGGCATGAATCTATTTTTGAGCACTTTCTTTATCTCAGGCCAAGTGTTAATCTCTCGATACCCCTATCTTCTTCTCAAGGCCTGAAAATTCTTCCACTACATGGCGGCATATCCGAAGAATTCAACAGCAGTAGTCCTCACTTTCTCATAATCCTCATATTGATAGTAATTAAATACACGCTTCACTTTCTCTTCCTAGTCCAGATACTCGTTAGCATTCCTAGGTCCATTGAAACTCGAAATCTGAAGCTTCACATAGTCGGATGCTCTAGGGACTCGTATACGCTCTTCTTCAAAATACTCTTCTTCTTCTTCATCAAGCGCTCTTAGGTCTATCCCTCGCTTTACTCATATGCTAACTCCTCTACCTCGATCTGGTTGTATTGGGTATTAACCTCTAACAAGTTGAGCAACTTATAGAGTATTTTGCACGGCCTTAGTGGGTCGACAAGACAGTACATGAATAGTTCGGGTTAGATTTACCAAGAGGTTAACTACCTTATTAAGTCTCTTATCAGTGCTTCTAAGAGTTCTTTGAGATTGTCGTCTATAGTGGACAACTCCATTATTATCACTAGCTCTAATATTCATACTTAGGTCTTTCATTTTTCCTCATAGATTCAAAATTTAAACAAACACTTCAAAAAGTGAACAGCTAATAACACAGTAGTCAAATGAACATAGTAACTGACTCTGTTTCTCATACACAAAATAGAGCACAATAGAACTTCAAGAAGAACTAACTATAGTTCATACAAAACCTTCACTCTGATACCAAAATGTTGTGAACTGTGGCTAAGAACAGACAAGGGTTGATCACTGGATAGGTCCAAGCTTACAGAAAGCTCGAAAAGGGTTAATAAGGATAGGTATGAAAAGGTGAAAGCGTAGAATGAAAACAATAAGCAAACCTACAAATAGCTCTAAAGGTTATGATGCACCAATGGAACTTTTAAAGACTCACGGTACAATTCGATATGATGCATGAATTGGTCTAATGAGGTTACTCGCACCTAACCTTGCTTAAGGGAAAGGATAAGAGTGATGCGGAGAGTAAACAAACAGTGTTTACACAAGGAAGAAAGTACTGAAGTATATTGAAGGTAATCTGTTCTATTACAGCTACAAATATAAGAGTATTTATACCCGTAAGTTAGGGTAACTTGCTCAAAAGGGAAAAGACAATAAGGACATTTCTTAAAGAAGTAATGTACATGATACAAAAGGTTAAAAATGAATATACAAGGAAAACAATCATTGGTGCTATAGATTCTACATATACATGTAGCAATGCTGCATTGGCAAGGTTGTTAAGAGATGCAAACAAAAAATAAGAACAGATGGGCTTGTCTGAGCAGGGATGGCTTAGTTAGTCCGAACTCTTTATCTTTCGACTTCTCGGCAAGGATGATGTCGAGTGATAGGTCAGCTCGACATTAGAGCGTAATCATCAACTCGACACACCATAAAATAACGGGTGGTCATACAGTACAGCAGTAAAGGTGACTCGGATTAAAAGTGACTCAGTAAGGAAGTACTCAGCCTCGATAAGGGTTGGTTGGAACATAAGGATTTGTTGTGCCAGCCCCTCTAATCTTCGGTCTTGGCTACGGGTAAGGGGTCCCGTAGTTTGATTTCCATAAGATTCTCTCTATGTCAGTAACGGTGACTCTTTTTTCAGTAGAGAAGAACTTCTTTAAAAACATCTTACACATGTTTCCCCATGAATGGATCGACCTTAGGGGAAGGTTAACATATTAGGTGTATGCCTTCTCAGTGAATGACTTAGAAAGTTCTTTTAATTTCAAATCATCATCTAAACCATATACTTCCAAGGCTTCAATGAACTTTAACAAGTGTTCTTTAGCACTCGCCTTCTTGCCATTGAACAACATGAACTTTGAACTTATATAGTCCTTAGGGTATGGCTTCACAACAATGTATTAGTGATATGAGAGCTTCAATTCCGATACCTCAATTATAGACTTCACTTGTATTTCCTTCAAATATATGTCCAAATCTTCTTTTGTCACAAATGAACTTCTCTAGGTGAATGCTTCCACCCTTCATGACATCATAGGAGTGGAGTGTATGGGCATAAGATTCACAGGTGTAGAGCTTGTAGGCATGGGATTCATTAGTGTTGGTTATGTAGAGTCAACAATTGTGACACATAGTATAGTACGTGAGGATGACGAGCCTCCAATCTAAACTCCCTTGTTCCTTACTTTAAGGAATGAATCTTGCGTAGCTATATGTTCCACCACAAGAAGTTTCTCCTCAACTCTATGAGGGTAACAGGAGGGTTGAGTGGGGTGTATTGTTACATCACATTAGAAGGATTTAAGGAAGTTGCTCCCTATTTTGTAGTAGCAAAGGCAGCCAAAGCAGGTACACATTGAGCAAACATCGCCATGAGTTCACCTAGGTTTCAATTAGTCTCTCGTAACTCATGCATTATTACGTATTGTCAAGGACACCTTCCTGCATGCCATCTCCTTGATTAACACCTCCAGTTAGAGGTAGATTTTGGTCATTATTGCAAACCATCACTAAGAACAAATAAGGCTGGTCGCTAGATGGGTTCGAGCTTACAGAAAGCTCAAAATGGAAATGGTGGGAAACATATGGAATGATAATTACAAATGAAGATGTAAGCAAAACCAATGAATAGCTCCAGAGGATATGACAAACTAATGGAACTTTTAAGGACTCATGACACAATTCAATATGATACACGAATCGGTCCAGTGAGATTATTCGTCACCTAACCTTACTTAAGGGTTAGGATGAGAGTAATATCGAAAGTAAATAGAGTGTTTATAAAAGGAAGAAAACACAAAAGTATATTAATGGTAATCTCTATTTATTACGGCTACAATTATAAAGGTATTTATACTCATAAGTTAAGGCAACTTACTCAGAAAGGAAAAGACAAAAAGGGTATATCTTAAGGAAGTAATGTACAAGATATAAAAAAGTAAAAATGAATATATAAGGAAAGCAATCATTGGTGTAACAGATTTTACACATGATACTGTACACGTGGTGATATTGTATTAGTGATGCCGTTGGAAGATGTGAACAAAAAGTACGGACAGCTTGCTTATCCGAGTAAGGGTGGCTTGGTCAGTCTAAACTCTTTCTCTCGGCATCTTGGCAGGGGTATGGTCGAGTAAGTAATTAGCCAGGCGTATATGAGAATGAAGATGGGTTATTGTCTCAGCCTTCTACCTCTTAACACACAACATGCGAGAAATAGGCAATCACTCGACTCAGTAGGTAGAATGGGTTGGTAAGGAAATACTCGACCTCTACATGAGTAGGTTAGAACAGAAGGATTCGTTTTGCCAATCCCTCTAGTCCTCAGGCTTGGCTGTGGGTTAGTGGCCCAATAGCTTGATTCTCATCATTCCTTTTGGGTTATTTTGGATTTGGGATCAAATCCGAATGGTTTTCACTTAGCTCTTCGTCAGGGTGATATGAACTGAGGTCGGCGACGTTGAAGGTATCAGAAACCCTATATTCCTTAGGCAACTCCAACCTATAGGCATTGTCATTGATCTTCTAGAAAATTCTAAAAGGTGCTTAAGCTCTTGCAGATAATTTGTTCCTCCTCTTGTTCGAGAACTGTTCCTTACTGAGGTACAACTATACCAAGTCTCCTAGTTGGAATTGTTTAACTGTCCTACCCCCGGTCTTCTCCTACATTCTTTTAGCAGCTTAGTCAATGTGCCAAGTGACTTTATCATAAATGTACTGGAGGAATCGTGCTCTAGCCGAGGCGTTAAGGTCCTCTTGTGTGAGTGCAGGTACAAGGGGTTAGTTGAGGGGCAACTCGGGATTGAAACCATAGACCACTTCGAAGGGAGTCTGCTTAGTGGTGTTATGCACTGTTCGGTTGTAAGCGAACTCGACCACTGGCAAGTAGACATTTCAATTAGCCAAGTTCTTGCCTGCTGTACCTCGGAGCAGTGATCCCAAAGTGCGATTGACTACCTCTGTTTGGCCATCTGTCTGGGGGCGACAGAAAGTACTAAATAGTAATTTGGTCCCCATGTAATGCCACAAGGTCCTCTAGAAATGACTCAAGAACTTCAGGTCTCTGTCGGAGACTATACTTCTCGGCATACTATGTGTCCGCACAATCTTCTGCAAGAAAAGAGAAGCAATAGCCGAAGCATCATTAGTTTTGGAGCAGGGTACGAAGTGTGCCATTTTGCTGAATTAATCTACGACGACCATTATAGAATCTTTGCCTTGGGTAGTTCGCAGTAGTCCAAGAACAAAATCCATGCTCAATTCAGTCCACGACCTCGTTGGTACAGGCAAAGGCATTGCTCTTCCTTGCTCGGCACGATGCTTAGCCTTCTTGCATACAACACAGCTTTTGATGACTCGGTACACATCTCTTCTCATTTTTGGCTAAAAGAATCAACTATTCAACATTTCATAGGTCCTTCTTTCTCCAAAATGTCTGGAGAGTCCTCTACCGTGAGCTTCCTTGATCAATAGTTCCTACAGTGAACAGGTTGGCACACATAATTTTCTACCTTGGCACAAGTAACCATCCTCTTCATGATTCTCATCTACCGTTCTTCCATCAACGCATCGCATGATTATGGGTCCAAAGTGTGGATCCCTAGAATACTATTCTTTGATACTTTTAAACCCAAACAACCTGGTCTACAATTCGACTAAAAGCGCATGTCTACTCGAAAGAGCATCTACAACTACGTTGCTCTTTCCCTACTTATATTTAATCATGAAATTGAATCTTTCAAAGAATTTAACCCATCTCACTTGTCGCTTCGATAACTTCATCTAACTTCGAAGGTATCTCAAAGATTCATGGTCAGTGTAGATGACAAAATCTCTTAACAGTAGATAATACTGCCATACTTATAGTGCTCAGATTAGCGCCAAGAGTTCTTTGTCATATACGGAGTAATTTAACTATAGTCCTTTGAGGTTTTCACTATGGAAGGCAATTGGTCGACTTTCCTACATTAGGACAATGCCTATTTCATTACCTGACGCGCCACATTCTAGCTTAAATATTTTCTCGAAGTTAGGTAGAACCAACACCAGGGTGGAGGTCAACCTTTCTTTTATCTTGGCAAAGCTTCTCTCCTCCTTTTCTCCCTATTAGAAGTCGGTGTTCTTTGTGAGCTCAGTAAGTGATGCAACGAGGGTGTTGAAATTTTTGATGAATTGTCTATAAAATGTAACCAGCCCATGGAAACTTCTCACATCAACATAAGTAATAGGAGTTAGCCACTCTATAATTGCTCGGATCTTCTCATCATCCACTTGTAAGCCTCTTCCATTGACTACATAGCCCAATAATACCACTTCCTCCAAGCAAAAGCAACACTTTTTGAGATTATCGAATAGTCTCTCGACATGGAGGATATCTAATACTTCTTGGAGATGTTTGCAGTCACTCGGCATATCGGTATTGTAGACCAATATGTCGTGAAATACACCACGACACACTTTCCAATCAAATGTCTTGATACGTGGTTCATCAATCGCATGAAAGTGCTTGGAGCATTCAACAAGCCAAATGGCATGACCATCTACTCATAGAGTCTATGCCAAGTTTTAAACGCAATCTTCCATTCGTTTCCTGGCCTCATGCGAATCTGATGGTAGTCAAACTTAAGATCAATCTTGTTGAAAATTTTGACTCCTCTCAATTCATCTAGCATATCTTCCAAACTTGGGACAAGATACTTATACTTGATAGTAATCTTGTTCACAACATGGCTATCTACACACATCTGCCAGGTTCCATCTTTCTTCGGTACTAGAAGGGCTAGTACAGCACAAGAGCTAAGGCTTTCCTTCACATATCCTCTCTCTAGCAAGCAACTCATTAACTTGTTGTTGGAGCTCAGCAAACTATTCGGGATTCATTCGATAGGTCGGCTTATTCAGTAGTGCGGCGTTGGGTACTAAGTTAATGCAGTGCTTTATGCCTCGAGTTAGGGGTAACCACTCAAGTAACCGTTCTGGGAACAAATCGGCATACTCATCTAGCAACTCTTTGATTTCTCAGGGTAGTTCACCTCACTCCTTCATTTCTAATAAGCACTTGACCAACATGAAGGTCGGCTCATCAGCATTGATGGCCTCTTGGAGCTTGGCTCTACTCATCACCAGAGCCTTCTTTGATCTGCGAGCAAGTTTTGTCTACAAATTGTTAACTTCTCTCGGCGGCATTGGATTCAATGTGATCTTTCGATCATCCTTCTTAAACATGTATGTATTCTTGTAGCTGTCATGGATAACTCTTCTATCAAATAGCTACAGTCTACCTAGTAACATGTGAGAAGCTGATGAATTACCAACCAATGGTCCCATTACTCACGCATAGCTCTAAGGATAGCAATCCCTCACCCAAAGAATTCTCTCTCAATTACCTTCTGATGACTAGAAAGTTAACATCGAAGGTGATTGAACTCCTTGAGCTCCCCGCATTGTCATACTATGATCTATGCTCTCGGTAATGATGATGCCAACCATTCCCTGGCCAATGACCGGTCAAGTAATTCGACCAGCTGCTACTAAGAGGTTCTTGCCGAGTGACGAGAGACTCACTTATCGGACGAATAGTTTTCTCTCGGCATGTTACCATCTCTCTCGTCTCGGCTCTTTTATTGTCACAATATGTTGATCTCTCTCTCATATGCTATGCTTAGAGAATATTCGTACGCGACCGATGTTACACCACTACCTGTCTACCTTGTCTAACATTATACCACTTTTCCATTTTTATCTTTTGTCCTTTTTACCCTTTTTCATATATACTAGGAATCCCTTTTTTGTATATACTTTCTTGTAATTTCTTTATTTATAATGTTACCCTAGAAACTTATTATAAATAGTCCCTTTCTCTTGTAAGTTGGAGATAACTTACATTTTAATGCTGAATATTCTATTCTTGTAAGACAACCCTCTTCAAGTCCATCTTTCATATACTCTTATCTAATATTGTCGAGTAGCTTAAGATTAGTGGTGGGTGGACCTTGACATTAACTTGCGCGTCATATTAAGTGAGGTATTAAGTCGTGTTGTGTTAGTCGGCGAGTTACATCCTTTGAGCAGCTTTACGTCAGCTACTCTTGTTTGTTTGTAGACCATTTCCCTCTCACTTTCTTCAACTTTTCAAAAGACCCATTTTAGTTAGATTTGCTATGATAAGCTTTAATGATAACTAAGCTCCTAGGTACACCAGAAGCACATATAAGCAACACATCGCAGAGAATCTAGTCTGATTAATTCCCTATAGTGATTGGTAGTATTATTTACTAAGTAACATGTAATTCTCCTTTCTCACTTAACCAGTGTAATTTGTACGACCTCAAATGTGCAACAATTAGCAACTTCAATTTTGAAACAAGATCGGCCGATGCCACATTTGTATAGCTTCCACTATCTATGATAAGGGCGTACACTTAATCATTTACCTTACATGTGGTATAGAACAAATTCTCTCTCTACTCTTCCTCTTGTGAGGGTTTCATGCTCATAGTGCGTTAGACAACTATAAGTAACTTATCCAAGTCCTCAGCAAACATGTCCTTCTCAATCAACTCTTTTTCGATAGGGATCTCCTCCTCTTTAGGTTCCTCAATCATACTATCTACTTTTAGCTTTGGGACGTCTCCCTTAATGACCATTGTCCCGCAAGTTGGGCACTGAGCAACCATATGTTTGAACCCTTGACACTTGATCTGGCTCATCTTCCTGCTAAACCCTTAACCCTTCTCATAAGTTTGGGTCAGCACTTCACCATCAAGTCAGCCTTTTTGTTTAGCTCAGACATTAATCTTTCGGCTCGGTTCGGTACTCAACTAAGCTTGGTGGCTTGCCAGTCTGAGTTCGCCAGTTGGCATCCCAGTCATTAGTCGGCTCCTCCTTTGCCTTTCTACTCGCTGGGCAATCTTAACAACTTCATCCATTGTGACAAATCGTTGGAGCTCCACAATATCTCGAATGTCTCATCTTAACCCAATAATCAATCTTGAGATCGTTCGGGCTAGTGGTTCCTCTACTTCGCAACAGATCATAAGCATTTGAAACTTTTGAACATACCCATCAACAATCTGGCCACATTGTCTCAACACCGGAAGCCGAGTGAAAGTATCTTGAAGATAAGTTTCCGGTATGAATCTGTTTCTGAGTACTCTCTTCATCTTGGGCTAAGTATTAATCTCTCGGTAGCCCTCTCATCTTCTCATGCCCTAGAAATTCTTCCACCGCATAGCAGCATATCCGAATAACTCAACAACTGCAGTTCTCACTTTTTTATAATCTTCGTAATGATAATAATTAAAAACATGCTCCACTTTCTCTTCCCACTCCAAATATTCATCAGCATTCCTAGATCCATTGAAACTCGAAATTCAAAGCTTTACGTGGTCAAATGCTCTAGGGACTCGTATGCACTCTTCTTTAAAATACTCTTCTTTGTCCTCTTCATCAAGCTCTCTTAAGTCTATTCTTCGCCTTACTCGTCCGCTTACTCCTCCACCTCGAATTGGTCGAGCTAAGTTCTGACCTCTGACAGGTTAAGTAACTTGTAGGGTATTTTACGCAACCTTAGTGGGTTGGTAGGTTATTGCATGAATAGCTTAGGTTAGATCTATTAAGAGGTTAGCTACCTTATCGGGTTTCTCGTTAGTACCTCTCGGTGTTCCTAGGGACTATCATCCATGGTGGACAACTCCACTATTGTCGTCTCTAGCACCAACATTTACACTTGGATCCATCAGTTTGTTCACTAATTAAAAGCTCACACAAACAATTCAGGAAATCAATAGTTAACAATACAGCACTCAAATGAACACAGTAACTTACTCTGTTTTACACACATAGAACATAGTATAAACAGAACTTCAGAGAAACCAACAACTCAAACAAAACCTTTGCTTTAATACCAAGATATTGTGAACCATGTCCAAGAATAGACAAGGCCGATCACTGGATGGGTCCAAGCTTATAGAAAGCTCGAAATGGAAATGGTGGGGAACGTGTGGAATGATAATTACTCATGAAGAGGTAAGCAAAACTCATGAACAGCTCCAGAGGATATGACGAACCAATGGAACTTTCGAAGACTCATGGTACAATTCGATATGATGTATAAATCGGTCCAGTGAGGTTACTCGCCACCTAGCCTTACTCAAGGGTTAGGATAAGAGTGATGCCGAAAGTAAATAGAGTGTTTACACAAGGTAGAAAACACAAAAGTGTACTAATGGTAATCTCTATCTGTTATAGCTACAAGTACAAAGGTATTTGTACTCATAAGTTAGGGCAACTTGCCCAAAAAAGAAAAGACAAAAAGGGCATTTCCTAAGAAAGTAATGTACAAGATGCAAAAGGGTAAAAATGAATATACAAGGAAAGCAGTCATTGGTGCAACGGATTCTACACATAATACTGTACACCTAATGATACTGTATTGGTGATGCCATTGGAAGATGTGGATAGAAAGTACGGACAACTTACTTGTCTAAGTCGGGGTGTCTTGGTCAATCCAAACTCTTTCTCTCGACATCTCGACAAGGGTGCAGCCGAGTAAGTAATTGGCTAGGCATGTATGAGAATGAAGATGAGCTGTTGTCTCGGCCTTCCACCTTTTATCACATAATGTGCGAGAAACAGGCAACTATTCAGCCCGACAAGCAGAATGGGTCGATAGGAAAATATTCAGCCTTCGCATGAGTCGACTAAAATAGAAGGATTCGTCTTGCTAGTCCCTCTAATCCTCGAGCTCGGCTGCAGGTAAGTAGCCTGGTAGCCTGATTCCCATTAACTTTACTCTCCACGCCATCTAAGAAGCTATTAAGGTGACTAGTTGATGTGCTGAACCGACCCCTTCGCTATACACCAGTCCAAGTACCAAATTTGAATACAACTATCTCAACAGTACCAAGGCTAAGCTAATAGTAACTAGGAGCCGACCATCTAAGGTCAACCCAAAAAATGAGTTGCCCTTGAACTAACCCTAGTCTAGTCCCAATTGTCTGAGCTACTACATTGCCGACGTCAAACTAACTTGACCGGGATCTACCCCTTCTCTGCTTGCAGTGTCATTGGGATCATAGAAAGTAAAACATATGTACGCCATCTTTTCTAACATCCATACTGTCCTTTCTGACAGTGAATATTCTTTTTGCACGATTACACACTTTCTTTGTAAGTTATTATCCTTTTTCTTAACAACTAAGGATCTATTTATATAATTTTTTTATAATTTAGGACTTACCTTAACTGAGTACTATAAATACTCGCATAATGTAACAGCCGCATATCATATAGAGAATACATTGAACTTTTACTCCCTCTTGAGCTAAGTGTCCTTACTCTTGAGCTACTCTTATTTAGCCCACTTGAGCATAGACTAGTGGCGAGTAACCTTTGGCCATACTTATGCGTCATATTAGGTGTGATCCAAGCTCTTAGGAGGATTAATGTGTCATATCCATCATCGGTGCATGAGAAACCCTGCTTAACCTTCGACTATCATTTATTGTTTGAGCTATCTCGCGACTCGAACCCACCTTTCTTGGTTACACATGATATCATCTTAGTGTTCATCTACGAAATCTGTATCATAAACACCTTAAGAACTTTACCTCGTTATTCATCAATTATTAAGTTCAATGCTATTGCGTTCATCCATCTATCACTATATGTGTTAAAGTTTTATCAAGATTACTTACTCCTTCTCCCTATACTTCTCTCCTGATCATCCTGCACCAATCACTCAAGTCATTTCTTTAGTCATGTATAGCACGACTTTACACACGACACTTATGTGACCCTTATATCTATACCTACAGCCCTACATTTTTTTGTGACTCCACTAGGGAGGGAAAGACTTGATACTCACATCTTGGTACCTCCAAGGCGAAGATAAATTGATCCTACTAATGGAATTAATCAAGACCAAGATGTTACTACTGTGACCGATGGGAATCGGGTTACTGGGCTACTAACCCGTAGCCAAGCTTGAGGACTAGAGGGATCGGCAAAATAAATCCTTCTATTCCAGCCGACTTATGTAGAGGCCAAGTATCTCCTTATCAACCCATTCTGCCTGCCAAGCCGAGTGACTGCCTATTTCTTGCATGTTATGTATCGAGAGGCGGAAAGCCGAGACAACAGCCCATCTTCATTCTTACCCACGCCTAGTTAATTACTTATCAGGCCATACCCCTACCAAGATGTTGAGAGAAAGAGTTTGGACTGACTAAGTCAGCCCTAATCAGAAAAGCAAGTTGTTCGTACTTTTTGTTCACATCTTCCAATGGCATCACCAATACAGAATCACCACGTGTACAGTATCATGTGTAAAATCCGTTGCACCAATAATTGCTTTCCTTGTATATTCATTTTTATCCTTTTGTATCTTGTACATTGCTTTCTTAGGAAATGCCCTTTTTTTCTTTTACTTTTTGGGCAAGTTATCCTAACTTATAAGTATAAATACCCTTATAATTGTAGCTGTAACAGATAGAGATTACCATTAATACACTTTTGTATTTTCTTCCTTGCGTAAACACTCTGTTTACTCTTGGCATCACTCTTATCTTGTGGCGCATAACCTCACCAGACCGATTTGTGCATCATATTGAATTGTGCCATGAGTCCTCGGAAGTTCCATTTATGCATCATATCCTCTAGAGCTGTTCATAGGTTTTTCTTACTTCTTCATTCATAATTATCATTCCGTACATTCCCCACCATTTCCATTTCGAGCTTTCTATAAGTTCAAACCCATTCAGTGACTAGCCTTGTCTGTTATTGGTCACGATTTGAAACAAAAGAAGCTTAGTAGATAAAACTAAGGTAAACACTACTCCTCGGCGCTTAACTCACCTCAGATAGCTTGGTGAACTAATAAATGTGTAGAATTACACATTTATCTTTATCAAAATGGCACACATTCATACATATCTTAGAACAATTATTGCAAACTATGCTAAAAATTTTATGAATACATGTTTTGGGTCAACTATTCAATAATCTCAACTAAAGGATAAAAAAAAAAAAAATGAGCTTAAGTGGTCCATATGTCTTACTGGTTTTGAGTTCAAATTCTAAAACAACTTTCAAAATTAAAATGGCAGTACAATTCCTTACTTCCAATATTTAGGATTGTCATCTTTTCAATCAGCAACTAGATATTCATGCATCAAAATAGTAGCAATTGCAGCAAGATCAGCTAAGAGCTTGCCAAGCAACCAATTTGCAATTGAGTTCCAAATTCTTAAAAGATCTAAGCACAAGCCAAGCTAACACTAGCAGCTCAATTTGCTGAGTATAAAGCTTCACTATCACTAATTTTTCTTCTATTTGTTGCAGGCAATGAAAATACTATACAGGAGGCCATAAGTGCTAACATAGATGATAGCTGCCAAACAATTCTAGTGCCGAGAGCGACTTCAGCACAAAAGCAAGACAATTAACACTGCAACAGCCATCAATATTCCAATAAAGAGATTTAGAGCTATTACGGCCATGATAAAAGACTAATGATAAGATCGACTAAGACTCATCACGGTCGTGATAAAAAGAATTTGAGTGTTCAACACTCGTTACTCCCTCCATCACTATGGCTGTGATCAAGGGAGTGACTAAGATAGAACCTA
Organism: Lumnitzera littorea; assembly: GCA_024138015.1. Lineage (NCBI taxonomy): Eukaryota > Viridiplantae > Streptophyta > Magnoliopsida > Myrtales > Combretaceae > Lumnitzera > Lumnitzera littorea. Next base: position 31,105,817 of record JAMXBB010000003.1, read on the forward strand.
TTTTTCCACATGTTCATCACGATCGTGACTCCACTTTAACATCGCATCCAGTAATTCTAACTCGAGACTAAGTAATTGAATTCATAAACACAAGCAACCCATACTCCTTCAATCCGTAGCAGTAGCGTACCAATCAATTTCCAGCCACCAACAGCCACTGAATGAACAAAGCAATCTACGACAGCAACTTATAATAGCTGTGAACTTCAGCAACCAGCAGCCTCAATAGACAATTAAGCTAAAACAAAGACCGAGAGCAACAGTTGAATGAGCAACCTTCCACGTGAACAACCTCAACACTAAGTAACCAATCCGAGAGCCCCTTATCCAATTGCGTGACGAGTAGCACACTAAACTGAGCTGTAGTTGCAGTCTAAATGCAACAACTCCAAACATGGACAACAACAACTTGAACTGAGCGCACACCAGTAGCAGTTGATCCACAAGTAGAGCACTAAACTAAACACCACATGAGCAGGGCATGAAGTAGAATTAATTGTTGATATTATAGCAGGCCACTTTTGTTTAGGAAGATATAATCTAAGTTGAGCAGCCCATCATCATATTCAATTTTTGTATACGTAGAAGCCTATGTTAGAAACCACTTTCATCTAATTCCAAATGAAGAAGTGTGAAGTACTATACAGTACTTGCTCATTTATCTTAAGAGGCATATCTCTTAGGTGTTAGAAATTTCCTTGGGTAACAAATATCGGTTGGGCATTAATTTTAATGGGCTGATGTTAAAGGAAGAGGCCGTATATGGGGGCTTCTGTTTTATTTTAGAAAAAAAAAATTAGAATCCTACGTGTAAAGGAGAGAGGGCATTTTTCCTTTAAAAGGGGATACGAGAGCTGAAACAGAGGAGAGAGAGAGATGACAGCAGCCGGAGATAGAGAAGAACAAAGGATAAGAAGCAGCAGCTTAGGGATTTTTTATTTTTAGTTTTAGTAAAGACCAAAAACTTTATTTAGCATCCTTTTAACTTGATTATGTGTTGTTTAATTTTAGGACTCTAAATCCTTGTATTCTAGTTTGCTAGAGGACCACCCTAGGTTTCAAATGAATCGGGATATGCCGATTATTGTATTAGGTTTCGGGATTGAATGTACCGATCGAGGTATTTTCTTTTCCTTATTATTTTAATTTAGATATATGTTGATTTATTTTGGTCTTGCGATATGATTTAGCACATAATGTAATTGGGTTTTGTATTGATTGATTCGATGAATTGAAGTGTTCGTGTTTTATCCTGATGTCGATTTTAAGTGTTTAGATATTTTTCTATTGTGTTCATCGTCTAGTTGTTTAGCACGTAGCCATTATTTTCGTTAGCTAGATAGAGTTGTAAGATATCTGAGAGGGTTTCGATAACTTGTGTTGAACATATCTTGAATTTATGAAAAAGCTCGTTATAGGGATATACGGGTTTTAATTAAATTTAAGAACTTACGCATTTAATGCGGTTGAAAGTATGGTTCGAGTCATGGGGGCATGCTTAAAACATATTTCTAATTAGAATAATAAATTCGGTGTGAGCGGATTATTATTTACCAAATAATTATATATAAATTGCCATAACGGGTGAATTTATATTATAATTAGAATTCCACTACTTTGGAAGTTAGGCAAGTTCTAGTGAGTTTAGTTAAATCCCTTGCAATTAATTTCAAATATCAATTTAAGACATCCCATCAATTCAATTGAGAATAGATTTACAAATCCCATTTTGATCTCTTTATCTCCTACACCCAAGACCCTCTTAGTATAGCTAGAACATTTGGTTTAGTGGTTATCTTGTTATTTAGCTTTCACTCACTTTAAATTCAATTATTAATAGTTTAGATTAAGGAAAAACTCAAATAATTTAGTACTTAACACCTAGCTCCCTATAGAATACCACCTTGACTCACCGTTTATATTGCTTCCATGACTCGATACACTTGTCGGTTTACACACTCATGTTATCATCGGGTTATGAACCACCTAAGAAAGCCCCCGGGCTCGGGAACATATGATCGGTCCTTGATCCCTATCATCCTCTCTAGGTTGTTTGAGATTTGGGATTAAATCTAGTTCAACTCTAGGTTACTTGTCCTCAAGCGCATAAGGTTGGAGATCGACAATGTTGAAGGAGTCTGAGACTCCATACCCATCAGGTAATTCAATCCTATAGGCATTAGGATTGATCTTTTCAAGTACTTTGAAAGGCCTATCGGTTCTAGGAAACAACTTGCTCGTCCTTAAGTTTGGGAATCGTTCCTTGCTGAGATGTATCCAAACCAAATCACCTGGTTGAAATTCTTTCTTCCTCTATCCTCAACTTCGCTTCTTAAGCTTAGTATTAGCTCGACTCAATTGTTCTACAAACTTGTGGTGCATGGCTTTGATAGCTTTAACTCTTTCTAGAGCTGGTTGGTCATCATCAAGTATCTGCTGGATTACTTGGTCCATTAGGAGCTTAAGGTTGAACCCATAGGCGACCTTGAATGAAGACATGTTTGTTACACTATAGGTAGTCCTGTTGTAGGTGAACTCAATGATTAACAAGCACAAATCCTAGTTAGCTGTGTTTCGTCCGACAACAACCTATAGCAAAGTTCTCACGATTCTGTTAACAACTTCAGTCTATCTATCGGTCTATGGATGGCAGGATATGTTGTGTAATAGCTTGGTTCCCATTTGCCTCCACAACGTCCTCTAGAAGTGGCTCATGAATTTTGGGTCTCGATCTGAAACAATGGTCTTGGGAACTCCATGAAGCTTGATTACTTCCTACAAGAAAAGAAAAGAGATAGCCGAAGCATCGTTAGTTTTGGAACAGTGCACAAAATGTGCCATCTTACTAAATAGATTCACAACCATTATGATGGAGTCCTTCCCTTGGGACGTCCTTGGCAATCCTAATATGAAGTCCATACTTAGCTCGAACCATGGTTTGGTTGGGATCGGCAAAGGTTGGTAGTGTCCTTGTTTGGCTTGGTTCTTTGCTTTTTGGCAAGTTACACACTTTTCTAGTATGGATTGGACATTTCTCTTCATCCTTGGCCAAAAGAATCTAAAGGATAGTAATTCATGGGTTCGGCACTGGCGAAAGTATCCTGTCAATCCCCTTCCATGTACCTCGTGCTCTAGCAATTCTCTAGTGGAACAGGTCGGGATACATAGCCTATCCTTCCTGAATAAGTATTTGTCCTCCCTGTGATAGTCATCTAGTGTCCGTCCTTTCTCACATCAAGTATAGATTAGACCAAATTATAGATCCTAAGCATATAGATTCTTTATGGTTGAAAAACCAAGTAACCTTGTTTGCAGCTCGGTCAGGAAGTTATGTCGTCTTGATAGGACATTGGCCATTACATTGTTTCTTTCATTCTTGTATTTTACGACATAACGAAAACCCTTTATGAACTCTATCCACTTGGCTTGTCTTCAGGATAGTTTGGGTTGGCTCTTCAAATACCTCAAGGACTCATGATCGATGTAGATCACAAACTCTTAGGGCAACAAATAGTGTTGCCATACTGTTAAGGCTTGGATTAAAGAGTAAAACTTCTTATCATAAATAAAATAGTTAAATGTAGCTCCTCAAAGTTTCTCGCTGGAGTAAGCAATAGGTCAGCCTTCTTACATTAGCATAGCACCTATGCTTAGTTCGAATGCTTCACACTTTATTTCGAACACCTTATCAAAGCTCTGCAGAGCTAAGACGGGGGTTATAGTTAGCTTCTCTTTCACCTACTCAAAACTCCTCCTCTCTTTCTCTCCTCATCTAAATTCAATGCTCTTCTTAGACAATTTGGTAAGTGGGGCCGCAACCATACTAAAATTCTTTATAAATCTATGATAGAACGATGCTAGGCCATGAAAACTTCTCACGTCTGTGGAATAAGTCAACTCGGGCCATTTTATGATCGCTCTTGTCTTCTCATTATTGACTCAGATGCTACCTTCACTCATTATAAACCCCAAGAAGATCACCTCGGGTTGGAAAAGTCACACTTCTTCAGATTGGCGTAGAGTTGTTTAGCTCGAAGTTTTGTAAAAACTCTACAGAGATGCTCTTTGTGAGTCTCCAAGTCAAGGCTATACACTAGAATGTCATCAAAGTATACTATAACAAACCTTCTTAGTAATTCTCATAGCACATGATTCATTAGGTGCATAAATGTGCTCGGTGCATTGGACAGTCCAAATGGCATTATAAGCCATTCATATAAACCATATCATGTCTTGAATGCAGTCTTCCACTCATCACACTCATGCATTCGAATATGATGGTATCTAGATTTAAGGTTGATCTTAGAGAACATTCTTGCTTCGCTTAATTTGTCTAGCATGTTATCAAGCCTAGATGTAGGATACCTGTACTTGATGGTGATTCAATTGATCGCTCGACTGTCCACGTACATCCTCCAAGAACCATCTTTCTTCGATACTAACAAGGTCAGCACAATATAAGGGCTTAGGGACTCGTGCACATACCCCTTCTTCAATAGCTCATCTACTTGCTTCTGCAGTTCAGAGGCCTATTCAGGATTCAACTTATAAGTAGGCTTGCTCAGCAATGCAACTCCAGGTTGCAGGTTAATCTTATGCTTAACGCCTCGGATTGGAGGTAGACCTTTCGGCAGCTTTTCTAGGAATAGGTCGGCAAATTCCTCTAGTAAGGTTCTTACCTCAACAAGCTGCTCCCTCTCCTTATACCTCATCTCTAGTAACCTTCGAACTAGCAAATAGATCGATCCTTTTAGCTTCATTTCTCTTTTCAATTTAGCTCGAGTCAATACCAAAGCCTCTTTCTTTAGGGTTCAATTAAGCTGGGACTACATGACCTTTACTTACTCGACAATCATAAGACTCAACTTCATCTTTCTGCCTTCATCCTCCACAAAACATGTATTCCTCCTTTTGTCATACATGACTACTTGATTAAACATCCACGGTCATTCGAATAGAATGTAGGATGCACTCATGGGTAGCATATCACAAAGCACTTCATCTTGATATTTGTTAATGCAGATAAGTACGAACACTTGTTTGTCCACCTGTAAGGCTCCCTTATCACTAAGCCAATGAAGCTCGTAAGGTCTCGAGTGGGGCATGGTTGGCAATTTCAATTGCTGGACCAAAAATGCAAAAGCTGCATTGGTATAGCTCCAACTATCAACTATTAAGGCGCACAGCGACTCATTCACCTTGTACCTAATATGAAAGGGATTTTTCCTTTGTTTGTCTTCGGGTACGGGGTTGACAGTCATCGTCCTCCTCAACACTAGATTGGTCCACAAAAAGTTGCCTTCCTCGTTGTAGATAACTTCATCCTTAAATAGTTTGGTTTGTTCATCCACTTTCAACTCCTTTACTTCTTCATCAGTACTGTTGATCTCAACAATCAACACCTTGCCTCAGATCACCATTGTTCGCCCGTTTAGACACTGAGCAGCCATGTGTCTAAATCCTTGGTATTTAAAACACTTGATCTCACTCGTCTTCCTCCCTAAACTCTGGCTCTTCTCAAACTTCCTCAAGGGTTCCTTCTCTTTGGCTCTAGTAGTCGGAACAGGTCGGGTCTCAACAATCTTACTTAGTTCCGTTCGTACCGATTTACTGGAAATAGTTTGGCTGCTGCCTAGTCGGCCAACAGGTAGTCGAAATCTTCCTGTTTAGCACCTTTCTATCCTTTAGGCGGCTTGGATTGCATCATCAAGCATTCAAATATCTAAGGTTTCCAAGACATCCCTAATTTCATACTTCAATCCACCGATGAATCGAGATACAATTTGATCCTCTGGCTCTACAACTTCACATTAGATTATTAACATTTGGAATTCCTTAATATAAGCGTCTACACTCGACCCTCCTTGTATTAGTTCTTGTAATCTTTTAAAGGCATCCTGCAGATAGTAGCTCCGCACAAACCTTCTCTATATAACCCTCTTCATTTCATCTCAACTTTGAATCTCTCGTTCTCCTTCCATTCTTCTGGTGGCTTGCAAGTTCTTCCACCATAAGGCAGTATAACCGGTGAACTCCAACACAACAAGTCTAACCTTTGCATTATCGAGCACTTCGTAGTATTCAAACTGTTTTTCAATCTTATCTACCCAATTTAGGTAGTCTTCAACATCACTACTTCCAAAAAAACTCGGGATACTCATTCTCAATCTTTCGACTCTAGGGGCTCATATATTTCTTTGTTCAAGCTTGTAGTACTCCTTTGCTTCGTCGTTTCCTTTCATTTTCTCCTTAATCTGCTCAAGCGCTAGCCTTCGTCTCGCATCCTTATCAATTCCTTCAGCTTAGGGTGGTTGAGCTAGGGCGATAATTCGGCTAAACTGACCGTTGCCTCAACCTTGCTACTCATGTTCTCTAGTGGGGCTATTCTTAGCTCACTGCCTATTCTCTTGGATAACAGTCACCAAACTAGTTACCAAGTCAGTAAGCCTATCTAAGTGGTCACCCACTAACTAAAGTGTGAAGTTTCCTTCTTGCCTTTAGTTGTGTCAAGTATCACTTTCTTGGTTTCCTAAAATTCCTTGAACACTTGAATCTGACATTGATGGTTACTTCACAAAAATTAACGTCTAATAATATCACTTGAAGATTAATAACCAATACTCCAATCACCACGACAATTACACAACAAACTAACAGTTAATCCACACTCTATTTTTATGTATCAAAAACAGTGAAAAACAAAGCACATAATACTTTTCAATTATTAAACTCCAAGGTTAACAACAAAACCATTATCACATGAGGGTAGTAACAAACCACTCAAAGAATAGTAGAATCCAACTTCAAACGTAGCCAGACTCTGATATCAAAATGATACGGATTTCGTGGATGAACACACAGGTTGATATCACGTATAACCAAAAAGGGTGAGTCCAAGTTGCAAAATGGCTTGAAGAGTAAATGATAGTCGAAGGTTGAGTAGGGGTTCCTGTACACCGATGAGCATAGGTATGGCCAGAAATCACTCGCCACTAGTCCATGCTCAAATGGGCTAAATAATAGCAGCTGAAGAGTAAGGAAGTAAAAGTTCAATGTATTCTCTGTATGATATGTAGCTATTACATTATGCGAATATTTATATTATCCAATTAAGGTAAGTCCTAAATTATAGAAAATTATATAAATGGATCCCTAGTTGTTAAGAAAAAGGATAATAATTTACAAGGAAGCGCGTAATCATGCAAAAAAAAAAAAAATTCATTGTCAAAAAAGACAGTACGGATGTCAAAAAGGATGCCATATGCACATTTTACTATCTATAGTCCCAATAAGACTACAAGTCAAGTAGAGGCAGATCCCAATCAAGTTCAATGTCAATAGTTTAGTAGCTTAGACAATTGGGACTGGACTAGGATTAGTTCAGGGGCAACTCATTTTTTGGGTTTACCTCGAATGGTTGACTCCTGGTCACTGTTAGCTCAGCCTCGATACTGTGGAGATGGTTACATTCAGATTTAGTGCTTAGACTGGTGTAGAGCGGAGCGGTCAGTTCGGTACATTGGCCGGTTACCTCGGTAGCTTTTTGGATGGTATATAGAGCAAAGTAACTCAGTAGATTGAACTGGGGTAAACATTGCTCCTCGACACCTAACCCTCCTCGGACAACTTGATGAACCACCTAAGAAAGCCTTTGTGCTCGGGAGCGTGTGATCGGCCCTTGATCTCTATTAGTTTAAGTGCTTGATTTTGAGATAAGATTCCGACGTAGTAATAGCGTTAATGAAAGTTTTTCTCCCATCTAAATGAGAATGTGAATATAGTATTTATAAAAAATAGTAGTTGATCCTATCTAAATGAGGATGTTGCATTTAGAGATGATTGTGTACCTTATGACATAAGTATCTGTGTGATGTGGAGGTTACATATTAAATTTCATGGCTTAACGCATTTAAGATTCGTATTTGCAAATATGAGTATGTTTTGAACTTCAGACTACTAACGAGAGCAATGCTTGTGCATATATAATATTTTAGATTACAGATGGACTTGGTTTAAAATTCAGGTATATTAATATATCTTTAGACAATACATACGTTTATGGGTTTTTTTTTTTCTTTGCCCCCCTGAGTCCTAATGAAGAAAAGGAACTTTTGTTATCTAGAGATGATTCAATGTGAAAGTTGAAAAAAGGATTATTTATGTAATTGCGGATATAATAACAATTTTTTATCATTACATGTTACTGTTAAGATAGGAATGTATGATATCACTCCTAGTGCTTTCTTTCTTCTTTTTTTTTTTTGAAAACAAAAATAACATTCCTTAAAATAACAAATATAAGGTGCAGCCGGAATTAGAATTTGACCTGAAAATAACATCACAAACTCCATCATTATCAGCAACATCAAAAGCAACAACTCTACTAATAAAGTCTGGAAAATTTTCCCAAAATATCAAGGCTTCATTCCTGCTTAGACTTGATTTCGCTACAAAATCAACAATCATGTTTGCTTCACGGGTGATCCTGCAAAAAGAGATAAAATCAAATTTTGTGATGGCATTAACACAAAGCTGAATAACCTGTATATTTGTGTCATGAATTGAATCATCCATTGATAAAACATCCAAAGCAAAGGAGGGCATCTAATTCAATGATAAGATCTTTGATACCAATGTTTTCAACCATTCTCATAGATTCAAAGATGGCCTATGCTAAAGACTCAAGTGATGAGGAAGGAGTTATTCTTTTCGCAGTCCCCCTAGAACTCTGTCATTTTTATCTTTGAATATTCCTTCGACTCCAGATTTCTTTTCATCTGAAGTTACCATTCCATCCCAGTTGATTTTCACTCTATTTCCTATCGGAGGACGCCATTTTGTATTCCTTTTACTCAGGTTTCCTGTCAAATTTTCTCACTTCTTATTTGCCCACCGTACATTAGCTTCAGTTTGTGTCCTCTGAATCCAATTTTCTTTGGCATTAGTGTTGTTAAAAATTCTTCCACTGTGCTCTCTCCATATTGCTCTTAGAGCAAAAAGAAAAACTATAGATTTTGGCTTCTCTTTGTCCCAAGAAATTTTCTTTTTATATGCCAATCTTCTAATCCATTCCTTCTTCTAGCAATTTCAATTCGTAGCACTTTAAATTTGCCAGGTTCTCCTCCTCCTCCTCCTCCTCCTCCTCATTATTGTTGTTGTTGTTGCTGCTGCTGCGATGATTATATACAATTTCCTTTTTACTATTTCTTTTTTCCTTTTATAAATGTAGCCTTCTGCATATCTAATTTTTTTACTACATTTTACTCCTTATGAATCATCGTCGAGTATCCATCATAATATTAGAGGACAAAAATGATTTATTATTATCACTTGCATTATGTCATGTTTGAGTTATAGGTTGGATCTTAAATTGCTGAACTCGTTTACAACTCTAAACAAATGCCTATTATAATTAAAGATGAGAATAAATAAGCAAATTCTCTTATTTTTTCTTTCAAGAGGATGTGGAGTTAGAATGAAAAGATTTTGATTTAATATAATAGATTTTTACGTTGACCAAACTAAATCCTTCCTTAGAAAAAGAAAAAGGTTAGTAATAAATAGTTATGCATAATATACTTTATATTAGATTTTTATCTAATCAACCTTTTTACTTATATGCCCGCACAAAAAAAAAAAGGGCATAGCCCACTCTTCTTGAATATGGATAATTTTGTTAATTAGCAATGCCAACCCAAGTTATTATTTGTGTGGACTATTCTTTATTTTATTTTGCTACTCTAGTAATAAATTTTTCTCTTTTCTTTTTTATTTTAAACACACACATCACCAGTATATATGAATTTGAATAACTTTTTTTTTTCTTTCTCTAAAAGAAAATAAGTCTAGATAGTTATGCATAAAATATAATCTGAATTTTGAAAGCAATCCGCAATTCTATAATCTAATATATATATATATTTATTTATTTATTCCTCCTTTTTGTGATATGCTTCCAAAGACATCCTTTTTGGCGCGGATCTTTTGCTCTTCTTCACATCTCTCTCTCTCTCTCTCTCTCCCTGCCTTCAGTTCTCTTCCGTTCAGGTTTACCGCTTCATCAATAATGTCGGTTCCTATTCCATACCCCGAAACACTTCTTGAAGAACTTCACCAAGAAGAAGAAGAAGAAGACGAGAAACGATCCGCATACGAAGACGAAGAAACCGATTACGACGAAGAAGAAGAAGAACAAGATGAAGAAGACGCAGAAACTGAATATGAAGACGAAGAAACCGATTACGACGACGAAGAAGAACAACAAGATGAAGAAGATGCAGAAACTGAATATGAAGACGAAGAAACCGAGTACGACGAAGAAGAAGAAGAAGAACAGGAAGATGATGACGATAACACTGAAAACGACGTAGTAGAACAACAGAACGTATCGTTTGATACCGTACAACAGTCACTCTCCAGCACTGGGGTTTCCCGTAGCGATAATATTGTCGACCCGACAGCCTCATGTACTTCTGCAGCGACTCCTGAAGAAGACAAGACGAATAAGAGGGGAAGGGAAGGTGGTATTTTTGTTGAATCGTGTAAGTGGAACCGGAGCAAAATCGATGGATTGTTTTGCCCTATCTGCATGGAAGCTTGGACAAATGAAGGGAATCATCGAATTTGGTGGGAATTCTTTGGACTTTTGACTTATTTATCGATGCACTAATTGTTATCAATTCGTTGGTTTATTGGAACAACATTGCATTTGTTACTTTTTTGAAGACACGTTGTAAAGTAATATATATTTAGAGTTGTTAGACTATTGCCATGAATTGATGAATGAAAGTAAATGCTCTATCTCGAATTTGGCCATGCTACTTGTTGGAGGTAGTGGGGCGCAATGGCCGTTCGATGTTGCTAGGTATGATGTTACTTTAATTCCGGCATTGAATATATGAAAGAGAAATTATTTTTGTGAAAATTGCTTCCATTGGATCTGTTTAATTGCTAATATACAATGCCTGGACAATAACCTTAGTGAAAGGAATGCATTCTAATTGAAAATGGAGTTTTCAAACAATTTTTAGAGTGTTTGTCAGTCAAATGTTCGAGTTCAAGTATACTTAAGGTTCGAAATTGTGGGAGCTCTGCAGTTGCTTGCCTTGTGGTCACATATACGGGATGTCCTGCATCAAAAGGTGGCTAGAGCAAGCAAAGAATACTGCAAAGCTTTGCAATTTATAATTGTTTGGGTCGCATATTACGGTAATATTGCAACATAGAGTTTATAATATCAATTTGTGATTATGTCTCTACTTCTTTGCTTTTCAGTGTCCTCAATGCAACCAGAGGTGTAAATTGAAGGATATTAGGAGACTCTTTGCATGACTTGTTGTCACTGTTGATGAGGAGGGGCAAAAGGTAATTTTGGTTGCATAGATGTCATAAAAGTAGATAATTCAAAAGTGCATTGTTGGTATCGGTAATGGGGGGAAACGTTTCCCATTTCTTGCAGAGAATTCAGTACCTCGAGGCTAAATGTGCTGCCTTAGAAAAGCAGGTAGAGACTTCTTTCTGATTGTTGTGCTGATGGTTTTATTTGGCATGCCTAAATCATGCATAAATACTAAGGAAATTTGCAAAGTTTTCCATCGGCCATGTTTTTCACTTTCATACATGTCCAAAACTTGTGTTTGGGAAAATTGAATCCTGTTGATTTCATTATGGTAATACCATGATATCAATATCCGCAGAGTGTGTGACAAATGTGTTACTGAACTTGCGGCAAGCCAAATTTGCATTTGGAAAGTTATGATCTTTGAAAGCACAAAAAAAGAAATTAACCATTAACTAGTATATATAATAGATGCTATTGATATTTCACCTTCAAGAATCTGCTTTGTATTTGTCATGGTTTAAACTCAAAGGGACACTAACCATCATGTTGTTATAGCAAGTGATTTCCCTCATCAATTAATCTTCTACGAGTTTGTAAAATATTTGGGGCAATCTTCCATGCACTTAAAGGCTAAATGAGCACTGTCATTATTCTAATCATGCTTACCTCAGGGTGGTGCAAGGTCAGTGGTACAGGGTAATGTAGGTGCTGGTGTTAGAACTGTTGAGGAGCCCCAAGTTTCTAGGGACACCCAAGCACCCAGAACTGTTCCTACTGATCAAGCCATGGCAAATGCTCCTGCTAACATAGTACCAGAGTTTCTCACGTGTCTCCTCCTCAGCTTCAAGCTACAATGGATCATATACTTGAGCAGACAACACATATAAGGACCGAGCAGGGAAATCAATATGGCATGTTATACCAGCTTTGGCGTGACATTTATGGTCTTTATTGTGCTCGGGGCCTAGAGTACCCTGCTCCTTACATTTTTCCTCCTCCTGGCTACCCTTATCCACCACCATACCTGCCTCCATCCTCTGACACCTAGGAGTTTCATTGTGTTTTTCATCTATTGTTTGACCCTGTGGGGTCTCTTTAAGTGATTCTTGTATGAACTTATGGATGATGTGTTTCTATGGTTATGATATTTTTATGTACCCTTTTGCTACTCTTGCTCTTGCTTATGGTTTGCTTACTTTTGTGAATCTGCACTTGATCCTCTGTGTAGTTGTTGTCTGTTTGGTGAAATGTAGTTGTGTTGTGGTGGTACTCTTTGTGATTGTGGAGCTAGTTATGTAGTTGATGCCTTATGGCTTTCTGTGAAATGAGCTGTCCCGGGCTGATGCTTGTAGTTGAGTGGAGTATTTGAATAGTTTGGGGGGTTGTGATGAAGTTGTTATGTAATTTGTCTTGTAGTTTTGTTGCTCCTGTTTTCTATAATGTTACAGGTTGCATGTTTTTAGGCTTATGCCTAATTCATGTCAGAATTTTGGCTTAATTTCTCCTTTGAGCAAGTGCCGCACCTTGATTGCAAAAGAATTCTGTTACAAAGAGGAAAAGTGCATGAGGAGAGATCTAAGGAATGCTATTTCCTTGTCAAAAAGGGAAGATTGTTGAACTTAAATTTGTAGATTTGAAATTTGATGAGACAAATCATCCAACAAAGTGTTTGTGATGTTTTTACTTGAAAATGGCTCAATTTGCTCTAAATATTGAAAGTAGACTCGAATCTCAGAACAGTCAATTTGTGTAATTCTATTCTAATACAAAAAGGATCTTTTGGAAGATATATTAGCTCTTTCCAAACATTTGTTTATTTGCTCATATAGATCCGGATGCATCATCAAAGTAGACCCAAATGTACTTTCGTTTTCAAGACTTTGCTCTCGATGTTGATAGGTTCTGGACGATTAGTGAGAAGGTCTTGCAGATTTTGAAGGTACAATTTTGCCCAATGGATAATTTTGGGGAGATGGCCATGGATATATGACCAATAGCAAATTAGAAGCAATCTTTTGAGTGATTCTTTAATCGTTTCATTTAGTTACTTAATTTGATTAAAAATGGTGATTTTTGATAAATCACGATCAAATTCAACTCATCCCCTTTTGGATTCTTAGTCTATATGTATGTATTTATATCATTAAGCAAATACTTGTCATTTTGGATTCCACACCTTTTTTTTTTTTCCCATAAAATTCCATTATATACCCTAAAATAATAAGCACTATATTTTTTCCACAACTTTTGTTAAATACTTTCAAGTAATTTCCCACTCCTGTCTTCCATGAAGCATGTCCCTCTCTCCATCTCTACTTATTTCCTTCTCGCTCTACTTTCCTCAGCAATAACAAAATTCCTTTTAGGTATGCTTATATTCTATTGTATAAATATATGTGTTGATATGTGTATGTAGAATGTGGTATGTTGTTGCACAACCAAAATGGAGAAGCATTACCGATACCACTCCAATAGATTGTTTGAATTGTATTGATTGAGCATATTAAATCATTAAATGTTTGTGTGTGTGTGTGTATTTTTTTTTTCTCAAATTAATTCTATGTTTGTACATTTATTAAGGAATTGACCTTTGCTTGGTTGTTTCTGCTTTTCTGAAATATTTTTCCATGCAGCATATATGATTTTCTTCCTACCATTTTTTTCCTTTTAGTCCATACTCTTGTTATTAGATTAATGTTTTTTTCATGAAAAACTAAAATATGTGTTGTATTTAATACAAATCAGAGCATTGTGGAAGAATTCATGCAAATGGTTACCAAACTAAAAAGATAGTTGCAGTAAAACACATGACGATGTCTAAACTTTTGTTCTATGAAATTTAAGCTCTCTAATAACAATCTTTTACTTTTCTTTTATTTTCTTATCTATCTATTGCGTAAACTATTTCATTTATCTAACCACTCTAAGAAAATTGTTAATTGTGTGGTTTTAATTTTGGTCAACAAGTTTATTTGTTTATATTGCATATTTAATTTTTTTATTTTTATTTTTGACAAGTGTTATAATTTCATTTTCATCATTTCATTCCACAATTATTATTATAAGGTCATAAGATATATGGGATTATAATAGATAAAAATGTTTAGTTTCAATACGTTCAAAGGAAATAATCATGTCGAGAAGTTACAAAATGAGGGAAAGAAACTGCATTTTAATATAGTATGAGATGTTTAGTTTCAATACATTCCCAACTCTTGAACGTAATTTGTTATCGTTGCTTTCATTTGTGTAAATTTCTAAAATTGTATTTAAGGCAATCGTACTCGAATTTAGGGCTTTAGGGGAAAATTTATTCGATTAAGCTCAAACTTTATAAATAAGATAAGAAAGTTAGTTAAAGTAATCGATAAAGTTATATTGTAAAAATAATGAACTAAAATTTTAATTTTAACTTTAGAATATATTATAGCATAAAACTTATCGAAACTTTTAAAATCGAACTCGGAATACGACGAGAATTTATAGATAAATTAATTAAGTTATAAAAAAAATAATACATCATAATATACTGTATGAATATACATGTATTTTTATGAGTATACCTCATATATATAATAATTATACCCGTAAATTAACTTGAAATTATATAATTATATATAATAAGTGATAAATTAGCAAAATCAAATAGAAAATATATATTAAAAATATAAGACATGGTAGAAACATAATTATATGTATATAATTACACAATACATGTATCGCATATATAGGATATATATACGTATATTAATAAAATAACTAAATATTAAAATAATATACATAAATTACTTAAATTATGCTAAAATAATAGCAAAATCTATCTAAAATTCAAGAAACCAACTAAATTTCTCTAGAATCAGGCATGGCAAATTCAGATTCACCATAATTGTTGAATCAAAAGTGGGAAGAACCAAAGTAAGCCACCTTCTACTTAGATGATAGTGAGAAAAAGAAACAAAAAAAATTATTAAAATTCAAGAAAAAATTCAAACAACCCAACATAGGATATAAAGGACTCCAAACATCAATTTAGACATTAAAAAAAAAAAATCAAAGAGAATTTACAGAAAATAGGAAAAATTAAATAAAATACAGAGTAACTTACTGCCCTACCATAGTTCCCCACCCTTACGTGATTTGCTATTGAACCCCACCAACCCTTAGTAGCCTACCCCACGTACTGCTGGTTTGATACACCCCTACCGTCTAACGATGGTTGGAGCTCTAATGAACATATGGTCCAATTTTCTATTTTGTTTTTCCTTAAGTTTCTAAAAATATTAAAATAATCCAAAAATTATTAAAAAATTTATTTCTAGGTTATTTTAGATATGCTTTCATGTTGTAATTTTAGTTTAATAAAATTATGAATATTTTATAAACTTGTTTAAATAAGTTACTGTTCATGCGAAACTTTAAATTCAAAATAAATGTACTAAACGATGTTATTTTAAATTTTTGTAGAATGTATGTTATACCTAGTTAATTTCTATGTAACTCAATTTTTTATTCATGTATTTTTAATATTTATTTTATTTTTTACCCTAAAAATGGCTAAAAAATAGGGTAAATTATGAGATAAATTGATTTTTGTCAAATAAATTGATGAAATTGATAACCACTAACTTCTAGAGATTTATAATAATGTCAAGACATGTTAGAAATAATTTTCTATAAAAATGATAATATTTGTTTAATTAAACACAATTTAGGGGTAAAAATGTAATTATCTGTATATAAGTGATAAATCCAATAGCATGAAACCACATGTTGACCAAATTCCCCATATTTTTAGCAGTTTATAAAAATTTTCAAAGAATTATTTGGTCACTCAAGTTATTTATTGTGAATTTTACTAGTAAACTAGCTTAAATTACCAACCAAGTTATGTTATTTAGCAATATTAGGCTAAATTATGATAAAAACTTGAATATAACATATACATAACTATATTGGTTAGATTGGGTTAAGATGAGATATACATGTGTTAGGATTAAATATTACTTATATTATTAAGTTATTTTAGGAAATTATACAAAATATAGCTTATTTATATAATACCAGTATAAAATCATAATGATTGTGATAAGGACATATAGGTATATTAGAAACTAAAAATACCCTGTAAAAGTCATCTCTCGAAATAAAATTCGTAGTATATGTCGCTAAGTTCGTACGAATCCAATGACACCATTTTTATTAAAATTGGATAATCTTAAGTAATATGATACATATTTCTATAACATTATAAAAATTACGTATTACAATAACCCTATCGTAACTAAGACGTAACTTGACTAATTAAAAATATATTTCGATATGATCAAAATGATATATTATAAATAATAATATGATTACGAGTATTATTGATACTCACTAATTTAATATAACTTATATAATAGAACTATAATAAATATATATTTAAATAATATTATACCTTAAATATATATATAATTTCATGATGATATGAAGAATAGATAAAACGCTAATGTTTTTGTAATTTTTACGAAAACTAAATTTGAGTTTTGGTATACATATAGGGTCTTTTATGTGATTGGTATTCCGTTTATAATAGGATTTAAACTCCTTAGCATGTTGTTTTACATGATATCATTGTTTTGTTTTATGTGAACTTTTTTTATTGCCCTTAAATGGAACTAATGTTGATTTGATCATTATTGTAACTAAACATGCATAGCAACCGTTGGGGGAACAGTTAGAAGTATCAAATCAAATACCAATTTTCTTCGATGAAAATAGCTGAAATAATCATTGTCTCGTCTTTAGTTGAACTAAATAATATATAAGGACGTAGCGGTAAAAGTAGGGGTCGTGATTTGAAGGTAGTTATGGAAGGAAGGTGTTATCTATTACACAAACTTGAGTTTGGTCTAATTTTAAGCCAAAATAAACTCTTCAATCCGAGTTGGAGTAAATGTAATTTATTTGACCTCACAATAGACTGGATAACATGGTGCGATATTTTAAGTGATTGATTGCATTTCATTTCATTATAATTAATAATGTTGTTTGTGATTGTATGATACTATTCTGACTTTATCCCACTTACTGAACTAGTTGTACTCACATCCTTATAGACTTTTTTATAGGTAATGAATGAATATACAAGATGTATAGATATCACCACCCCCAAGTTAGTACACATTTGGTTAGGAAAGTAAGAAAAGAAGAATTTATTGAATCTGGGCTTTTAACTTTTTTTTTTTTTTTTTTTTGAGGAAACTAATTGAGAATTCTATAGAATGCCTATTAGTTTCCTATCTTATTGTAAATAGACTTTAAAACCCGTGGCTTTTGTAAACTCTTAATGTAAATTATACTCTATGCGTAGAAATGCTCATATAAGTACTGTTATATTATTAGATAACAGGTCGTCTTGAACGAGTATTTTTGAAAAGCTATATCATAGGTTTAATTATTAACAGGTGTCAAATTAGATGCTTCAAGCTGGTTAAATTGTGTACGGTTTGTGTAGACTGTATATATGATATTAGTTGTGAGGTCAGCTTCTATTTTAGGTTAGTTTATACGGCGGGCATGACAATTTGTATATGTTGAATGTATAATTTTTTGTCCATTCCATAGTATGAATAACATAGAAAAACATTTATTTTCTAGTATGTTATGGTTTATATAATATTCTCAAGATGAACAAATAAATTCTTATCTTAAGTTCTATTACTTTTTGTACTTATTGTGCTCCAAAATTGTAAGTTCTTTTGATTATTTTATTTATTAAGAAGTATAACCGAGGTTAATGTAA
The DNA here is from genome assembly GCA_024138015.1 of Lumnitzera littorea. Lineage (NCBI taxonomy): Eukaryota > Viridiplantae > Streptophyta > Magnoliopsida > Myrtales > Combretaceae > Lumnitzera > Lumnitzera littorea. The sequence continues at coordinate 31,123,942 of JAMXBB010000003.1, forward strand.
GATGCCAAAATTTAAGGCCAATTGGAAGCTAATCTTTATTCTTTTTTTTTTTTTTACTATAAGTTAAAATTGAACATCTTAAGATAAGTTAGTTTACACGGCGGAATTGTTATAACTTCTCTTATTAGAGGAATTACAGTTTGTACACGTTGAATGTGTAATTTTTTGTCCATTCCATAATATGAGTAATGTAGAAAAACATTTATTTTCTATGTTATGGTTTGTATAATATTCTTAAGATGAACAAATAAATATTTATACCACAACCAATTGTAACTAATTATTTCCTATCTTAAGTTTAGTTACTTTTTATACTTAATGAGCTCCAAAATTGTAAGTTCTTTCAATTATTTTATTTATTAAAAAGTATAATTGAGATTAATGTAAGATGCTAAAATTTAAGGCTAATTGGAAGCTAATCTTTTTTCTTTTTTTGCCCAATATTATAAGCTAAAATTGAACATCTTATTTTGGAGTACTCTAAGCTTTGTTGGAAACTCCAAATTCGAAATTTTAAAGTCTACTTTTGCATTTTTTATGTCAAATGAGTTATGGAGCTTATTAACAAAATCAATACATATCTCGAAGTATGTTTTAGATTTCTTAAAAAATCAAGAATATATTTTATATTCTCTTTCCCTTTACCAAATCATATAAATGTTCACCAGAAAGTGTTGAAATATTTTTATTAATACAATCAAGCTATATTAATTTGCATTAATGTAATCAAACTATATTTTACAAATTAATACAATTATAATGACATTTAAACTATATTAATACAATCAAATTATCTTATTATACACAAAAACATTAAAAATGATATATGAATACAGAAATAATGATGGTGAAACTTTATTAATACAACCTTAACTATATCAATATATATTAATGTCACACTATATTAACTCACATTAATATAAACAAACCACATTAATACATATCAATGTTGTAGTAACAATAGTCAAACAATATCAATACAATAATATTGATAGAAAAGCAACATCAATACATATCAATACAATAGCAATTAAGTTAAACACTATTCATCTATGAAATTAACACCTCTTAATATCTTTTATACAAAGCCAATAAGGATTTAATATGATTTATAAGTAAACAAAAATAATGATTTAGTCTAATTGCTTGACCATTTTTAGTGATTTTCTAGGGATTCAAAATAGGTTACTTTTTAATATTATGACTATACTGTAGAAAACTTAATTAATTATATATAAGTAGAAATTTATGGAATAGAGATGTATTAATGAAAATATGAGTTGGATAAAAATATAGCATAAGAAAAGGATAAATTCAACAATTTTAGAGCATAAATTATTAAAACATTAACTATGATAGATTGTATTTTAATTCACAAATTATATGTAAATTATAGTAACTAATATTTATGATTGTCGATGATAATTGATGGCTAAATTCATTATTGATTTAGTTTAATGAATATAAATGTCAATTGATGTAATGTCTCCCATTCTAAGGGCTTACTTAAAAAAATTTCTTAAACTTTTAGTGCTTGAAAATGGCTTATTACTACCATCCCTAAGTTAGGGATAAAGTGAAACATGTATCCAGCCAGCAATTCCATTTCATATAACATTTGATCCCAAATCACTTCTTATTTAACGTAACAAATAATAGATGAAGTTTTTACAAAAGTGAGCTATACTTAGAGTATCATGGTTATACACCTTCATACAATATAGTAATCTTTTATAAGTACACACATATGATTACAATTACTACACTAAATCTTTTGTAAGGCAACACCAACACCTTCCCTAAAGAATTGCCTTCCTTCATATACTTCAATTGTATCATGTAACCAATGACCTCTCCTAAGAGCTCATCTTCCACCAGTACTTCAAAGTCCCTTTACCTCTATGGTACAATCTTTTGTCTAACTCAACCTTAACCTCAAGATAAGACAACTTATCCGCTCAACTATTATAAGCTGAGTGAGAGTTGATAAACAAACCAAAATACAATCAATATCATATCACAAGAACATCAACAGGTAGTTAGTCAAATTATATCAACTTATCATTTCTCAACCAAGCAATCAATGCAGATGTAACAAGCGCATATCGTGCTAATGAATGTAACATGCATCAATACAGATATCCTAACTATCCTAGTAACTCATTCAGTTAGTTGACTTCAATCGGGCATCTAGACATAAACTAAGATCTAGGAACCTAACAAAGCAACAATTAGCTATAGAAATCAAACAATTAGCTGCAGAAACTAAACAATTAGCAAGCGCATGCCATGCTAATGCACATGGTATGCATAGGTACTGATATCCTAACTATTCTAACAACTCATCTAGTTAGTTAACTTCAATCGAGCATCTAGACATAAACTAAGATCTAAGGACCTAGCAAAGCAACAATTAGTTGCAAAAACCTAACAATATAGCAATAACCACATGGAGTGGTTACAAAATCCAGCTTATAGTTGGCCTAGCATATACAATACAACCTTTATATGCTCAAATATCTAGCTTTTATAAATCATATAGTTCACTTGATAAACCTAACTTTTCATATGAAAACCAACTTAACAAAATTTCAGTTTTTATAAAACTTAACTCGTAGGTCCCTTTTCATGTCATACCACGAATGTATCAACTCACACATTAAGTATTACCCAACAAATCTAAGCAAGCTTATTCATTACGTATTAGCTCAACCTTTACTTAGCATCTTTGTCAATTCTAAGACTTCAGTATTGGGTTTACTTAAGTGAACACCTTAGGAGGTAGGGTTAAGACCTAGCTTCTCCCAAGTTAGTGCATATCCAAGCAAATGTCGTATAAACATTAAGTAGTACAGTCATGACTACCAAATCTAATATAAAACTTATTCCAACCAACAATAGTTATAAAAAGAAACATTACATAACTTACCAGGTAGCATATCAAACTCGCAACCCAAACTTAGTGAAGCTAAAACACCACTAAGCATGCAAAGTTAGGAGTTGACATAAGTTTACTCGAGACACACAAATATCTACTTACTTAGACCCGTTGATCGCTTCGACATTATTCGCTAACATGACCTCCTCTTTGGCTACTTCACCTAATAAAGATTAATACTACCAATGTTAACTATAGACTGTGCATACATATATTCTAGTTTGATATTAACTTGTTGGTTTTAAGTTTGTTCCATATTGTCACTAACTTAGTCTCTGAATTAGCTTTTGATTTAGCTTATGAATTACTCTCTAATTTGACCCAACTTGAAAATTCCTAATCAAATACCATTTAACTTCTATCCTAGTTACCAATTAAGTATCTCCAGCATTTCACTTAACTCAGCCATCTAAGTTTAACTTGCATAAGAACACCTAAGTATAACAGCTTCTGATTTTGTTTCTAATCTAGCTTTTAATTCAACTGGAATACCATATTTATTTATAATATTTCCACTTTTTGACTAAACCAACCTAAGACCTATATAGGGTATTTCAAATACAATAGTAGCTAGAAGTTACCCATGCTACCATGTCAATTATACAAATCCACCTTATATTGTCATATTTGGCAAAATAAGCATGAATAATGGTGAAATAATAATTGTTATATTTTGTTCATGATAAAGACAAATAGTATAGTATATTATATTGATAGGAATCAACTCCTTGAACCAATTACACACAACTGAGCTAAAGGATTAGAAGGACTCACACGAAGGATACTAGCTTGAACCCCAATTTCGGATAAGGATTCCTACTCTAATCTCTATCTTTTGCACTACTGCCAACTTGAGTGCCAAGCCCTCATTACTACCAACATCCAACCTCAATCCAAGTCAAGCTCCTAAGCCGACCAAAGTTAGACCTTTATCCAAACCGAGCTTTGAGATACCCGACTTGAAAGGGATCTGAACATTCTTAAGTGACCGAGTTTTGACTTAAACCAAATTAGGTCTGCTCTAATTGTTGATTCTTTTCTTCACTTTGCTCAAATTGTATTATATTCCAGACTGCTAACTACCATTCGACATATGTCTTTTGGCACAATATTCCAGAAGGATTCCTTACTTTTTCCCGTACCAAATATTCTTTGTCTCATGTATCCTTTTTAGTATGTCTCATGTATTCTATTTGTACATTACTTTTTTGTCTTTTCATATATGTCTTGTAACTTTAGTGGGGCGAGTATATAAACCACCATCCGCTGTATGTAAACATCAACACACCTCATTATTGAATATCACAAGTTTCTTTTCTAAGTAACCTTAGTGTTATCATTTTCCCTCTAACTCTTATCTACTCCTTTTAACAAGAAGTAGTGGTAAGTGACTATATAATTCGGACCAATGAGTCACATCTAGTGAATTATAGGCCAAATACGATCAGTTGGTATAATATATCCGATTGGTAGCTACGCAGATTTTCTAATCCTCTTTTGTTTTCTTTTAGTATTTTTCGTGTGATGCTTCTTTGCATGTTCAACCCTGGAGACGCATCACATATACTTTAATATACTTATTTTAGCTCAATTTTATCAATCAATAGCTAAAAATAGATAAGTAAGTATACATCTCACCAAAATCATAATATAACATATATTTTAATATTACCAAGCTCCAAAAATCATCACATATTGATTTTTTTTATAAATTACTTTAAAATTTACTTATTTTACATAATCAGGAAAACTGTCAGCAAATACTAAATAAATTACAATAAATTGTAAATGTAATATTTTATAAAAATTCTTATTAAACAATGTAGTATATATTATAAGTATGGTACATAAAATTTTTCAACCTGAAATAACATTATTTAATATTTTAAAAAATTCTTTCAAAGTTCGTTAGAATAGGACATATTATTAAGCAAAACAATAAATCAATGTTTTTTCAACAAAATAAAATTACTACATGAAAATACATGTAAAATAACCAAGGGAAACAAATTTTCATAATTTTCTTAGTAGTTTTGATGTTTTAGAAATTAAAAGAAAATCGGATGGAGATTTCTCACTCATCGACACACGTCCATTTGACTAACCTCCGGCCACCACTGCTTGTCGACAGACCTTATCTCACCCTCAAATGTTTAAGTCCTAAGCCACAAGCCATGCCTTGATAAGTTATCGATTGATATAGGAACTTAAATACTCCTATAATTCTTCTACTTTCCGACAATTTTTGTTTACTTAGCTAATTTGATTTTGGGAGGGGATTTCTATTTTTCTTAAGTTGCAAAATGAATGAATTATCATCCCTCATGTCCTTTTAGGGTGACTGGGTCGATTGGAGTGGCAAAAAGTAATTATATGTGTCATTTCCTAGCTAAATGAGGTATAATACATTATATTATTGTATGTTATCTTTTGGATAGCTGTTAGATATTTCCCTTCTCAATTCCAGAAGCAGGCCACGTCTAACTCCAGGGAAAACAGGTGTATTTGGCGTTTTTTCAAAATTTTGTTATGGATTTAATATAATTTTTAGTAATTATTTAGTATTTTCAATAATATATTTACATATCGAGTATATAATATATATGCTACATGGTTATATAATCACATTATATGTTATTTGACTTCTAAAATTATTTTTATAAATGAAATAATTTATTTAAGGTTTTGCAGTCATTTGGAACTCAAATTTCTAGTTTGCAATAATTATTGAGCATACTTGATAAAAATATATTTTATTGAAATTAAATATTGTATATACTTTATTTTAAAGAATTGATCTCACTGTGATTTTTTGTCTAACTTTTATGACCTCATATTAGAATTTTACTTAATTTAGATAATTTTTTCCAACGGCCTTAAATCGTACCAAATACCTTAATCCCTATCAAATCGAGTAGTTAGAGTCTTGTCTTGCTACTAACCAATTCCTCAAGCTTCTCTTAATAAGTTCATTTTATTGTTTGTCTTATCTATACTTTCTAGGTTTCACATGTAGTAAAAGTAATTTATTGTCTTGGGTCTTTAAGTAGCACTTCAAAGACCAATTTTCACAATTGATGGTGGAATTTAAAGAAAAATAATAATAAATCCAATAATACTTTGGTAAAAAAAAAATCTAATAGCAATACCACAAATAAAGTTAGAATTATGCATAATAATAATTTAGAGTTGTATTACTAGACATCACAGAAAAATGAATAGACAAACATTTTTTTATTCAACAATTATTTGAGATAAAAAGTTTTATTATAGTTATTAGTAGAAATCAATTGCAACAACGATATATTAATGAGAAAGATGTAATGAATTAAAATGTAGAACATGAAACAAATATCTTCAACAATTTATAAATGTATATTGTTAAAATATTGATTATGATACGATGGAGCATAGCAAATTAGTGCTGGACAAAGAGATATATATATAGTGTATAATGTGTTTTGTATGTGATATGAAACAGAAATTTTCTCTCTTATATCACTTTTCAATCATTTAATTTGTAAATTGCTTATATTCTTAATTTTGCCCTTTTTGATATTTTTTCTATTTCAAGTTATTTTTTTTAGTTAATTCATTTAATTTTACATAAGTATAACGATTCTATTTGATTATTATCAATGTTAATTAATGGCAAAATTTAATATTGATCCAATTTCAATATTGTCACTATCAACTAAGATTTTAAGGAAATTGAATAATGACACTTGAAAAATGACGGAATAAAAGGGTACTCGTACTTAGACCTAAGGCTCAGTTGAACACGGCTAAGAATTGTCCCGACTCATTGGGTTAAGGGCTTAGTCCCCTTGAATCAGGACCGGCACATGAACCAAACAACAAATTTTTTTATTTTTTTACTTTTTCTATCATTATTTAATCCTAATTTTCTTTTTATTAATTCCCAAACCCGTACTGCTAACCTTTTAATTAAAATAATTACAAAAAACAATTTCCAAATCTACCCGTTACCACAAACATGTTCCAAAAAAAAAAAAAAAGGGAGAAAAATTTTTATGATTGGAACAAAATGAATAGCGATAGTAAGCGTTTGGAGAGATTTCATGGTTGGCGAAAAACTGAAGGTAGACGCACGCAATTTATATAGGTGATTTCACAAAATTTGAACGTAAAGTTTGCAAATGTGCATTCTGAAAAATTTTCAGAATGGTCACTTGCGCTGCTAACTTATCTCCATGCTTACTTTAGATTTCAGTCTCAAATTTGAATGTTTTTGTCCAAACGTGTCGGTGGCTTCAAATGAAAATGACAAGTACCTACGTTCACTTTCAATTTCCTCGGACTTATGTCTCCCTCACATGAAATTTTATTGTTTTGTTTCAAGTTATCAGACAACATTGGTGAAGGATTCATTGATTGAAATTAATAGAGGGTAGGATGTAATGTACCGTGGAGTTAAGTTATTACAAGGTTTGACCGTAGTGAGATTGATGGCTCATTTGAGATGTTGAAGAAGTACAAAATGAAATGGTTTGGTTATTTCAATAGTTTCATGAAGTAGTTTGTTGGATATGATGTACTAAATGAGCTCAACACGATTTAATCTTAGCTTGATATAATACATAAGCTAAGAGTTAAGGTCCATTCGCTATTAATCTCAAGATACTAGCAATAGATAAGAGTGTAAGATATAAACTTGGAGAAGGTTATTTCATAAGAATATAAAAAGAAATATTTATAAGCTGATAGATGATTCCAGCTACAGATAACAATAGACTATTTATAGTAGATTCTTAAAATAATAAGGAAATACATGAAATTAGAAAAAAGGATAATGCAAAAATAAAGAAACCCAGTACATTGCTAAAAGGGGCAAATGAGACAATTAAGATAAAAGAGAATATAGTGTAATGTTAGAAAACTGAGCATTGTTTCATTACGTGGCCTAATCTACCACACCGAACGCTAAACTCAGATAGCCTCTCATATCGAAACTGAACCAAGTATTTGTCGCATTGCTTTCGATTGATTCAAGCACCTGTCTTAAGACGCTTATTGCGGTCAATTTTTACTCTTTTACTCTTAAAAAAACTCCTTAAAATACCAAACTTAGATTGAAGAGGGTCCACTGCAATCACCAAACACACCATAACTTATTAGCATTACTCGTGGATAGATGTTCCAACTGAAGACCATGGATTTAGATCCAAAAATATACAGAATCAAACATTAAGTCCTGCACCTAGGTCCCATGTTTCCATTCCTCTAGGATGATGCAATGGCCTACCAAGGACCATCATTACAAATTGCTGCTGCTGTGTCATAACAGTTAGAAAGTAAATAGGAAAAGGTTTGTGCCCAACTCGAAATCTTCACATCATCAAAGTCTTCCCATGCCTCTTTAAGATGTTAATAACACCTTGTGTGTTTAAAGATTTGGCTGAAACAATTTTGCCCACCATCAGGTATTCTCTGTTTGAAATAAGCTCTATATTTTCTTCTAGGTCCAAAGCTTGGGATCCATCATCAGGCACACCGGAATTCCAAGAAACTTCACGTGATTTCAAAGCACCAACCATAAGACCACTGCAGTAGGAAGGAAAAGAGAGAAAGAATGGTGCAGTCAATTTGACTAAAGGGAAAGCGACAAAGTATATGGACTAACCGACCTATTGGAATAGAAGAAGCAAACAGAATTGTGAGATAAAAAAAAAAAAAAAAATAGTACAACAAGCAGGGAAAAAAAGTGAAGCAAGACAGTGTATGAGTAGATCTACCTATTAGAAAGCGCTAGTGTAAAAGTTTGAAACAGATAACAGGTAGTTGCACAGGTACTTATCACAGCATAAACAGAGAAATGAGTGCAACAAGGAGAAACGAACAGCAAGCAATACAACACAATTGCATGTACGACAAGCATTCCAATATTGTAGTAGCCATTAAATTCTTAGCAATGTAAAGTTAAAATGCAGTAACCGCTATGAATAGCAAGTAACTTGCACGAAGAAAGTGGGGTGACTCCCAGACGGAGAGATATGCTCTATTGTTTTTCATAGACTTTGCTACGGGCCGAGCAATAGAGTCTAGGATATACCTATAATTTACACCGGTGTCGTTACACATCACAAAATAAAAAGGGAATTAAAATTTATTTGTGGTGAAAGTTATTATTATATTATTAACCGACGATGCATCCGTATTAAGTGGGTGAACTAAATAAATAAAGTTATATTGTATAACGGAATATATTATAATATTAATATAAAATATTAATAAATGAGGAAGATAGAGAAATGGGGGTTGTGGAGAGATGAATGGGGTAATGAAAATATTAGTGAAGAGAGAGAGAGAAAGAGAGACATGTAAAGTGTAGTTAATATCAAAAAAAAAAAAAAAAAAGAAATAGTAGGAGAGTGAGTGGGAAAGTAATATAGAAATTGATAACGAGAGAGAAAGAGGAGTAAGTAAACAAATTTAATCATTCTTTATAATTTTAATAGTTTGTTTTGTTGTTAGTTTTTTTATTAAATAATATTAAATAGAGGCTAAATAAATAATTTTCAAGGTAACCGTTATTCAAATCCACATTCTTGATAATGGGGTGAAAATTTTCCACTATGTTTGGCTATTTTTTATAGAAGAGAAATAGGTAGAAATGAGTGGAAATAAAACGAAATGTGATTTTAATTTTGCGTTTGGTAACCTATGAAGGAAATGAATAAAAATAGAGTTAATATAAAATAAAACCGTCTCCATTTCTATTTTCATATACTCGGTTATAAGATGATATTTTTGTAACTTAGCCATCATTTCCACCCAATTTTCTCCAATTTTGGAGAGAAAGGAAGTGGACTTAAAAGTGAAAATATTTCCTCCCATTTCTTTTCTTTTCTACTCCTTTCCTATCTTATTTAAGTTAACAAACATATTATTTCTTTTTTGTTTCCACTGGTTTCTATTGATCAAAACATAGTGTTTGATTTCTTGCAAAGAATTCAGTTAGTCGAGGCTAAATGTGTTGCCCTAGAAAAGCAGTTAAGACTTTCTTCCTGATTGTTGGCATGCTGATGATTATAATTGGAACATTTATGTCATGCAAAGATACCAAGGAAATTTGGAAAGTTGTCCACGAGCCACAATTTTTCGTTTTCGTACACGTCCAAAAGTTGTATTTTTGGAAAATCAGGACCTGCTACTGCTTGTTTGATTATAGTATTACTGTGATATTAATTATCTGCAAAGTGTTTGATAAAATATATTATTGAACTTGAAGTAAGCCAATCTTGCATTTGGAAAAATGCGATCTTGTGAAAACATGAATAAGAACATTAACGGTTTGCTAGTATATATGATAGTTGCCATTAACATTTGTCCCTCAAGAATTTGCCTTGTATTGGTTATGGTATTGAAGCCGAGGGATGCTACTCTTCACGTTGTTCCTCTTCGATTAATCTTATGCCAGTTTGTAAAAATAGTTTCGGCATTCTTCCGCGATTGAAAGACTACATGAGCTTTGTATTCTAATATCACGCTTACCTCAAAATTAAATCAAAGATTTCCTTTTGTGAGACCCTAGCTAGTTGTTTAACAAATCGATATGAGTTAGCACGTTCGGAATGATTTGGAGTTTCTAAACAATTTTGTCCGGATTAAACCAAATCCTAAGATAAGGTTATAAAAGTTAAACAAAGTATACTAATAAGTTCGATTTCTCAAAATAAAATGTATATAATATTTAATTTTGATAAAGCGTATTTTTACTAAGTATGTTCAGTAATTATTGAAAACTCAACGTTTGAGTCCCGAAACGTAATGTACCTTTATAAATAAATTATTTGAATTATGAAAATAATATTTATGAGACAAATAGCATATAACATAATTATATAGTCATATAGTGTATATGTTATATACCCGATATGTAATTATATTATCAAAATACCAATTAATTAGCTAGAAAATGTAATAAATTAATAAAAAAATTATAAAAAATGATAAACACATCTGAATTCTCTGAAAAAAAAAAGGCGTGGCACTCCCCAAACTTAGTAGAATGTCCAATATGTGAGTTGGCAAAAGTAAGTAAAACCAAATTGCCAACATAATATTACAATTGAACACCTAAATAACACTTTGATTGCACATTCTCACTCCCAACCGACATGACTTTTATTTAAGGAGTGCAGTGGTTCATTTTGGATCATTTTAGTCGCTTAAACATAAGAAAAATCTCTCTAGAAAATCAATGTACAAATTTAGAAAAAATTAGTATAAATTTGAAGAGGTTCTCGTAGTTATTAAAGATCTAACAAGTCGTGGCCTTGGACTTAAGCTTTTGGAGGAATGAGAAGACTAGTCGACAACCCCTCGTGGTCGAAAAGTGGCTGTATGGGCATGCGTCGGTGGGTGATGATTTTCCGTTCGGTTTAGTTATATTTTCTAAAAATAGAAAATTAGCTTTGAAAATTACAAAATTTTGTTTCCTTAAGTTATTTTTTACATGTAATTTCATGTAGTAATTTTATTTTCTTGAAATAACATTGATTTAGGATACTTGTTTAAGAATGATGAATTTTAATTGATTTTTTTAAAATATTAAATGATGTTGTTTCGAGTTAAAAAATTTTATGCAACACTCTTATAATATATACTAAATTGTAGTAACAAGAATTTTCAAAAAATATTATGTTTACTATTTATTGTGAATTATTTAGTATTTGCTAGCAATTTCGCAAATTAAGTTAAATTAAAGAGTTTTGAAGTAATTTGTGTACAAAATTAATTTGGTACATTTTCTGCAGCTTAGTATTATTAAAACATATGTTATATTGTGATTTTGGAGAAAAGTATAATTAATTACCTTTTTTAGTCATTTATTAATAAAATATAGCTAAAATATGTATTATGGAGTATATTATATAATGTGCTATTTTAGTGTTTCATGGTCTTAATGGAGTACAAAATATTAACGATTACATATTTTCCAACTATTTATACATATTTTGTCAAATGTAATAATAAAGGGTAAATTGGTATAATTGGCAATGTAGCAAGGGGGAGTTTTAGCAGCTGTTGTATCGAAGTAAGCTATAATGGTGTTAGTTTGATTTATTTGAAAAATGGGAATAGTATAAGTAAACACGATATTCTAGGTAAATCAGAATCTAAATAAGAAGCTGCTACTCATAAGTGCTTTTATGTAAGTTGAACTTAAATGACTGAGCGAGGTATATAACTAGAGATTTTAATTAATAACCTAAAGATATAAGTTAACTAGTATCTAATTAAGAATTCTAATATTAGGCCAAATCAAAGAGTAATTTAGAAGCTATTTCAAAAGGTAAATCATAATTGAAATCAAAGACTAAGTCATAAACTGCTTAAGGCGAATTAACAACTAAAAAGTGAATGTTAAGCTAAAATATATGTATACATGACCTGTAATTGACCTTAGAAATACTTACTCTTACTAAGTGAAGTCATAGAGGAGGAAGCTTATGCTAACAAGTAAGTTGGAAACATACCGCTAACCAGCTAAGTGGATTTGTGTATATAGGGAATAGAATTTACATCTACTTAGCAAATAGTGAGTGTTCATGCATGTGATCGTGATGATTGTTTGAATGTTGTTTAGATTTGTTGTGTAAGATACTTGGTGATGTTATGCTTTAAGTATATAATGCTAGAAATGAGTTATGTAATGTACTCTAAATTTGGTTGAAAGTGAAACTTATGAAAATTTATGCTTAAAATAATAAGTGTTCGAATTAGAAGCAAATTTAGAAGCTAAAACAGAGACAAGGTGAAACTTGATAAGCTTTGTTGTCTTACTTAGCACAGCATAAAAAGGACCTACAAGTCAGTTTCCTAAAACTTATAATTTTACTACAATAAGTTTACAAAGCTGAGTTTCCATGCATATAGTTTTGCACAAACCCAAATTTTAACCACACCTCATGCTTTTACTGGGTTGAATATTTTCTAGGGTCCCAAATATACTCTCTAGATGCTCGAATTTGAAGTCGACTAAACTGGATAAGTTTCTAGGCTAGCTAAGATACTATTATTGATGCATATCATGTGCATTAGAGTGGCATACAATCTGCACTATCTTATTTGCTAATTAGATATTAAATGATACTTGTATGCCTATATTGTAGGCTTTATGGTATTATTGCTTGCTATCCACTCTTACTTAGCTTAATAGCAGTTGAGGGGATAAGTTTCTTTTATCCTAAGGTTAAGAAGCAAATTTTGGGAGTTACTAGCATCAGGGTAGACTTTTGAGAGCATTAGATAGAGTTAGCTATTTTGGATAATAAAAGTATTACTGAACAAGTGCAATGGAAACCCATAAGTTTAAATGCAGTTTAGTTTTGTAGCTTTTGAAACTTATAAATGGTGTATAATTTGTAATGAAAAGCCTATGGTTGAACTCCTTTTGAGTGTTGAATATATAATAAAGTGTTATTTTGTTAAAATTGAGCCTATTTATAATAGGTTTACCTATGTGATAATATAGCTTGTACTATGTTAGGATGTGACGCCTTTATCATTAAACATCATAGTATGTTATATCTCAACAACAGTTTTTTTTTTGTTTTTGGTTTTTCAATTTGGCTCCTAAAGGCAGTCCAGCAATAGCAACAGTGAACAACTCATTAAAATAATAAGATTTAGTGGGAATATAGATATAAATGAAACTTGTAGAATTTATTGAATTCCGTCTTGATAAAAAAATTAGGTTTCTTAATACAGACTTATTGGATCATTCTTGAGCTTTTGAAAGCCAAAATATAAGAATACCCTGCAGAACTTGGAGTACTTTTTTGCTAACCTTCTGTACATGCTTGCTTGATGGAAAATGAAACAGTAGGGATTGATTTTGGTTGGTTTTTGCGGTTTGATGGAGCTAATTAGAATGCATTAGGGTTCTGCGTTCCTTTATAAGCTTTGTACAGATTATTCCTTGCAAGCGCTTTGACTAAACATTTTAATGAATTTTAGAATTCCTCAACGATGTCGAACACTTAGACGAATGGACTATGGTACAGGAATTGCAATTGCTCTTAGACCATCCACAATGCGCGTAACTAAGCGTATATTCCAACACGAAGCAACGAGGCCACATTCCCTACCGAGTTGAAGTTGAATGAGCTGGCATGACTTGTCCAAGCATGTTACTCTGTCTGGTAATGTGACTTGGGATTTATTTTTTATTTTTTTAAAAAAATTGGCTGTTTATAATTCAAAGGCAATGCAAGATACAATTTGTAATTTTCCAATGTACGCTGAATTTGCAATGGTACTTTTAACGCATATTTTGTAATTTTTTATATTTTTTTTCACTATATAAATAGGCAACCCATGTACATTTTTAAACATAAAAAATTTACCACAATTTATTTAAGTGAATACACTCTCCTTATTTAAAAATCAAGAGAACTAATAGATCACAACAATTCTCAAAATTTATCACCATTTAAGCACTCATAAAACACTCAAAATTTTCAAATGCCTCTGACTTTACGTGATGGCTCTTATTTTCCATTCAATGCATATTTTCAGGCTCTCCCAAATTTCTAATATCCACAAAATTTTCCTATTATGAACCAAAACGTACAAAATTTTAATCCAACATTCAATATCAATCAAAATCCAAGAAACATGATACCTTCATATTTTTAATATCCTCTTAACTTTGCACTTAAAAACATTCAACAATATACTCTAATTGGAGCAATTCCTTCTCAACCCCCATTTGATTAATCACTATGAACACCGAGCTGCATAGTTCACATTACCCACAATATTCTACACAAATAAATTTGGAGGATTAGGATGACAGCAATAATGATATTGAAGGAGATCATGGTCACAAGAAAAAATAGGAGTAGATTGATTTTAAACTTCTTATTTATGCACGGTTAAGGGTCAGTAAAGACTCGATTATTGGACATAATCAATCGTTATAGACTTTTTGGCAACAAGTTCATGAAAGTTTGAGGAAGGTTAAGCCTACCAAAAGGATAAGAATCCTCAAAAGTAAACCTAGTAATAATGCAATGCTTAGTAGCATAAAATCTCAAATGATGTCATAAAATTTAGAGTTTGCTACAACCAAATAAAACGATGAGGACAAAGTGGTAAGAACAAGCATAATTATGTAAAAAATGCACGTAATCTGTTTAAACAAAATGAGAAAAAACAATGCATGGTAGAGCATTGTTAGTTGATCTTGTGTAATGAACCGAAATGGAGGTTTAAAGTTGGAAGGGTCATGAAAAGCTAAACTAAGTGAATGAAGTTGGAAGGGCCAATTGGTGGGTCAAACTACCCACCACCGTTTCTTGGCTAATTTGGCCACTCTAAACCTTAATGGTCCCATCAGATGAAGGTAACAGTGTTGTAACAACAATCTCCTATTTTAACTACTCACTAAAATGTTGATTTTCTATTTCAACTTTTTGAAATATTGATCTTCTATTTAAACTTATCCACAAACGTTAATAACCCCAATGTAATTTTCCTTATTTTTGTTCCATTAGTAGTCTTTATGCAACCTTCAAATATTTATGACTTTGTTTGCACCAAAAATTAGTTCACATTAAGTTTGAAACTTTTCAAGATCTTTGTTAGTTTACAACTCGTTTACTTAAAGGTGATAGAGAGGAAAAAGAATAATAATGCCAGAAATTATTCTATTAACTTTGTTTACTTGAAATTTAGTCTGAGGATTTTTATTTTAGAGACTTTTCTATTCTCTTGTTACATAGAATATTTATTACCTTATGATTGATGGAATTTTTTATTTCCTTTCCATAGAGAAAAATAGGTCCAAAATTCATTTGATAAGTGATAAAAACGATATCCCTAATCAATAAGAAAAGTTAAATAACTTTTACTTATTTTCCAAAAATATCAAATAGGGCATATTTATATATATATATATATATATTTGTTATATTATGAATTTAATAACGTAATTAGTAGGGTGAAATAAAATGATTGTTCCCTACAATAAAAAATTATATAAAGTAAACATTAGAATTTATATTTGTAGCATATTTGTAAAGATTTAACATCTAAATTTAGTTGCCACATGTGCATCATAGTATATGTGTGACACTTGGCACAAATATGTATTAACATCTATTAGCTATTAGTTTTAGTTTGTTAATTAAACTTTAGCTCATGTGTATCGTGACTTCTTGATCAATTTCATTCTGCAACTGTTACATTAAACATTCATTTACATACGAGTTCATCAATGGAAGATTTGTTTCTTATTACTATTATCAACATCGTATTAGAGCTTTAAGGTAATGATTTCTGATTCATTCTTATAATCAATTGTTCTCTAGTTAATTAGCTATTATTAACTCTATATACAAAATTAGTTTGGCAACAGATCAATCAAGCAATGATCCTTTGTTTCTTAGTAATTCTAATAACCCTAAGATGACCATAAGAAACATAATTCTTCATGGAAAGAATTATCTTGCATGGAGTTGAGTGGTAAAAATGAAATTAGGTTCCAAACTAAATCTAAGATTTATAAATGGCACTTTAGCAAGACCATTAAAGGGTCTTAATAAGTGGATTAGGAGCAATTATATGGTGCATTGTTGGTTATTAAATTTGATGGGTAATCTCAAGGGTTTATTTATATACAATCCATTTTTGAATTATGAACAAAGGTAGTAGAGAGGTATGGTGCTGCAAATGGTCCACGTGTTTTCCATATTCGATATGACTGTGAAATATTAACAAAAGAATATGTTGATTGTTGAACCTATATAATGTTTTATTTATTCCTCAATTCACTCATAATTTGCTTTCCGTTCATTGGTGTTTCCAATCAACAACTTGTTGCTATATTTGATGCATTTGCATGCTATTTTGATGACCAAAAGATTAATAAGCAAGTAGTTAAAGCTCAAGCATTGGATGCCTTATATGTTCTTCAAATTAAGAGCATTTGATGTGAATACATGGATGAATATATGTTCCAATAATCACATAAGAAATAAGGGATGGGTTTGAACCTCAAGATGATCTGAAATATAAATGAAAGTTGTAGGTTTAAGTAAAACTCACGCACAAATATGCAAATATCACACACCACAAACGTCATACGAACCTAAGAATCTACTCAATATGTCGCATGAATAGCTTCTTAAGAGCACTTACCACTAACTTTACTTAAGGTTTAGATAAGAGTAGCTTTTAACTTGGTAAGCTGGGTTAAGCAAGAACAAAGGAAGAAGGCAAGCTATGTATTCATTGATTTGATGTAGCTAGTAAAATGCTTGGATATTTATACAGCACATTTCGGGCAACTTACAAGGAATGCACAATTACCAAAGTGGATACTAGCCAAAAGTAGTATACATAATGTGTTACAAGGACAAAAGTGGCAAACAACAAAGAGAATATGCACCTGAAGATAGTATAGCGAAGGATAATATTAGGGACGTGTGTCACTAGCAGAACGATCGATGATCTAATGCAATAATAGATTTTGTATGGAAATCATACAAGTCAAAGTCTTGCAAACAACTCGGAAACTTAGATGGGTAGCTTAGAAGCACCTTAGCCAAGCTGATGTTGTGATTTGCTAAGCTATTTAGGTCCGTCTTAGAGTAAGTCTCCTTAACTTGAGAAATGGTATAGTGTAGATTAGAACATGGGTAATTGAATAGGTTGGTCATACTTTGCCTCCTTGTGTATAAACCATTAGGAGAGTGCTCGGAAAAATAGGGTTACTAATTGATATGTTGGCTTGGTTAGTATTTTTGCCCAACCCAAGTTGATAGTGACTAGTGAGAGGTGAGGATCATCACCACTTAATGGCCTTTAAGGCCCCCAAGTTTAACCTCTCTACTTGCTTTATTTGCTTCTTCTTCTTTTTCTTGGTAGATCAAACTTATTTATTTGCTTCTTTTTTATGCTATTGTTTCCTTTTTCTTTATTATTTATTATATTTTTATTTCTTAAATAATATATTAAATGTAAAAATAGAAAAGTACATATAAGTTCAAGTGGGGAAGTGTAAAAGTGCAGTTAACTCTCAATATTTTATTGTCATATAGTAGCATAAAAAATTACAAAAAAATTTACATATGAGTTTTAATAAATATGGATGGTAGTTTTTTAAACATCACCTACTATTAAAGCAAAATCATTGGAACTTTCTTTTTTCATGAAATCAATAGAGTAATCTACTACTCATCCATATATACGGTACATTATTTTTGATGAATCTTTAATCTAAAATGATTAGGGTTGTTCATGGTTCAAATCAATTCGATTTAAGGGTTGAATATAACTAAACTACTTATAAACAATTTGGTTTAAACTCTTAGTGAATCAAACTGCTTTTAACTATTTAGATTTCTAAACTCAATTGTAATACCCTTTACATGTTAGGAGAAGGAACTCTAATTATCGAGACATTTTTTTGGTGTAGTGGTTTAGAGTACATCGAAACTCCAAAGTTAAGCATGCTCAAGTCGGATCAATCTTAAGATGAATGACCTCTTAAGAAGCTATTACATCAAGGAATAAAACCATATGGCGTTCTACGCTAAAATGGACAATACCTTAGTGGGAGGAATTCTGGCTTAATCATTACATCCATAACTTGAAATGTCGTTGCGACTAGTTTAGATTGACTCAAATCACTTTTTAGAGCACCTAGTTGTTCTTATCACAGTTTACTACGTACATTATGCATCTATCACTCAATTTCTATAATGAATCAAATGTATTTTTACAAATTTTTTACTAATCCTAATGTAAAAATGCATTTTAATATATAATGTTTTCTGAATAGCTTTGTTTGTAGAATTGCATATGCTTCAAGATAGTATAGTTGTATGTGCCTTATGTATATCAAGCCTACAATAGCAGTTGAATAGTTAGCTTTTCTTGTAGGTTGATGCATACCAAAAAAACTGTTATAACTCTACCATCTTCAGGCATGACAAAATATAGAAATATATAATTTAATTGCAACTTTCTTTTGAGTTATTGTGGAAAAGAATATTTAAGATGATTTTGGTTCTTAATTTTTGTCATTACTATATGTTAAAGTATGAATTTATTTCGTGCATTTAGTTTAAGTGACAATTTATTAGAAAAATCATTCTAACTTATAAGCACTCCATGTATTCATAGTCTTAAATTCTTTTTGGACAAATATAAATATGAACAGAGTAAATATGTAGTAAAGATATTGTTGACACTAATCTTTATTGCAAAAGTCATACTTGGAAAATTTAAATGTCCTATACAAACATGTAGTTGAACCCAAAAATTTCATTTTGGATCATTTTATATCTAACCAATAAGTTACGTGTAAATAGATGATTTTGTGTGTGTTGTACCAAAATTTGGAAGCTCTCGGTGATGATTGAGAAAAACAAATGGTTATTGAAAGAGAGAATGGACAAAGTTGACAAACCAAAAGAAAAAATGCAAAGCAATCGTTTTCTAGGTTCTCCTAAAAGAAATCTAATTATGGCCTTTGCAACAAACCAAACTTGATCTATACATTGATTGAACAATCTATAAATGAACATAAAATCTAGGGAAAAAAAAAATCTTGCTAGTATAACAGTCCAATAAAAAAATGTAAAAAATAAAATCTTTGCTCCTAAAAATGGTCTTTTGAATCTAAGATTCTCAACATAATGCCAAGTTAATTTTAAACTATCAAATTTAGTTAGATTTACTTTATGCTAGCACTAAACCTAAACATAATTCATCAAAAACCATATATAAATAATATGGATATCATGAAAAGTACATAGAAATAACTAATTCCTCAATTGACAAGCAACATATTACATACAATAAAACCTCTCTCTTAGCCATCACAACCTTCATTTGCACTAATCTATATAGAAAGCACCACATAACGTTGCTAAAAAGCCTTATAGTCTAGCTAGCACAAACACTGTTTTTCCTTAAGCACGGAATAGGTTCAAATCCTTTAAATTTCCAATAAAAATCTATATGATGAATCTTTTACTTTAATTATTTTGAAAATTCAATATATTACTCATACAATTGTATCCAAGCTCCATCAAATTTAACATTGCAATCCCATCATTATTCCCATGCCATATGATTTAATCTACTAGATATACTTCCCCGGAGTTGTCAGTCTAGTACTGTAGACAATAATTCCAAAGACTTCTCCAAGTTTTCTTTGTGTTGCTTTCTTTAGTGTAATAACCAAGAGTAGCAATATGATAGCTTCAAAAGTAATTGCAAAGATTTTGTTGGCATCAAATTTCTTTCCGTCGACGGAATCTAATGATATGCGTAGAAAAGGATAAGATCAACGTCTATAACTTGGTCTATATAATTGAAACAAATTAAAATAAATAATTGAGAAAATAGAAAGAGACTGAACTGATTATGGCTGCCTAAGAAGGGGTCGAGTTGTCTTCTTCCTAAACACCACAACATGAAAAAATTGAAATTTTTGCTTGTGCTATACATATATACTATAGAGATGGAGAAAGTTAACAATCAAAATATTTCAAAATACCCTTAAAAATTCACTCTTATTATTGATTCATCTTTTTCATTTGTAAGGAAGTCTTACTTTATTCTGCAAATGGTGCGATACTGGTGGCAATGTGGCCTTTTGGATGAACTTACTATAGCAATGCACATGGGTTGTGTTGATAGGCCTTTTTAAGCCCAAGCTTTAGAGACCTAGACCCAAGTACTTCAACATGCTCGGGTCCCCCTTAAGCACTCCTCTAGGCTAAGAGCTTAGCTCCCTTCAATAAGATGACTAGCTCAACTTCTCCATGAACAGCTCAAATCAAGTCTAAGTGCAACCAGATAGTCAACGTACCTGGTGAGAGTAGAACCTGTTTGGGATTGTTCCTAAGTACTCCACCAACCTCGACCAACCAAAGTCATTAGAAGCTCCAACTGATGTCCTTAGGAGTGCTCAACTCCTCGACACTCAAGACCTCGAGAACTCCATATTCTTTGGGGTAACTAGATCCAAAGTTCCACAAACCCACATCAACCTCAGCCCTAAGCTTTCACCAATCGCTTGGCATGCAAACCAAGGACTGTGATGCCGTGGCCACTTTGCTCATCTTTCTTCTCTCTCCTTGTTAAATGTTACTTGATAACCTATTGTATGGCCTAAGTGCCTAGCCATCCAGTCTATGGCGGTTACCTATGCTGATGTAATAAGCTCTCTTCCTAAGAGCTACCAACTAGCAAAAAGGAGCTATCATTTCTCATATCGAGCACGACTCCTTGCATTTGCTACCTATGAGCCAATCCTGATCGACCATATGTCCTTGACAAGTAAGCTTCATGCTATATAAGACACAAGCATAAGGATCACAACCTGAGCATTCCTTATACACTTAAACACTCTCAAAAACCATCTATTTGCTTTCCTTTCTTGCTAACTTTAGCATCGAAGGGCCCTCAATGGCACTACTAAAGGGGGCTTTCTTGTAGGTTTGCCACCGTACTCGACTATTAAACCACTAGAAGACCACCTAAAGACTACTACTATGATATCCACTATCATTAAGTTGAATCTGGTTCTGTCTTTTATAGAGTACCATTTCAAGGGAGAAAGAAAGCGAGAAGAAATTTCAAAAGATAGACACATAGACGAAGTAGTTGGTTAGGAGAGTTAACCAATTATGTGATGCAGAGATAAATGAAAGTGAAAAATGCATTTGATGCCTAGTGGAATTCATATATTGGAGTTTTAAGGAAAGAGTTATGTAAGGTACCTCAAATTTTGGGGATGAGCAATATCAATATGATTAAATTATTATCAAATAAGATAACTGGGTGAGATACCGATCATCATTTTACAAAAACATTAAAAAACAACCAATAAAGTCTCATTGGCTACCAAGTCTGTTGTAGCCCAGTAGCATGAACATCAATTTTTTAATAGGATGGATTAAGTTTAAATCCTGACTCTCCCAAGTTGTAATATGTAATATTGTTGGCAAAAAGAAAAAAATTATACTTTTAATCCTCAAACTTTAGTACTTTTTTCTAATTGAGTTTTCGAACTTTACAAACTTTCTAAAAATTTGCAAAATAGTTCTTCATTAGTGAAATGTTAGTTTTTTCATTAACGAATAATTATTTTGTAAACTTTTGATAACTTTGAGGACTGAAATAGAAAAAGTAAAAGTTTGAGAAATCAATTAGAAAATATGGAAAAGT
Organism: Lumnitzera littorea; assembly: GCA_024138015.1. Taxonomy (NCBI): domain Eukaryota; kingdom Viridiplantae; phylum Streptophyta; class Magnoliopsida; order Myrtales; family Combretaceae; genus Lumnitzera; species Lumnitzera littorea. The sequence goes on from JAMXBB010000003.1 coordinate 31,146,098, forward strand.
TTGAGGACTAAAGGTAAAAAGTGTAATTTCTCCCTTTTTTTTCCTTTTAGTATCTATATTTTTATTTGTTTTTCATTTACGACTTTTCCTCATTTTTAAGAACTTAGGTCTTGAAATGGAGAAAAAAAATTTAAATATAAAATCTTAAAATGAAAAGGCAAGAAAAAAAATTGATCCTTTCAATGTACTTCTTCCATTTCAATCAACAAACACTTTAAAGAATCTACGATCTAATTTGGCATTTTCAATAGAATCAAATTACATTTAATTTTATAATTTTTTAGATTTATATATAACAATAGTGTTTTTCGCCAACTACTTTACATAGTACAATAATTTAAAGGAGGAGAGACTCAAACCTGATCCATTATTTTAGGAGACTAATGCTAATTAAGTAATTATAAAACTTATTTGATACTAATCTTAGTTATTAAATTAAATAAACAATAGCAAACGTAATTAATTATCATATTTAATTTCATGATACTATGTATTATTAGTTAGTATATTATTATGCATTTGTAAATTGAAAAATATAAATAATGATTATATTTATAAAAAGATAAATAATTTTTTTACTAATATTTTATCTAATAACACAATGAACTGTTCTAATTCATTAAGTTTTAACCCATGTGTTTTGCTAAAAAAATTAATAAAGGATGAAAATGAAACAAATAGAAAATTACACTTTAATCCTTATACTTTGCCACTTCTTTCTAATTAAGTCATCTAACTTTTATTTATTTTTTTATTTTAGTCCTCAAACGTTTTAAAAATTTGCAAAAGATTCCTTCATTAATGGAAAAATTAATAGTTCACTAATGAGTGACTCTTTTACAAACTTTTGAAAAGTTTGGGGATTGAAATAAAAAAAAATAAAAGTTTAAGGACACAATTAGAAAAATAGTAAAGTTTGAGGACTAAAAATGATTTTCCTAAAAAAAAAAAAAAAAGAAGTCTCACTAACTTACTAACTTTAATATTATACATACACACACACACACACAATATTATTGAGAGAATTATTATTCATTCAATTTCACTTTTATAATCCATAGTTTTATTACTTGTAATGCCCTAAAATCCTAAGACGCCACAACGCGCCACATATCCTACTATCTATTGACACGTTAGGCTCTTTTACTTCTACTACATTCTCAAAATTACTTATATGACTTCAAAAAATTATAATTAGCAAATCTCTATAATTTAATCTAATTTGAATGGCTCACAAACAAGTTACAATAATTGATACAATCCATGCTAAGGATTGATAAGGCTAGCCATAAGGCGTAGATCCAAGCATATAGAAAGCTTTGAAACAAGGATGGAAAATGCACAATGACAAAGAAAGTAAACAAGCAAAACCTCAATTAACTCCAAGGATATGACGTATCAGGAAACTACTAAGGACTCATAGAGTGAACTTGATATGACGCATATGTTAACTTAGTGAGGGTACTCACCACCTAACCTTGTATAAAGGTTAAGATAAGAGTGGAGTAAGCAAAGAAAATGCCCATGATATGGAGTATATTCTGTATTGGTGATATCTATTGATTCCTTCGCAACTACCACTATTTATAACCGTAAATTTAGGGCAATTGCTACAATTGGAAAAAACTAAACAGGTAATGTCCAAAATAAGTATTGTATAAGGAATGTTTGAAAGGAATAAATGAAAATTCAGCAAAGCAGACATTTTGTATGGAAGATTCTTTCACAAGGGGTGCTCGAATACATAGCGGATGGCCAGCGATCATGTTTCTGGCAAAACAGACATTATGTGCAATAAATGTAGCTATTGCTAAATAGTGATGCCAAGCTGAACCGATTGTTTAGAGTTGCTGAGCCAAGCTAATAGCTCTTCTAAGGTAAATTCAACTTAGACGTGATCAGAGAAGCTTAGATTCAGGTTGATTAGGCAGATGGTGAGGTGGTTCGAGCTATTATCCGAGTGTACCTTAGGTCAATAGTTAGAGACTATTAATAAGCGTAAGGGAGTTCAGCTTAGACAAGGCAATAAGTTAGTAAACTATAGCAACTTGGACTCTTCAGTTGTGGAGCGTAAAGAAAGAACTCATCTTACCATGCTTTTTAGCCCTCGGGCTCGGGCTTAAGCTCGGGTTAAGGGTCTAATAGCCTAATTCCTATTATCCCAGCCAGGTTAATTGGGATTTGGGATCAAATTCAGATACTCCTCATCCAAGTCTTCCTTAGATCGTGAAGAGCTAAGGTCGGCAATATTAAATACGTTAGATACTCCAAAGTTTTTTGGTAGTTTTAGCTAGTATGCATTGTCGTTTATGTTCTTGAGTATTCTGAATGGTCTTTTAACTCTAGTAGACAGCTTGTTCTTTCTCTTGTTAGGAAACCTTTCCTTGCTCAAGTGTAGCCACGCTTGGTCATTAGGCTAAAACTACTTGGTCTTTCTTCCTTTGCCTTTCTCTTTTAGCTTCTTAACAGCTCAATCAATATGTCGCACGACTCGTTAGTAGATCTATTGGAGGGATTGAGCTCTAGTTTTTCTTTTGGATCTTCTTGGTCAATCAAAGGCATTACTTTCCCTTATTTAACTGAGCTCTTAACCTTCTTGTAGGTAACACATCCGTTAATCACACAATGCACATCATGCTTCATTTTAAGCTAAAAGAACTTGTCGTTTAATAGCTCATGCGTCCTTCTTTCTCCAAAGTGTCTAGAGAGTACTCCATTATGTGCTTCTCTCACCAATGGTTCCCTTATTGAATAAGTTGACACACATAATTTACCATCTCAAAACAAATAACCATCTTCTACATGGTATTCATCCACTCTTCTCTCTTCTCCACAATGTTTATATATAGGACCAAAATGAGAATTATGTTGATAGTGTTCTTTAATGCTTACAAACCCTAATAGTCTGGTCTATAACTCAGTAAGAAGAACAAGTCTTCTTGATAGAGCATCGGCAACTACATTATTCTTGCCTTACTTGTATTTGATGATGAAATTAAACCTTTTCAGAAATTCAGTCCAACAAGCTTAGCATTTAGAAAGCTTTGTTTGGCTCCACAAATACCTCAAGAACTCATTATCTGTGTATATGACAAATTCTTTTTGCAAAAGATAATTCCTCCATACATGAAGAGCTTTGATTAATGTAAAGAGTTCATTGTCATACATAGAATAATTCAGTTGTGCTCTTTTGAGCTTTTTACTATGATAAGCGATAGGTCGGTTTTTTTGCATCCGTACAACTCTAATATTGATTTCTAACACGTCGTACTCAAGCTCAAACACTTTATCAAAGTCTAGTAGAGCCAAGATTGTGGTAAAGGTCAACTTGGCATTTACTTCAGCAAACTCTTCTCTTCTTTCTCTCCCCACTTAAACCCTACATTCTTCTTCGTTAACTCAGTCAAAGGCGCAACTATATTACTGAATCCTTAGATAAAGCGTTGATAAAAGGATACCAATCCATGGAAACTCCTTACCTCCGCGCACGAAGTTAGGGTCGGCCACTCAACAATAGCTCAAACTTTCTCTTCATCAGCTCTTAATCCTCCCTCACTAATTACATAACCTAGGAAGATCACCTCTTCCTGAAAGAAACAACACTTCTTCATATTTTCGAACAATTTCTCTACTCGAAGGATATCGAAAAAAACTGAGAAATGTTCAAGATGACTTCCCAGGTCGGCACTATAGATAAGGATGTCATCAAAGTAAACAACAATAAACTTCTCAATCAGGTTTCTCAAAACATGATTCATCAATCTCATAAAAGTCTTTTAGGTGTTTAATATTCCAAAAGGCATGACCATTCATTTGTACAAGCTGTATCAAGTCTTGAATGCAATTTTCCACTCATCCCCTAACCTCATCTGAATATGATAGTAGCCAAACTTTAGGTCAATCTTACTAAACACTTTAGCACCACGTCATCTAGCCTCGAAATAGGATACTTGTACTTGATTATGATTTTAGTTACAACTTTACTATTTATACACATTCGTCAAGTACCATCCTTCTTCGACATAAGCAACGTAGGTATAACACAAGGGCTAAGAGTTTCTCTTACATATCCTTTTTCTAGCAATTCATTGACTTGTCTTTAGAGCTTGGCAGCTTATTTGAGATTCATCCGATAAGTTAGCTTATTTGGTAGGGTAGTGTCGGGTATCAAGTCAATGTAATATTCTATGCCTCGAAAATAGTGTAATCCCTCAGGCAACTACTTAAGAAACAGTTTGAATATTCATCGAGCAACTTCTCAACCTCCTTAGGCAGCTTCACTTGTTCCTTTAATTCCAGTAGTCTCCTTACGAAGAGGAAGGTCGGTAGGTTAGAATTGATGGTTGCTTGGAGTTTAACTCTTCTCAATACCAGATCTTCTTCAATCCTTAAGCCAATTTAGCTTGTAATTAGCTTACTTAACTCGAGGTCATGGGGTTTAAGGTAATTATCCTCCCATCCTTCCCAAACACATACGTATTCCTAAAACAGTCATGAATAACCCTCTGATAAAAAAGCCAGGGTCTTCCTAGCAACACATAAGATGTACACATAGGCAACACGTCACAAAAAATTTCATCGAAATAGTTTTCAATTGAGATCGACAGCAACACTTGTTAAGTGACATGTAATACTCCCTTTTTGTTCAACTAATGCAACTTATAAGGCCTTGAATGTGAAATGGTCAATAACTTGAGCTTCTTAATTAAGTCGACATACACTACATTAGTGTAACTTCTACTGTCTATAATGAGCGTACATATTTACTCATTCACCTTGCATGTGATGTGGAATAGGTTTTCTCTCTTCTCCTCCTCGATAAAGGGCTATATACTCATTGTATGTCAGATAACTAAAGTCAACTTGTCTAGGTCTTCTATAAATACACCTTCTTCTACAAAGCTCATTTTCCTATATGGTATTCTCTTCGAGAGCAACCTCTTCCTGGGGCTCTTCATCAATGCTATCTACGTCAAGTTTCAAAACATCTTCTTTGATAGTCTTAATTTACCTATTTAGACATTGGGTGGCCATGTGCCCAAACCTTTAGCGTTTAAAGCACTTGATGTGGCCTGTCTTTCTCCTAAATCTTTGTACCTTCTCATAAGTTCTTAGTTGCAATTCACCATCTATTAGTCGACGCTTCTATTCAGCTCTAACATCTGTTCTTCTGCTTGGCTTGGTATTTTGTTGAGCTTGATAACTTCCTTAAGCAGGTCGGCTTAATTGTACAAGTCGGCTCATTAGAGGTTGGCCTACCCATTCCTCCTCTATCTTTCCACTCACTAAGTTATTCTTATAGCCTTGCCCAATGTAATAAACTATTAAAGCTCTATGACATCTCAAATGTCACATCTCAGTCTAGTGAGAAGTTTAGATACTTTCGTGCTTTTGGTTCATCCACTTCACATCAAATCATGAGTATGTAGAACTCCTGAACATATTCATCAACAGTTCGGCTTCCTTGTCTCAGCTCTTGAAGCTAAGTAAAAGCATCTTGCAAATAAGTATTCGACACAAATCTATTTCTAAGTATCCTCTTCATCTCGGACCAAGTATTCACTTCCTTATATCCTTCTCGTCTTCTTATAATTCGGAAGTTCTTCTATCATATCGTAGAATAACATGAGAACTCTATAGCAACAGTCCTCACATTTTCACGATCTTCATACCAGAAATAATCGAAAAAACACTCTACCTTCTCTTCCTAGTCTAGATAGTCATGAGTGTTTCCTGAACCATTGAAGCTCGAAATCTAAACCTTCACATGGTTGATAATTCAAGGTGCTTGAGCTCGCTCCTCTTCCTCAATGTACTCTTCTTCTCCTTTTTTATCCATATCACCTAAGTAAATTCTTCTTCATACATGTCCTTCTATTCCTTTACCTCAATCTTATTAAGCTAGGATCTATCCTCTTACAGGTCAAGTAGCTTAGGGAGTATTCTATATGGTCTCGGCAAGTCGAAATGCTAATGCATGAACAACTTTGGTCAAATCAGTTATAAAGTTAGCCATTCTAAACACCATATTTTTATCCCTTATAGTTTTAGAAGATTTTTTTAATAGGGAAAAAGGGTCCTAATTTAGAAAAGTACAAAAAAATACAAAATTTAGAAAAATACAAAATATAAAAAAGTATATAAAAGAAAAAGAAGGAGATAATTTGAAATAAAATAGGAAATTTTAAATAGGTCTAGTATTTAGGTCTTAAAAAACAAAAGCAATATTGGGCTTGGGCTTAGGCTTGGGCTTAGATTTAAATCTAGCCCAGGCCGAACTAATCCATATGTGCAATTTGATTGCATATATAGACAAGACATAGGCCAACGGTTTAATGGTAATATACTTGGATTTACACATAAGAGGCATAGGTTCGATTCCTATAATAAGTGTGTTGTGCCTTGTTTTTTTCCTCTAACTTACCATGTGTCGGCCTGTCATTAGTTGGCACCTTTCTTTTTCCTCCTCTTTCTTTCCCTTTCCTTCATTTTCCATACATAAAAACCACCCACATAGCTTACTTCGTGACCATATTTGACCTTATTTTCTTTACAATTTCATCAAATTAATGATGAAATTGCATAGAAGACTTGGGATACTTTGAGTTGAACCCTAAAACACTTCAAAATACACTCATTTAAAGGGTTAAAATGTAGGTTGAAAATAGAGAAAAGTTTGCAAACCTAAATTTTCCTTCACTTTCCTTTTACATGATTTGAGTTTATTTAATCTTCTAAATGGAATTTTAAGCCAAATTGATTATCTAAGGATTATATTTGACTACTAATTTCAGCCAAAATCAAGGCAAATCGGATTAAAATTGAATCAAATGGTCAATACCTATGAAATTGAATTCTTAATTTTAATGCGAATTAACTTTGCTAAATCTAATTAAGGTTAGATTAGTGTAATAAGGATCAAATCACTCGTTTTTGGGGAAGAAAAATCATTCGAAACTCCCCATTGAAGCTTCAAGTAAAGTTGTCTCTCTCTAGCCAAGTACTCTTGCTCTTTCTCTAAATCTAAGTTCAATTCCATATGTTATCAAGCTAAACCACTACCTCTACAAGTATCCCCAGCTTAAGAGCTTTCCAACGCTACACCCAACTACCCGAGCTGTGACCTCCACCACCTTCAACTACCGCCTATAACCTAAACCCTAAGCTCCTTCAACCACCATTGCAATTGCTCCTCCCCATGCGACACTAACACCATAGCCGAGCTCCTTAGGTCATTGGTGTTTGAACCCAACCCCTCTCTCAAGTAGCCATACCTTACAACGTAAGAAACCAACTCCGTCACCACTAAACCCTAAACCACTGTAACTACCACACTAGAAGCTCCACCATCAACCATTCCCATATGAAACCACCATTACGGTTGTGGTCATGGTGGTAAAAAACCCAAGGCCAACCACTTCCCTACCCTTGAAAACAGCTACATCAAGCTGTACAAGCACCTTCTCTCTCTACTATTGGTGTCCTACATTAAACAACTCTCAAACCACCTCCAAACCCTACAACACCTTCACCAAACCCTCACTTTCCAATAAGAAACTTACAAATCTAATCTTCCCTGATCACTTTGGCATTGATAACAACCCAAACAATGCATCTCCAACATCCTGGAATCCCCTTGCCGAACGCACGTGCTATGCATGTGATGATCTGAATCGAGTCAAAAGACCTAATACGTCCACCTACTGGTTAACCTGTATACATGTCTTCCTTAGTTCAAACCTATTGTGCTCTAATGTCGTTGTTTTGTTGTGTTATTTATTTTATTTATTATTTCATGTAATTCATTAAAAAAATCTAAAAAAAAGAGAAAAAAGAAAAGAAAGAAAGAAAGAAAGAAAGAAGGAAAAAGAAAGGAAAAAAGAAAAAAAGAAAGAAAGGAGAAAGAGAAAGGAAATTATTATTTTATTTGCATGTTTCAATAAAATAAATAAATAAATAATGATTAATAATATTAAATAATAAAAAGAAGAAATAATAAGAAAGTGTTTATCCGCTTAGAAAAATTATGTTGAAAAATAAAAAATTAATTACCCTTTTTGAAATTAAGACTTCCTCTAGAATTTTCCAAAAAATAAGATACTTAAATTAGAATCCTTTAGAATTTTTTTCAAACAAAATTGAACCAATAAAAAAACGTAAACCCAACCACTTTCCTAAATTAAAATAAATTAACACGCTTAAATTTTTCAAACGAATTATGGAGAGTCTAATCCTTATTAGAGGGTACGTAGTCACCTACAAAGTAACTTAAAATAAGGAAACTTTTTGTTTCTTCTTTTGTGAGTAAGTTCTATCTTTCTTTGTGTGTAAGTGGAATTAATCTTTTTTTTTTTAAATTATCCTTTTATGCTAGACGCAGTATTTTGAAAATAAATTTAAGTTCGAAAAGTTAAAAGTGGTATTCGATTAAAGTTTAATAAATTAGCTTTCAAACTCAAATCTTTGGTTTTTAAAAATCAATTTTTCACACAACATAATGTCTAGATTAAAATCAATTTACCTAATTGGTTTTAATCTAACCCTTTTCCTGATCTCGATCGAATGGCAACTCTAAGTATTTTTTAAAATATATTTAAAAACCTAAATTTTCCTTAATTCTTAGTCAATGATTAATATTAAATGGATAGGGTTTAATATTGATTAGATGAAGGAAAATATCAAATACTGGGAAAAATTCAGACTCAATAGCCATCTCATCAATTTGCTCATATGTACTTCTAGAGGTGTTCTAGGGTTTTTGTCCATTGTAGACAACACTGCTATTATCATCTCCAATACCAGCATTAACACTTAAATCCATCATTCTCTCAACAAAGTTCGGTAATAAACTTAGAATCCAAGAAACAAACAATACTATTATTTTAAGCCAAACAACTCACACATACACTTCTCCACACAAACGTTCAACTAATTTTACGAGCACAAAAACTACTCCAAAGAATAGTAAACCTAATTGAAATTTGCTCCGTTTTTGTACGCACGAAACGAAGTATAACAAAGCACACAACAACAACAAACTTTTAAACCTTCTAGTTACTCAAACATTTACAACTGACCTCTACACAATTACAACATACCATCACAATAAACACTTCTCAAAAGAAAGCTTAAACATAACTTACCTAAACAAACCTCCGCTTTGATACCAAGATGATACGATAAATGCCTAAGACTAATAAGGCCAGCTATAAGGGATGAGTCTAAGATTGCAAAAAGCTTAAAAGTAAACAAGGAAAATGCCTAAGCTAACTCAATATGATGCATGAGCTAATTTAGTGAGGGTACTTGCCACATAGCTTTGCTTAAGGGTTAAGATAAGAGTAAAGTAATCAAAGAAAATGCCTATGATATGAAGTATATTTTGCATTAATGATATCTGTTGATTTCGTCGCAGCTACATGTATAATGGGTATTTATACCAAAAAATTTAAAGCAACTACTACAATTGGAAAAGACTAAAAAGTGTAATGTCTAAAATAAGTATTGTAATAAGGAATGTTTGAAGGGCATAAATGAAAATCTAGCAAAGTAGGCATTCTATACAAAAGATTTTGTCACAAGGGGTACTAAGACACATGGCGGATGACTAGTGGTCATGTTTCTAGTAAAAACAGACATTCTATGCAATAAGCATGGCCATTGCTAAATAGTGATGTCGAGCTCAACTGATTGTTCGGAGTTGCAAAGCTGAGTTGATAGCACTTTTAAGGTGAATTCAGCTTAAACATAATTAGAGCAACTTAGATTCAAGTCAATTGGACAATTGGTTAAGTGGGTCAAGCTCTTGTCCAAGTGTACCTCAGGTTAGTAGTTGGAGACTATTGACAAGCATAGGGGAGTTCAACTCAAACAAAGCAGTAGGTTAGTAGACTGTAGTAACTTGGACTCTTTAGTTGTAGGATGTAAAAAAAGAACTCGCCTTGCCATGCTTTCTAGCTTTCGGGTCAAGGGTCCAATGGCGTAATTCCTATCGATAATCACAAATGCAATAGAAATATCAACTATAGTCTAGTAATAAACATCAATGCTACGGGTCAACATCGTACTAGTAATAGTAGTTGCCACTCTTCTAGTACCAATAATAGTAATAATCGTTTATGTACCCATCAAATTTACCAAACTCATATAACTGACCTATAGCTAAAAAAAATTATCCTCAAGGAATGAGCTAATGCCAAGCACATGAATACAGCAATCACATGTGCATGAAAGATAGTTCATACTCACATGCATAAATGTAGATAAATAAATCTAACATTCTTTTGTTATCTTTTTAATTTTAAGTCCAACATATAACATAATTTTGGCATCCCAAGATTTGGGGTAATTCATAACCTCTGCACATAATATATATATCTTACATACTATGGTATTGGAAACTACCACTCCAAGCACCAACCCCCATGAGTCCCTAAATCTACCTACATCATGTCGATAGGCAACTCCACCAAGGATAACATCACTTAACAATTAACAAGGTGCCCTTAGGGATCTACCACTATGAGCCCCTATATTGAGCCAAGCACACATAGTAGGCATTTATAAGCCAGATAGTTCTTAAATCCTTCTTCTTCTTCTTTTTTAAGCTCTAACCTAACATGCACAATTGACAAACAAGTATACATGTCCCAAACAATATGAGCTTTTCAATAGTAGAGAATCCTCAGTCTTGACTCCTAATATCAATATGTTACATACCAATTGATCATTATCATAGCCTAAACTTACTTCTTGTTATGACTCCTAATATCAATTAACTTAGCCCCTAGCATACACTTAGACTTTATTTATGACGTTCGATACTTATTAAATTGTTGTTATTGATATTAATTATTCCTATATTAATTAAAGTGAAATGAGTATTTATTTTCTTATACGAAATTATTAACACATTCTATAACAAATAAGTTAAAATATGTATTGGACTATAATACCTATAAATATATTACTATATAACTATTTAGTATATTAAAATTATTACATATGTGAAGAGGACTAAAGCGATTTATGGTCTTTAAGTTCATTAATGATTTGGCCTTGACTCTGTAAGTTAAAGTGACAAGGCCTAACAAGTCTGATCTATATTTGGGATGACTTAGGAAGATGTGGCATGAAAGGCTTAGAGTAAGAACCATTGGACAGGCCCATTCGCTCTCAACCTTTCTTAGAGAAACTTATGTACGTTAAAAAGCTTGTAATGAGCTTGGGCTCAACATGAGCCCATGGAAGGAATCAACAAGAGGACTCATCTCGACCGTCAGTTGTTACCATAATCTGATGGATGTTATTGATGGCCTAACTCTATAAATATTTAAGGGCTCTTCCTTATTTAAGGATGGAGTAATCGAGAGAAACGGTGTCGTCTTATCTATAAACACCCTCATTTTTGTTACCATTTAATTTAATTGTAGTTTTTAGGCTATGTTTACCAAAAATAAAAAAAATAAAAAAATACAAAAAAAATGAAAAAAAATACAAAGTGTCAAGAGTCCAAGTCAAGTTAGTTAATTATTTAAGGCTGGGTCAGCTAAAGTTAAAAAATATACATATAAATTAGTAAATTTAAAAACTTTGAAATTTTTAGGTTTCATGGGAACATTTCTTTATGATCTAGTAAAAAAATTTGAGTTCATAAAATGGATTTTGTCTTATTTAAAAAAATATTTTAACTGGACTAATTAAAATAAGACTTAGGATTTATTAAATTCAAAAAATGGTGTTGAAATATTTAGCATATATATTTTAGGCTATTTTAATAGGCTAGGGTTACTTTAGAATGATTTGAGTCAAGTTGGGCCTGAGTTTGAAAATAAAATTAAAGTTGAGCCCAACAAGGAAAGCATAAGTTTAATTTATGCACATAATCTAATGTGAAAAAGGCTAGCCAAGCTGGTTAGGTGCATAAACGTGGGATAAGGACAATAAGGTCATGGATTTAATCCTTTCCTTACGCATAAGACATTTGTATATTTTTACCCTAGTCACATGCCACCCATGTGACCTCTTTCTTCCCTATCCAAATAAGCATGCGCAAGAGAGATAAGAGAAAGCGTAAGGATTTCTCTTCAAAGTCAAGTCAAATCAATTCGTTTTATTCATTTTTTTTATGTGAATCTTTAAAGAGATATCATATATGTTCATTTAACAAAAAGATTTTCATTAAAAAAAATTAATAACAACAAATCAAAAGATCAAAGATGATGGTTTACTTTCATAAGCATTCAAATTTGATTTAAATAAATTTTTATGACATTTCTATATATTCTTGGAGTTAGGGAATCATTAAAGGAGGAAGAAACAAAAAAAAAAAATCAGAAACACATCTAATCCCATCCTCAATCACAAAACATAGACTACCAATCCTCACTTACCATCTCCAACCCTTGATACCAAACCACCTTCGCCATGACTAGCAAACCACTGTCCTCACAGCATACATAGTGCAACAACCACCAATGCAACAGCCCCGTCTCTCCCCTCCACATCTCTTCCCCCCACCCGTTACTCAACATTGCCCATCCCTGACTGTCGTCTCTCTCACTAACATAAACCCAACAACAACCATCCATAAGCGACATTGAGTAGTATCCCCCTTATTGACCTAACCTATAGCAGCGCCATCCATCTCCATACACACATCCAACAACCACACCCACATCCATTATTGATCCAAACTCAATCTTACTCAACCTCGACTGCCTACAACTGGTTGCCACAACATACTCCATCCTCACACGACGATGGCACAATATGATAACCCAATCTACATAATCAACCACTTTCATTTGCATGCAACCCATGCATACAACAAGGTATAAATCTCACAGTACCCCAACCACCATAGCCAACCTTCACTCTTGGCTAATACTACTCATGGCCACAACTACAACAGCTACTTATGACCAACCAATGTAAATCAACCCCTAACCACAACCTAACTCCTCAAAACCACTATAAAAAAAAAACTAAGGGCATTGATCTCAAACGCATTTTTGCCAATTAAAGTCACATGAAATTGTGATTTCCCGTTTGATTTGGTGTTTAGAAAGCTCCTTACATTGTTGGGTTAACCATTGCTATGACTTTGTGAGCTTGACCCAACTCGTATGATTTGACTCGATTTATGCGCCCAGCATTGACCTGCATGCCATAAGACTCCAGGATCCAATTCATTCCTTTTCATCTTATTGTTTTATCATTATCCTAAGTAGTTTTAGTCGATTACTCTTACTAACTTCATATGCTTTGCCTTATAGGTATATAGTAGTGGTTTTTAATTATTGTTAATAGTTTATTTTGTTATTATAATTATTTATTTTCTATTTTGTTTTTTTTAGTGCAATTTGTTTTATTTATTTTATTATTTTTATGCAAAATTATTTTTAAAACTTATACTAACTTCTACTATTACTGTATAGGCCTTTAATTGTTAGTAATTAATTGTAGTCTTATTGTATAAGACTCGGTCTTCAACCTACTACCTGAGACTTAAAGTAGTGGACTACTTGATGTAAGAAGTATAGCAAAGACAAACAATAAATAAAAGTCGTTAAGAGAAGTTTATTAGATAGGTTAAGTCAAATTGCCATACCCGAATTATTTGATACTGATGCGAATTAGGGCATTTAGAGTGATTTAAGGCTTTCAAATAATTTTGTCTAAATTGAGCTAAATTTTAATATAAGTTTATAAAAGTTAGACAAATAGCCTTAGTAATATTAATTTCCCAAAATAAAGTATTTATAATATTTAATCTCAATAAAATGTATTTTTATCGAGTACGATTAGAAATTATCGGAAGCTTGAAAATTAGAGTTCTAAGTTATTTTGAAACTTTAGAGATAAATTATATATATAATAAAATTTCCATGGGACATAAAAATAACATATGGAATATATACATATATGCCGTATGTAATTTATTTATATTTATACCTGAAACTAATTAAAATACCTAAATAAGTGCAAATAAGCCAAAAATGTAAAGAAAAATAGTATAAATTAATTAAAAAATAATGGGCAACTAGCATATGAAGCAAATAATCGTGTGTAAGGTGAAGAACTAGCTGTTGAAATATAAGATTCTCATATTGACACCTATCGATGTGTATAAAAGGGGATTTTTTTGCAAGGATAAGAGAGAAAAATCATTTGACACCCCTTAAATACTATGAAAAATTTGACAAAGATTATAACAACAAACTATAAGCAACTGGAGATCTAAGAAAAATAGGATTGGATTTAGAAGGTTAAAGAAAGGAAATTTGGAAAAATATACAAAATTGGGGTGCAAAATTGGGTAATTGAAGGTACATGGGCCTGGCTATCACTAAGGACCATCCACCGCTACCACTAGAAGTAGCAACCAGTGCTAGGGTGGGTTAACAATGGTGGAGGATCAACTGTTAGCTGAAGCTTCCAATTCCAGTAAGGGCCAATTATAGGCCAACTTTCAAATATTTATTAAAAATATCATTTTAATCTAGAAAATTCTAAAAAAAAATTATTCCTGCATATTTTTGTATATAGATTCTAGGAAAAATAACATTTTGTATAAATTTGGTATTTTTAATATACGTCCTTCATAAATAAAAAAAATAGGATAATTTTTGATATCGAAATAAATAGGGCTAACAACATAGTTTCACCTTCCAAATTATTCTATAGACTACTCTATTTAAATATCAAAATGCTATGAAGAGATTTCTCACAAAACTATTTTCTAAATTTTTATGTGATTTTTTAGCCCTAAATTATGTATTAAAGTATGTTTTTAGTTGAAAAATAACTTATTTTCTTATTAACATTACTTGCATATTGAATTTGATTCAATATTGAAGTATGATTACTATTCTGAAGTGATTAGGTTGATTGCTAAAGAGAGAAGTTATGGAAAATGGTAAATTGGACTTAATTAGTGAAGTTAGTATTTGACTAATTTAGTGAACTTAAAACAGTTGATGAGTTATGATGTAATAAATGAAGAGTTAAGAAGTAATGAAATTGAGGAATGTTGGTTTGGAGTGTTATTTGATGTTTAAATTTAATTCCACAATTGTAATTTAAAAGGAAGTTGGTAAATTAACTATGTATAGGATATTAATTAAAAGTAAAGGATGATTTAGAGGCTTCTGGTCGTGAAATTTTTACTAAATTGATGCTAAGAGAATAGGTTAGAGGCAAAATTGATGAGTGAAATGTAAAAACAGGGGAAACAGAAGGTTAGTCAGAGGATGATTTTATTAAAAATCCTATAACTAACAAAGTCGGAGGATAGCTTAAAGAATAATTTAGTAAGAGTCTTAAACTGGAGAAACTTAGAAGCTATGTCAGAGGATAAAACCGATATCACAAATGAATCCTAAGCAGCTCAAACAGTAACTTAGATGATTTTTTATTAAAGAAAACCATTATAAATCACTCAAAGGATTTTCAACTAGAGAAAGTTACAAAAGAATTGCTCAGAACGTAACTCAAAGGATTTGGCAGTTTCATGTAACTTATAAAAATAATTGATTAGTCAAGAAATTATGATTTATAAAAGATGATAGAGTATAATAAGCTATTTGAGAAGCTAACTCAAAATCAAACTCAGAGATTGAATCGAAACCAGCTTATAATGAACTAATTACCAATAAGCAAGTATTTAACTATTGTATATATATATACTTATGACTTGTAATTGATTATTAAGTGAATTCGTGGAAGATGAAGCTTATGTTAACTAGTAAGATTAGGAATGTACCACTAGTCAGGTAAGTAGATACTTGTGTATGCTTGAGTAGACTTATGTTTACTCCTAACTTTATATACTTTATGATGTTTTGGCTTAGCTAAACATTAATTGTAAGTTGATGTATTGTTTTATGGCTCGGCTGAATTGGCTACAAATTGATGTATCTCTTGGAAAGTTATGTTACCTGTTATATTTGTTGCTAATTGAATGGTGATATGATATTAAACTTGGTTGTTATGTTGGTGTTGATGAATGCATACGAGACATTTGCTAAGTTTTGTGTTATCTTGGAAAAGAACCTAGGGATTAACTTTGTCTCCTAAGGTGCTCACCTAAGTGAAGCCGACACCGAGATCTTAGAATTGACAAAACTACAAAGTGAAGGTTAGGTAACAAGTGATGAATTAGTCTACTTAGATTTGTTAGGTTTTGCTTGGCGTGCGATCTAATGCATTCTTGGCATGGTACGAAAAAGATTTATAGGTCAAGTTTTCTAAAAATCGTGATGTTGCTAGGTCAATTTCCATATGAAAAGATAGGTTTATCAAGTGAGCTACTTGATTTGTAAAAATTGGGTTTTTTAGCATATAGAAACTGTATTGTATCTACAGCACCAGCTATATGCTGAATTTTCCAACTACTCTTTATGGTTATTACTAAGCTAAAATGTTCACTAAGTTCCTAGATATGTTATCTAGATGCCCGGTTTAAGTCGACTAAACCAGATGAGTTGCTAAGTTGAGCTAGGATATCAATATCGATGTATGTTACGTAAATGAGCATGGTATACTCTTGACACATTTACATTGTTTGGCCGGAAAACTATAAGATAACATAATTGGACTAATTACTTAAATGATGAACCTATTTTGTTATGCTTGTTGTTATGTATTTATTTACTCTCACTCAACTCGTAGTAGCTGAGGGGATAAGTTTCTCTTATCCTTAGGTTACAAAAATAAATAGAAGAATCGGAGTGATAAGAAGACTTCAGAACTCTAGTTGAAGATGGGATCTTGAAAAAAGTTGTTGATTACATGATATGGCTCAAGTGCTTGGAGATAGCTTTTTAGGAAAATAATGAGCGCTATATTTTCACCAAAGGTTTAGTATAGTCGTGGTAGTCTAAAAATAAGTGATTGTAAAAGAATTAGTATGTTGTATAAGAAGTATGTAATTGTGATACTTTGAGCAAGGTTGTCAAACTCATGATTTTATGTAAAATAGTTAGAGGGTCTGTAAATCGAAACGTAGAAATATAAGTTTCTACAACTTATGTAAAATAGCTTTAAAAAATTATAGATATACTTATAGTAGTTATTCAAAACTAGAAATATATAATGAAAATAAAAAAAAATGAAGAAATTAAGTTTTTTTTTTCCATAAAAATTCTTAATATATAATCTAACATATATAAAAGGAAGACAAATAGAGCTAAAAGTAAACTTTTTTCCCATTTTTTTAAAGCTGTAAATTAAAGATAACCAAACATTTCAACTTATTTTAAGTTATTGACGGTATAAAATAAAGTATATAGTTTTCTTTATAAACTTTGTTATTAAAGTTGAAACTTAGATAAAAGTTATGAACATAAAAATAAGAGATCGAGAGAGAAAGAAAGAGGTAAAAAATTGGAATAAGATTGGATAGATGTTGTATTGCCTTAATAGTTGATGGCTTATAAAAGGCTAGTTGTATTTTTTTTCTTTAATTTTTTAGTTCATTCAATCAAATATATAGAATCAGTAAACTTGGTAAAAAACGTAAGTTTCTATGAAGTTTATATATAAATTTAATTAAAAACATAAGTTTCTACACTCAAGTTAATTTGAAAGAGCTACCTAAAATTGTAAACTCGTAGAATCGCATGGGTAAAATAATGATTTTGATAACTATGACTTTAAGTATGACTTGCTAATGTGGAAGCTTATATTGTTGTTTGTCATATTGAATGAGAAATAATTCGAAAGTAATTGTAAATAGAACAAAAGAGTAAGTTGAATATAGGTTTTGCCATATCTTTAACTCAAATATGATAGTAATGAATTGTCTTTAGATACCAAAAGTTTGAGAAAAATTTTTAAGTAGAGATTTAGAAGGTGAGGTGTTACATATTGTTTAGTATGTTGGGCTAATCTTTAGTTAAACTAGTTTTTTCAATTAGATTTCATATTTTCAAAATGACATTATTTTGTAAAATCTCATGTTTTACAAAATTGCATCCTTTGCATATTTTTAGTAAAATTGTATTAATTTAGAAAAATTGTATTAATTTAGAAAAATTGAATTACTTTAGTAAAATGCATAATTTTAGAAAATTGCATTTCCTTTTAGAAAAAAATTTTACTTTTTACAAAGTATTTTAGGGATTTTTAGAAAAATCATTTTGTCACTTAATTAGTTTTTCATAAAATAAAAAATCTTTAATAGGCATCTTTTTTATGGTTTAAGCTGCTTTTCTATATAGATTTTTTATCATGTAGAGAATTATATATTTCATAAAAATTGTATTTTTACGTCTTTAAGGTTTTTCTTGAAAAACGAAAAAAATTATCACATGCTTTAAAAGAATAAAAAATCGTAATTTGAGACTTTTCAAAAATTAGGTTTTTATGATTTTTTTTAATTGGGAATAAAAATTAGGCTTTTAGAGATTTTTCTTAATAAAAATATGGTTAATAAACATAAATATAGTCCAGTTTTTTAAAATAAAAAAGAACCAATTCATTACAATTTTTCTAAAACAAAGAACTATGGTTAGTTTGATTCCGATTAACTAGTATATAGGCACCTTCAAAATAATCATAAAATTTGTAAAATATTTTATTTTCATTTTTCAGGGAAATTTTGTAACAAAAAATAATTAAAAAAATTCATTTTATGCATTTTCACATGCTTTATAAGCTTTCTCATTTTTTTGAAAAATTATAAAAATAGAGGCCCATTAGTTTTTTTTTTTTTTTAATATGGTGAGTTGGTCTTAATAGGTTAGCCTCTAAATTCAGATTTTTTTAGTTAAATTTTCTAAAAAATAATATTTTTAAAGAAAATCTTAGACTAGTGGCTAAATTAGGAAAATCTTAATTTGACTTTGTGACTTCGAGTTATTTTTCAAAAAAAAAAATTGACATTTTTTTGAAGCAAATGTTTTTCCTTAATTTTATGTTAAGTAACTTATATTAAGTGGAATTGACTTAATATAAGTTAAATTGAGGAAAACTAAAATAGGGCTTAACATTGTCACACTGTTATCATATAAGATTAATTGAGCTCGAAGTGAAGAATACATTACCTCTCATCTAGAATAGTCGAATTGATGTTTTATAGCTCCTCTACTAGTCATGCATACATTCGAGGCTCCTTAGAATTGTCTATTTTTCCTCCTTGCCTCTTTCTCTCCAAATCATCCTTCATATGTCATTCCATGTCAATCTCTTGAGGTTACATATAGCGTAAGACTCAAGTTGCACCACACATGACCACTTTAACCAGATCTTATCATCTACAATATGTAACAATGTGTAGAAAAACTATTTTATTATAGATGTAAGTTATTTGCAAGGTAATACAAAGTTATTTATATATATTATAATTAAAATACGATATTATATGACATATAATATAATAGGGTAAGTTGTTTAGGCTATAACATATGACTGTTATGTAAACTACTCAATTAAGACAAGTAATTGTATATATTTACAATCAAATTATTACTTATACAATATATATCATAATTCCTATTCCATAAACCTTATATAATAATTACTTAATAAGATATACTCTATACATATCTATGTATGTATAGTAGAAAATAGTTGAATAGGGATGCAATTGGACGGATTGTTAAAGGATACCCGATCCATCGAACTCAATAAAAACCTTATAGAGTTTAGGATTAGGTTTTAGAATATGATTAAAAACCATATAAGATTTAAGGTCAGGTTCTAGGATTACCAAAAAAAAAAAAAAAAACCAATGAAAAACCCAACCTGTTAAAAAAAGTATATATAAATAAAAATATTTACTCATAATTCATGCCACATGCATATCTTATATAAGTTTTATATTGTACAATATATTTAATTTTCAATTTTTATTATTATGTCAGTCGGTAAATATAATATTAATCCTACTTAACTTCTTCGCTTCTATTCTCTTCTTAATCCATATTAAACCCTATAAAAATCATTCCTATAAAGTCTTTTAAATCCTTTAAAAACCTGACTTTACAAAGTCAAGAAAAAGTTAGGTTTTAAGAATAAGGAGTAAAACTATGTAGGATTTTTATAAAATTTTGAGAAATACTAAACTCTATAGGGGTGGGTTTTGGTTTCATAGAACCCACACCGATTGCATCCCTACAGTTAGAATTTATGTGTACGAATAATAATCAATATTAGCTTATGTTGTTAATATAAGGCAATTAATGTCATCAATAATAAAAATAGTTAATTGATGAAATTTTTTTTATATGATGGATAGTAAAGTAATGTTAAAACGACTTGCAGCAACTCTTAATATTTGCATAAAAGGTCTTTTAAAGAAACATCCTTTTCTATAATGAATTAAACAACTTTATTTATATCATTTTATGACCAAAACTTTATAGCAATACTAGAAGAAACTGTGGGATTTACTTGATTATACACATACTTCACCACACTTCACTTATACACTCACAAGTTCTATGGAAACATAATATAAAAATTCAATTTTTAATTAATTACTCATGAGAATCCATCATAAATGCCTAAAACATTAAACTTATCATGAATCCACCAACTTCCCAAACCAAGGCCCTTGTAGGAAATTTATATCTATATTTATATTATCAAAACTAAAAGGGAGTGTTTTTTTGCTATCTTTTTGCAATTCCTCAAAATACTCCTAAAATATAATAGAAATAACTGTTAAAATATGTACTATTCAAATTTAGCTTAATAATATAAAAGGCAACCTATATATTATCGATTGCAATTTTAATTTTTCACCAAGTGAGATTTTTTTTTGCCCTCAACATAATTGGTATTCATTATTACATATTAATAACAACAAAATAAACTATCTCTCTTTCTATATTCATTTTATATATTATTCTCTTTCTTAACTAAACCTTTTTTTTCCTTTCCTTCTTATGAGATCTTAGTTTTATGTATATCATGGATTTACTTTACAACCTTTCTTTTACTACTTCTTTCTTTTCCTTTTTTTTTTTTATCTCTTCACTTAGTTTTATTTGATTCATTAATTCAATCATTGAAAAAATTATATCTTTTATCTTATAATTTTTTTTATTAAAGCATGATTTTAGTTATGCTTGAGTATTAACATAATTATATACTGGATTTCCTAATTAATATCTCATTTATTGTTTTTAGAAGTACTAATGCTTTTTTGATAAAACAAATTAATATGATTGACATACTTTTGGAATATTTTAACAAATATATTTGTAATGTATGAGTTGCTCACTATTTTTTATTTACATGCATTTTAGAAACAACTTATATTTAATTTTTTCATTTTTAGTAATTGCATATATGATTGAATTAATAATTCCTTTATATATTGAAGATATTTCAATAATGTATATAAGTTTTGTACACATATCACGGATGCTCTATTTGCTAGTATATATTTAGGGTTTTAGAAAATTTGGATAGTTATAGAGTGTGTAGATATATTTTTTTAGAAGACTTGTTGTTATACTTATTTATTTTATTATTATATATATTTTATGGGTGTCTACATTACTACATTAAGAGAAAAATAAAGAATGATTTGACTCCATGTATATGATTCATCTATATTATATCTATTTATTATCTTCGTGTACTCTATTGTTTCTTTAATGCAAGTTATTTACCTATGTAATTGTTTTACAATAAAAAATTCACACATTCAATGTTTTGAAATTTGTACACATATTACATATTACAAGTATATTATTTGTTAGCAGATATTAAACCAATTATAATAAATTTATGTAACGAATAAAACTTCCACATATTTACACTCATATTTATATTATAGTAAACAAATGTACAATTTTACCGAAAAATAAATAAATGTACAATTATGGTGAAAAATAATTTGTTTTATCGTATAGTCATATATCAAGAGGACCTTTTTTTATATAGTGTTGAACTCGTGTCCAACTAATTTATTTTTATTTTTAGATAATCTATTTTATCTTTTTTTTTTTCTCACTCTGAGAACGACCATCAAATTTATATACTTTATGATTTTTTAAGGAAAAAGATATAGAAATTATAAATGGCTCCGTGGAGAATATAACTAGATTTAAATGGTCTTAAATCGAGGGATCCTACCGGTTCAATTCATCCTCTTTGGGCGCGCATTTTTCGTCCTTCCCCAATAATCCTTCACTTCACCCTCCTCTCCTCTTCACTCTCTCTCTCTCTCCCCTTTTCTCTTCCGTTTAGGTTTTCTTTTTCACTAACAATGGCCGACTCGATTCCAGGACCGGGACCTCTAGAGGAAGAGGAAGGAGACGAAGGAACCGGATACGAAGACGAAGGAACCGATTACGACTACGAAGAAGAACAGCAAGACGAAGAAATTCAATACGGAGACGAAGAAATCGATTACGATGACGAAGAAGAACAGCAAGATGAAGAGGACGAAGAAACTGAATACGAAGACGAAGAAACCGATTATGACGACGAAGAAGAAGAACAAGAAGCAAATGATGATGAAACCGACGATGGCGCAATGGAACAACAGAACGTATCATTTGATAGCGTACACCAGCCACTCTCCAGTGCTGGGGTTTCTCTTAGGGACAACAATGTCGGCCTAATAGGCTCAAGTTCTGTTCTGATAGTGACTCCTGAAGAAGACAAGATAAGTAACAGGGGAAGGCGAGACCGAGAAGCGTCGCTGTCGAGTGGTACTTTTGTTGAGTGGAATCGGAGCGAAATCGATGGACTGTTTTGCCCTATTTGTATGGAAGCTTGGACGAATGAAGGGGATCATCAAATTTGGTGAGTTTTTTTTTCTTTTTTTGACTTTTTAATATTTATTAATGCACCGATTTTTATTAATTCGTTGATTTATTCGAATATCACTGCTTTTGTTATTTTCTTAAGATATGTCATGTCATGATATAATATATATCTAGAGTTGTTAGATTACCGTGATGAATTGATGAGTGGGAGTGATTGCACTAACTTGAATTTGGCTGCGCTACTTGTGGAGGTAATGGGGCACAACTGCAATTCATTGTTGCTGGGTATGATGTTGCTTTAATTCCTGGATTGAAAACTTCTCTATTATATTGAAAGAGAAATTATCTATATGCAAGTTATTTCTATTCGATCAATTGAATTGCTAATTTACAAAATTCCTACTATAATCTCTGTGAAAGGAATGCACATTCTTTGAAACTGGAGTTGTGGGATAATTTTTAGAGTGTTAGTCAGTTGCATTTATTAATTTAAAGTATGCTGAAGTTTGGAAAAATGTGGGAGTTCTGCAGTTGCTTGCCATGCGGTCACATATATGGGATGTCCTGTATCAAGAGGTGGCTAGAGCAACGGAAGAATTTTGCTAAGGTATGCTACTTGTAATTGTTTAAATCACATATTATAGTAATGCTGCAGAATATTGTTTATCGTATCAATTTATTATTATGTGATTCATTGCTTTTTAGTGTCCTCAATGCAACCAAAGGTGCACACTGAAGGGTGTTAGGAAACTTTTCACATCACGCATTGCCACAGTTGATGAGGAGACACAAAAGGTACTTGGTTGCATGGATGTGACAAAAGTAGATAGTGTAAATGTACTTTGTTGGTGATGGGAGTAAAATTTCCATTCTTGCAGAGGATCCAGTACCTTGAAGCTAAATGTGCTGCCCTAGAGAAGCAGGTAGAGACTTTCTTTTCGATTAACATGCTGATGATTATTTATCTATTTATTTATTTTAACTTGAATCTGCAAGCTCTTTTATGAGCTTGAATTGACAAATCCCACCCTTGCAACCGGCATTATACGAGAATGATGTCTTGCAGCAAACTTCCAGTGATGATTCAATCAGGCAAAAGATCGATAAATTGAGTCAGCAGGTTGATGAGCTTAGAGGCATGGTGAGTCAGTGTATCATGTCTTCTTATCCATGGCCCCTATATCTGGCGCCAACTACCAGTTCTTCCTCAGCAAACCAGACACAACATCAACCTCCTGTAGGAGCACATCCATTAGCGTCCTATCCTTGGCTGCCTTCCGTATCTTCCCTGGGGGGCCAAGCACAGCAGCAATCTCCCCCTGGCTCATATATGCGGCCTCCACTTTCCTCCTCCACAGCTTCCCAGGATGGCCAGTCACAGTGGCAATTGTACCCGGTATTATATCCATGGGCTTCATTTGTCCCATCTATAGCTTCCCCAGTTGGTCAGCTGTCTCAGCAGCCACAGCCATATTATTACTATCCCCCCTCAGGATCGTATTATTATAATCAACCAATGAATTCCAATGCCATTTCCATGCAGCATAGTCACAATGCTGATCAGGGTGGAGATACTGGACCATCTGGATAGAAATTTTTCCCTGTCAAGTTATTTGTAATGGCTTATTTATTATCTATTTGTTTGACTCCTTTATGCATATGTTGTATATGATTTCTACATTTATCATATGTACTTGAGCTGATGGTTTCATGTTTTATATATGTTAATTTCCCTATTCATTTAGTGTGCACCTGCAGTTGCAGAAATCTTTTGTTTTTCTCCCCCATTTTTAACCCTTGAAATCTCTTAAGTCTTCCTCCCCTTCTCCTTCTTTCTTCCATTTAGGTTTTCCTTTTCACCAACAATACCTCATACTATTCCATACCTTAAACCACTTATCAAAGAATTTCATGAAGTAGAAGAAGAAGAAGCAGAGGATGACGAAATTGAGGATGATGAAGTGGAACGACAAAATTTATCCTTTGATACCACACAACACTCACTCTTGAACCCTAGGAATTTTTTTTGAGTCGAGTGAGTGGAATCGGAGTGAAATTGATGGAATGTTTTGCCTTATTTGTATGGAAGCTTAGACATGAAGGGGATCATCACATTTATTGGGGTACTTTGGACTTTTCACTTCATTATAGATACACCTGGTTTTTTATATGTTTGTTGATTTATTAGGATAATATTGCTTTGTTGATTTTTTAACATATGTCATAATGTACAAATGTATTTATAATGAGAACATTAACACAAAAAGATTAATGTTTAAGATTGAGTTAGAAATAAATAATTAAAATTTCAAATAGTTAAAAAGTATATGTCATAATAAGTGGTTTAAATTGAGATCAAAATGGATCAATGTTAAGTCTTAATTTTATTTCATAACTTTCTTAATTTTAATCTTCTATTTAAACTACTTACTATAAATGTTCTATTTAAACTATGTAAAAGTTTAATCCTCTATTTGAATTACTTAATATAATGTTGATACTTTATTTTAACTATTTAAAAGTTCAATCTCCATTTGAACTTGATTCTAAATATTGATCTTCCTGGATGTTTTTCCCTTATTTATAATTGTTAGAATATTATAATGAATTGATAAATGAGAGGGATTGCATTTACTTGTATTTGGCTGCAGTACTTATCAAAGGTAGTGGGTTGCAATCACGATTCATTGCTGTTGACGTGACATTCATTCAATTTCCAGATTGAACGTGATGAAAAGAAGAGGAAAAGTATCTCTATTATGTGAAAGAGAAGATTTAGTCGCTAATTTACAAAATCTGGATAATAAGGATTGCACCCAAATTGAATAGAATTTTGAAATTGAGTGTCGGTCAATTGCACGTATAAATTTAATTATGCTGAAGTTTAGAAAATGTGGGAGTTTTGCGGTTTTTTGCCACATGGTCATACATTCGGGATGTCCTGCATCAGGAGGTGGTTAGAGCAACGGAAGAATCATGCTAAGGTTTGTAACTTAAAATTGTTTGGATCACATTTCATAGTAATGCTTGTTTATTATATCATACCGTGATTATGTCTGTGCTCTTTGGCATTTCACTGTCCTCAATTCAATCGGAGGTGCACGTTTAAGGGTGTTAGGAAACTCATTGCATCTTAGCTTGTTACAGGTGATGAGGAGTTGCAGAAGGTAATTTCTGTTGCATGTATATGATAATAGCAGATAATTTAACTGTGTATTGTTGGTAATGGGGAGATATTTTCATTTCTTGCAGAGAATTCAATATGTCGAGGCTGAATGGCTCCCCCTAAAGTAGCAGGTACAGACTCTGTCCCAATAGCATGCTAATGATTTTAATCCTGACTTCGAAGAAAGGGATTGGAAGGAAGAAAGAGAAGGGTGTTAGGAAACTCACTGCATCTTAGCTTGTTAGAGGTGATGATGAGTTGCAAAAGGTAATTTTTGTCGCATGTATATGATAAAAGAAGATATTTTAAATGTGTATTGTTGGCAATGGGGGAGAAAATTCCATTTCTTGCAGAGAATTCAATATGTCGAGGCTGAATGGCTTCCCTAAGGTAGCAGGTATGGACTTTCTTTGCCAATAGCATGCTAATGATTTTAATTGGTAGATTTGAATCATGCAAATATAATAAGGAAATCTGCAAAATTTTTGAGTAAGGCATGTTTCACATATCCAGAACTTGTAGTTTGGAAAATTGGAAACTTTTGGTTTAGCTAAGTATGACCACAATATCCATGTTGGTGAGGTGTTTGGTAAAATATGTCAATGAACATGCAGTTAGGCGAACTTGCATTTGGAAAAATATGATCTTGTGAAAACATGAATAAAAAAAAAAAAATTTAATGGTTAGCTAGTGTGTATAATAGTTGACATTGATATTTGTCCTTCAAGAATCTGCCTTGTATTGGTTATGGTTTGAACTCAAGGGATTCTAACCATATTGTTATAGCAAGTAATTTGCCTCTTCAATTGTAATCTTCCACGCAATTGAGGGCTAAGCTTTGACTTTATTTGCATCAGGCTTACCTCAAAATTCATTCAAAGACTTCTTTTGTCTAAAAATCGTAGTTTGTTATATTTTGATGTCATTTGTTTCCAACCTGGCTCCTAAAGGCAGTCCCCCCGACAATGATGATTTGTCAAAATAACAAGAAGTTATAGAATTTGTTGTTCTTTCCAGGTAGAAAAAGTGGGTTTCTTATTCATGTAGGCAATGGGACAAGATAAAATCTGCTATAGATCAATGGATCAATCTTGAGCTTTTCAAAGGCAAAACTATCTTGCAGAAATTGGGACATCAATTTTTGCTAATTTCTTGCACTTGCTTGTTTGGTGGAAAAGGGAATAGGATCGTTTTGTTTGGTTTTTGGGTTTGATAGAGCTTACTAGAAGCACTAGGTTTCTGCTTTCCTTTTTATGCTTTGTACACAGTTCCTTGCAAATTCTTTGACAAAACATTTTAATGAATTGCGAAGTTCCTTAACAAGTGTTGAACTTTGGGAAGGATGAATTGCAAAATTATACTATGTTTCTGATGCTTGTGGGTTCTTTTTTCGGTGCTTCCAGTCCAAGAAGAATTGGCATAAGAGGAGGAACAAATCTCCCATTTTGATAAAAAAAGAAGAGGGATCCTACATTGAAATGGTGGATGCAATAGCTAGAGAATTAAAATGGCCTTACATGGAGAAAGAATTTAGATGGCTCAGTGATTTTATCATATTCATTTGTTTCTTCTGGGAGCTGTTTTTACTGCAATTATTGGCAAAAGCTACATGTAATTATTTCCTTGTTGATGAGGACATAAATGCAAGAATATAATCAGATCGAACGTATATGTCATCTTATGAATTTCTTTATGAGAACACGAATGTGTCATATGGTCAATGTACGATCATATGACCCAAACTTCAGGAGTTTGTTTAGTCTTTGTTTTTCTCCCTGCATGCTGATAGTTGAATCTGAAAATGCCTTCTAAAGCCCTTTGTTTTGTTGAGATTGCTAACGTATTTAACAAGGGGTATTGTCAGAATGTTCTTAAATTTAAGCATACGTGACACAAAGTAGTCTCAATATTCATGGAGTTTAAATCCAAAGGCCAAGACTTTACGTTCATTCATTACTGTGATTATAACTTAATGTAAAAAGGTGAAATATGTCGATCACACTTTAATTTAAAGTATAACATTTACCTTCTTACTTTTATCCATTTGGACGTGATGTGGCACAAAAATTGATGTATTATTGCTAATTTGTTATGTTAAAATAATAAAAATTTTGAAGTAAATTCAAAAAATAGAAAATGCTTTTTTTTTTTTAAAAAGTTAGTTTACAAGTTAATTAATAAGTATGTAATTCCATGATGATAGTCATATTAATTACATATAATATATTTTTAGTGAGCTTAATATTATTAATAAATATTATATCATTCCCAATGAAATCCGTAATAATACGATTAGGTCCTCTTCTAAACTGTATTGGAATCGGAAATCGAAGAAGATGCATTCTTCATCTCGCAATCAATGAAGCAATGCCACTACCGAATGAGCTTTGCTCAACTCAGTTAATTTCAAATGCCCTTTGTCTTTGTTTAAGCTCTCGAATGTAGCTCCTACAAGCTCAGTTCCAACCATGGAAGAATGGAGACTTGGGAAGATTAAATAATACCGCAGGAGCTAAGGAAGATGAAAGGACTGTACAACTCATAAAAAAAAAACTGTCTCATTGGAAGTGCTCATTTTCTTTGACACCGTTCCAAACTACTTCTATTCTCGATGAAACATAAGCTTCACAACCTCTTTCTTTAAGGCAGGCAGCTCATAGAAAAACAAGTGGACTATTTATTATTTTCTCAATTTTCTTTTTTCTTTTTAATTTTTATTAACTTATTTATTTATTTCAAATGTATATAGTATATGCGTATAGATTTGTGTATATAATCATTATTTGAAAAACATTAGCATTTTTTAAATTTTTTGAATTTATTTCAATTTTTATTGTTTTGGTTAATTAATGTTATACTATTTAATAAAATAATAAATAATACTAACATGTCCATGACTTGACAATGGCAAATCATGTTTTTTGCCACACTAGCGTCTAGGTAGGCGCAAGTAAGGGGATAGGTATTCTATTTTGAAAACGTAGATGTCCATATTATTTAAAAAGTTTATGTGGGACAATCAATGTAATCGACATTAATATTAGTTGTTCTCAAATAAATATAACTTAATACATTTGAGTTATTTTCCTACAAAACAGCTACCAATAAACAATAACCCAAATGTGGCCTACTTCTAAAATCTTGCAATGGCGTTTGCATTTTGCAATATGACTGGGAAAAATCAACTGAGAAGTTTACTTTTTTCAAGAACTAAGAATGTTATTTCTATTAATATTGTCAAACTTGAATTGAGTGGTTGAGCAAAACATGTGAAATAATCGAGGGCTAAAAGGATAAATTGAGTTGAACTGATGGTTAAAACTTTGTTGGACTGCACCAATCTTACGGAAGGGTCAAATCGAATCAGATTGGAATATACGATTTAATTTGGATTCAGCCTTGAAGGTTTTGATGCTTTAATTATAATACCTTTATATTGCGTGCATGGACACGCCTTACCAAGTATAAAATGCATGAACATCTGATTTGTGATGTTTTGTGTTCCATTGGAAGTTCTAGTGCAATTTTCAAATACTTTGGCTCCGAAATCAGGTGTCGTGCTAAGGCTGATACATTAATAAAGGCATAATTTCATAAATTGTTACAATCTCTGAACTCAATTGCTAAATCCGTTTGTATCTATTTGTAATCTAACAGCTATACTGAGGACATCCTCATCCCAATTAATGGTCAAGCTGTTATCAGCTAAAATTAAAATTTTAAATGGGTGAATTATGAAGCTCAATACATAGTTATTGCATCACACGCATTTGCATATCACGCATCACAATTCCACATGCATACATAAGTCTATTGCAATAAATAAACATAAGGCATGCATTTTGGTGTCTTAAAACTTGGAATTCATGACTGCCATCACTAGCGAAAAACCTAAATGACAATAGCGATATATTTGCAAGGACACCGTCTAAGTTACACCACTGAACATAACAACAATAAATGATGGTTTCATACTGAGTTCACCATCCAAATCATACCATTAGGATCACGGTTCATATCCAAATGTTCAAACCGGCATCTCGTAACCACCGGTTAGTCCCATCATAACTTTTTCCCCACTCACTGACCCGGACTACTTGCTGAGCCATAATCATATAACCTACGCGCCTATTTATCACATCATTTCAGGAAATAACCTCTTGTAAGGCCATAGAATCCGGGATAATCATCCACTGATCTTAACTCGACTAAGCATAACCAACTACTACTATTATAGCCAAATAGCCATAGTCAATTTTCTGTTTTTAATACTACAAGCATAACAACGGACAATAGTAGTCGCATATCGGAAACTCGTCCACGACCTTGATGCCACTGAGCAATAATATTGACACCTAATCCAAAACATTTAATCAATTAATATTTAAATATACTCATAGAAAATAATTTATAATCATTCTTCTTCTTTTTTTTTTTTTCTTTATTTAGATGGTTATAGGCCTGTTAAGTTCACTTCAAGTTATAAAGAAGGTCACAAAGTAAAGTAGTGCCATTGGGTGGTTGACTAAGCTAAGAAATAAGGGTTAGTTGACCTTGTCATAAGGGCTAAGCAATTAAGGCCTAGGGAAGGTTGACTTCCTTAACAGCAATTTGTTATAATTTTAGATATTAGTTAACCAACTTAATAAATAATCGCAACTAATAGGATTAGTTAGTTAAAGAAGATAGTCAATAGTTGTAATAAGTGAAATGTGTTAGAAAATTAGTTACCACAGGAAATATTATAAATAACATTTATAAAAGCCAAATGATCATATCCCATTCATAATCAAATATAAGAATTATTGTTTTATAGCTCTCTCTTCCTTCATTCTTGAATTTCTAGGAGTTTGTCTTTAACTCGAACTAAAGAGGATTTCATTTTGTTTCTTATTCGTATGAATGAGATATTTGATATTCTAATAATGGTGCTCTTGTTGCTTATACTCTTGATCCGTTCTCATTGATTCAATCCCATTTGTTTCTTTTCTTTTGTTATCATTACCATTTTGTTTGTTGTTCAATTTTATTCTTCATTTCCAATCATGATCAATTCGTAAGATCCTATTGCATTAGCACAAGTAAAGAATTTGTTGGAGTAAGTTATGGTGCAAATAAAAGCATCAAGATAGAAAATAATGGCATCATTTGACAAAGTGTAAGAAGATTTAAGTAAACTTGCATAAGTACTAAGCATTTAGAAGAACTAATCGTTGAATATATTAAAGAAGAGAGGTTGGTTAAAAGGTATGGCAAAAATATTACTTCAACCATAGAAACTTCGAATGAAGACAAATTTTAAGAAACCATTTAAAATAATAATCAAGAAAATGTGGTTGTTGTAAAATTTAACGTTTCATGACCCTAAATGAGTATTACAACCTGCCATAATTCCCAGCTAACCCGAGATATGTTAAGGTTTCTAAGTCCACAAATCAATAAACAATATAGAATCATACCACAATATCACATATAAACCATAAAGGAGTGGTTAGTTGTATCAACTCATAACTTCATAAAAGCTAAAATATCCAACAGAGTTTAGAAACGTATCGACTTATAACCAAAACATAAGATAAGTCAAATAACTAAATTCTCAAATATAAAAAAAAAGGAGTCCATCTCCTCATAAGAACATAATTTTCAACATAGCATAAATCTCCAGTAACACCGAAAACATCACTATCCTAGTCATCATAATAATAAAGGTATTCGACTCCATCCTTCTCCCGAATGTCATCGACATATGTCTCCTTATAAATAAGGTAGTCCTCAGATCTAGTACCTGAAAAAGAAAAGAATGAGCCCAAGCCTAGTACGGATGCACGACCATACACAAATTCCAAGCCCAATCGTTCACATGTAGAAATGTAGATATAATAGAATAATACAGACAACAAATTAATTATCTTACATTAGGCCAATAGACAGAAAATGGGTATTCATAACCTTGCCACACTTGATCTTAGTTCACATACATTAGTAGATATAAATATATATTTTTCTTTAAGTTCTTTACGCTCAAAGTTCAAAGTCTAGAAATGTAATATACTTTGCGTCGTCTTACGTGAAAGTCCACTAGGGAAACCTTACACATAATCAACGGTTGCCCCTCTAGGGATCCGTTACTGTGAGGTCCTAAAGCAAGCGGGTCAAGCATAATTAGCAACCAAGATCAATTAGAACGAATATAGGTTAGTCTAATTACATTGTAAGTCTTAGCATACACAGCCATACAAGGAAGTATTACGTACCTAGAATCGCTCTACAATCGAAAACAAGACTCCAATCTCACGACTCGAACAAGAGCTCATACCTCGACAAGGGAAATTGAACACTACAAAGCTAAATGAAAAACAAGTAACACGTTAACCTTCAAGCACTCTACGATTAAGTTCTACTTAGAAGTCATCTATAAACTTATAATCTGTCCAGTTAAGGTCCCGAAAGAAATCACCGAATCAAATAATAATTCTAGAATACAAATAGAATATAATACAATTAAGCCAAAAATTTGATATAACTATATAAGATTACTTATTTATGGTAATCGTAAGGTACAATATATATATTTATCTATATATATAAAAGAAATATAAAGTAGATATATGATTAGAGTATCACAATATATAGATTATTGAATCGATATGGTAATAAGACAATAGATACTTAATCGAAAAATAATATGATTTGTAAAATTTCGTAAGAAATAACATAATAATAGTCCACATATAAAATAGACATACTATGTGTAATATAATATTTTATATATTTATAATACTAATGTGATGAAAATACTTAGATTGCAATAACATTGATATACAAAATAAGACATACTAATAATAGAATAGCTTCATAGTACACTAAATTGACACTTAGGACTTGCGTAGAGAATACGAACATTGATATAACTCTATAACAAAACAAAAAAGAGTGACCTAGCTTGAATACAATAGAAAATAGAAATTTGGCCCTAATATATATATTTAAGCAAAATTATGAATTACAATAAAATATATTTAATGGTAACTTTTATATAAAATAACACTATATAACATTGTAATCAAATAATTTAATAGCAGGAATCAAATACTAACAAATACTTAATTCAACACTAACAACGGAAATAATAAATAAAATAATAATAATAAGATAATACTCTATGTATACTGTATCGAATATGAAATCGAAATGGGTCACGATCAACAACTAGGATAGAAACAGCAAATAACAGCGAATGAGAACCTATCATAAAAACAATACAAAAATTATAATCCGTAAAATAATATACCTAAATAATCGACTAGTGTTAATTACTAGAATGAAATTGAAACGTGTGGCAACGGAAACAAACTAACTTAATTGGGAGTAAAAAACCAAAATTTGAATTCGGACGAGCTTAGTATGGGTAGTGAAATGAATTGAAGATTGGTGTTCGTTGGCAGGGGACTTCGGAAATTTGGAGGTAAGAGACAAGGGAAAGAACAGGGGAGGTAGGGTCGGGTAATGATGAGGGGACGAGGGAGAGATAGAGGTGTGACGAGAGAGAAGATGATGAGGGCGAAGGTTTGCAAAAGAATACCGAAAGAGAGAGAAAATTAATGATGAGTTGGGAGAGAAAAAGTGAGTGTTAAGAGAGAGAAAAGAAATTGCAGCTCGGGGAAAAGAATTAGAGTTAGGGTAGGGTAGGTGCTTCTAGAGCTTCCTAGTAAGTAGGGTGAGTGTGTATAAAGAAAAATAAATAAAAATTAATTAAAATAAGAATATATATATATTATTTCGGATAATAACTTATATATAAAAATGTCATAATATAAAGTACTAATAACATTCTTATACCCTATACGTAAAATAAAATAAAATTGTATATACTTAATGCATACATAAAATAAGGATTTTAAAATGATTAAATTAGAACCTTAATTTTGATTTCTAACGATATTAACTTAAAGAATTTTATCATTTAATTAAATTACTAGACTAACTAAGGTGTTTCATTCTTTCCCCTTAAAGAAAAACTTCATCTTGAAAGTTTACCTTAACTCGAGAAC
This sequence comes from Lumnitzera littorea, assembly GCA_024138015.1. Taxonomy (NCBI): domain Eukaryota; kingdom Viridiplantae; phylum Streptophyta; class Magnoliopsida; order Myrtales; family Combretaceae; genus Lumnitzera; species Lumnitzera littorea. The sequence goes on from JAMXBB010000003.1 coordinate 31,180,045, forward strand.
AGCTTTAGATACTTTTCCTTCATGTTGTCTTCCGACTCTTAAGTGACCTCGCGCTTTAAGCAGTTCTCTTACTGGACCTTCACAAAGGGAAGTGATCTCTTTAGCTGGCGAACCTTCCTGTCAATGATCTTAATAGGTCTCTACTCCATTAAGAAATCAAGCTGTAATCTTAAGGACTCTAAGTTCTCCATCGATACTAACCAATCACCTTGGCTTTGACTCGGATTAGCCACAAACTTCTTTAACAGCAATACGTGGAAAACATTGTATACTCCCTCTAATGCTGTTGGCAAGGTTAACCTGTTAGCTACCTTGCCAATTCATTCCAACACCTCAAAAGGACCAATAAACCTGAGGCTTAACTTTCCTCTCATCCCAAACCTTGCTACACCATTTACTGGAGAAACCTTCAATAAGACTTGATCGTCAACTTGGAACTCTAAAGGTCTTCTTCCTTAGTCTACATAACTTTTCTGCTTATTCTAAGCTGTTAACATCCTTCGTCGAATGATCTTAAGCTTGTCAACGGTTTCCTGCACCAAATCTAGACCCAAGAATTGTCTTTCTCCCACTTCATCCCAATGGATAATCGACCTACACTTCTTTCTATACAAGGCCTCATAGGTCACCATTTAAATCATCGCCTGATAGTTGTTATTATAGGAAAACTCAACTAAAGGAAGGTATTCATCTCAATTTCCCTCAAAGTCTAGAACATAAGATCTCGACATATCCTCAAGAATCTGAATAGTCCTCTTAGACTGCCTATTGGTCTGAGGATGGAAAGCTGTGCTAAACTGAAGCTTGGTACCCAATTCTTTATGTAGACTCTTCTAGAACTTGCTCACAAACCAAGTATCCCTATTTGAAGTTATTGTCGCTAGTACTCCATAAAGTCGTACTATATGCCAAATATAATACTTAGCCAGCTTGACCAAAGTATAACTCATATTAACTGGAATAAAATGGGCTGACTTAGTCAATCTATCAACTATCACCCAAACTATGTCATATTTATCCTTAATCCTCAGAAGATGAGTGACGAAATCCATAGTGATATGTTCCCACTTCCATTCAGGCACTGGTAAGGGCTACAATTCTCTTGCTGACCTCTTATGCTCAAACTTAACGCTTTGATAATGCAAGTAGAACACTATCGAACAAACTCTACTATATCATGCTTCATGTTTCTCCACCAGTAATGACACTTCAAATTTGTATACATCTTCGTGCTCCTAGGGTGTACCAAGCATGTCGAATAGGGAGCCTCTTGCATCACTTCCTTTTTCAACTCTGAATTCCTTAGCAAACACAATCTTGTTTCATACCTCAAAATCCCATCAGTGTCTAATCTAAACTCAGGTGCCAAACCAAGTTCTACTTTACCTTTCAAGTCTTGAATTTCATGATCCTCCATCTGAACTACTTTCATTTGATCCACTATGGTTGGTTGGATGCGTAAACTCACCAATCTTGCCCCAACTTCATTATTCACAACCTCTAAATCCATCTGGCTCAAATTCTCTAATAAATGCTTCTAAGTAGTCAACAAAGTAGCAATGTTACCCTACTTCTTCCGACTAAGTGCATCTGCTACTACATTCACTTTTCTAGGGTAGTATTGAATATCTACATCATAGTCATTGATCAACTCCAACCATCTACACTGTTTCATGTTCAACTCTTTTTGAGTGAAGATATACTTCAACCTCTTATGATTCATGAATATTTTGCACTTTTCACTATACAAATAATGTCTCCATAACTTCAAAGCCAAAACAATTGCCGCCAACTCTAAATCATGAGTCAAGTAGTTCTTCTCATAAGGCTTCAGTTGCCTAGAAGCATAAGCGATCACCTTTCCGTCTTGCATCAACACATAACCTAAGCCTTGACTCAAAGCATCACTAAAGATAGTGAACTCTTCCCCACTCTTAGGTAAAGTCAACATTGAAGCTGTAATCAACTTTCCCTTCAACTTCAAAAAAATAGCTTCACAACGGTTATCCCACTCAAACTTTATACCCTTTCAGGTTAGCTTAGACTTCTCACTTGTTCATCACTATACTAACATTTATCAATTTCATGATTTATTGGAATAATATTGCTTTTGTGATCTTTTTAGATATGTCATAATATTGTATATGTATTTATATTTGTTTAAATATTGTAATGAATTGATGGATGAGAGTGATTGCATTAACTTGTATTTGGCTACACCACTTGTTGGGTTTTGTGGGGCATGATCAACGATTTATTGTTGTTGGTTGTGATTTAATGTAATTTTCAGATTAAAAGTGATGAAAATAAGAGGAAAGCGATCTCTATGAATTATTTTCATAAAATCAACTCTGTTCAATAAATTTAATTGCTAATTCACTTAATCCAATCAATAATCTCTATGGAAGGAATGCACCATAATTGAAAATGGAGCTTTGAAATAATTTTCAATGTCTTCATTGGTTAAAATGTATTAAGTTAAGCATGCTGAAGTTTGGAAAAATGTGGGAGTTTTGCATTTACTTGCCATGCAGTGACATATACAGGATGTCCTATATCAAGAGGTGGTTAAAGCAGTGAAAGGGAAGAATTCTCCTAAGGTTTGCAACTTATAATTGTTTGGACAACACATTTTAGTAATGTTGCAGCATAGTGCTCATTATATCAATTTGTAATTTTGTCATGTGCTTCTTTGCTTTTTAGTGTCCTCAATGCAACTAGAGGTGCACACACATAATAAAACAGCACAACTTTCCTAAATTACCCATAGTGTATAAGATATTTATTTCAATAACATAAGACACAAGTAATTAGCACTAAAAGTTTTTTGCTATAAACATTGTTATAGCTGATGCTTGGTGGAATTTTAAATTTGTGTAGTAATTATTTTGTTTGTAATTCTCTAGGATGTACATTGAAGTAAGGTGGAAATTAATTGGTTTAATGGTTGAATAGTAATACTAGTGATGACGTAAATGATGATTAGATGCATAATGAATTGGTGTAATATAGAACTAATTGGAAACTTGAAATTTCAATAAGGTCATTACATGGAATGAAGCTAGTGTAATGCATGGACATATATAAGTGTAGTGAGATAACCAAAAGTATGGGGTTTACTCTGAATATAGAGTAACAAAAAGCTTAGGCTGTTCATCAAATCGAATCAAACAAAACCAAGAACCAAATTAAATCATACCAAATTGTAAAATGCAGTTCTTTTGTATTTTGGTTTGATATGTGGTTCTATTTGAAAGAGGCTCAAATGGTTCACTATTTGGTTTAAGATATTAGCCCAAACCGAATCACTTCTTATTAAAAATAAAAATTGAGCAAAATTTTTTAGTTTTAAACTCTACTAACATTTCATATAACCTTATTTTCTTTTTCTTTTATTTTTTTTGTCATTTCTCATTTTACTCTTAACCTCTACGACTTACTCCTTTTCCTTCACCGTTGTCTCTAGTCTCTAGAAAATTTACACATCTTCGCAATTATCTAAGATGTAATGTAAGTGTAATATAATGTTATGTAGCCTTGATTCTTACATAATATTGATATCAATGTTGGTTGAAAACTCCGATAATTATCAATATTACTAAAAAGAACATAGTATTTTTAAAAATGATTCAAATCAAACCAAACTAAACCGAATCACGTTTGAGCGATTCAATTTAAGACCCTAAATCATTAAAATCAATTTGGTTTATTAAGAATTTGAACCCATCATTTCAATTGTGGTTCGATTTTGTTTGGCTTCTGAATTGAATTAAACCAAACCATGAATACTTTAGAAAAGACCATTATGGTTTTACAAATGCAAAAAATCATAACATGATTTGCAGAAGTTCTTTTTTGGTTTTTCATTCATGATTTTTAAAATAAGCTATATATATGTATAATAGCCCTTCCCAATGTCAAACAAAAGAAAAGGCTAGAATCTTCTAATAATTTCTAGAATATTGTGGAAGCATCTAGCACATGCTATTCTTCTTTTCTATTTTCTATTTTTTCTTTATTTCCTTTTTTTTTCCGTTAATACTTCTAAATTTTAAAACTAATTTTAATAAGCCTAAAATAGCACGTGATGATTTATATCAGTACTCAAATAATAAGCAATATCAACATACTATTACAGATCGACCATAACATACTTGTTGATAAGCTACCTTAGACATAGCCTCTAAACCCAATCCAACCTCCTTGGACCATAAATGAAGCTCCTTAAGCTCAAATCTACCTTGTATGGGCCCAAATCAAGACTCACAAGGCTTAGTCGACCTTTCTTATTGTTATGGCATCTTCATCTTGATAGATGACCTTATGGATCTAGATTCAAGCTCTACATTAGTTTAAATGACTACGATAAAGGGTTGTATGAGCTTTCAACGGTTAAAGAAAGTCCTCATTATTCTCTTTAGTTGAGCTAATCATATTTTAAGTTTTTTTTTTTTTTCCATGTGCCATATATGGTACACTCTACTCACCTGTAAATATTAAGTAAATGCCATAAGTTTAGTGTTTGGAAATCCTCATTTCATTTTCTTTTCTTAATATTTTCACTAACTTAAATATTAGAGTAGCGTTAGAGGTATTTATAGTGTCTCTTCTCAGTTTACATTTATTACTTGGTCCAAGTTATTTCCAATCTCAAACATCCTGTCAAAATCCAACCGCCAACGATGCTCCCTTGGAATTAGAGCATTAGAGAAAATGTAAACAAAGAAATACTATGGGAAGCAATATTAATGTCTTTGATGTTTATGAGGCGGAACAAAAGTCTCATTTTGATAACCAAAGGGAGGAGAGATCCCATGCTAAAATGGTGGATGCAACGATTGGAGAATTATAGAAGAGAGTGGCCTTGATGGAGAAAGAATTTAGATGGCTCAATGATTTACGCGTATTCAATGTTCCTTTCTTGTAATTGTCCTTATTGCAATTATGATGACGCTGTGAAAGAGAATATAATGGAGTAGTAGCCATGGAAGTTCCCCTAATTTTTGAAAAATTTAATTATGAAAATTTATTAAAAATGAGAAATTATATGTATATCTTATGAGTAAAGTCTGACAAGGCACTATGTGTAGTTTAATCATTAGGTATGTTTATTTAAAATAAGAAGTCAAAGGTTATGGTTGTCATTTTACCTTTTCCTGAATCATTTATTATTATATTGCTAGCACGTCATTTTGTTCTTCTTCTTCTTCTTCTTCTTTTTTTTTATTCTTTTTCTTCACAATAATCAAAACATAAAATTTCATCCATTACCAAATAATAGTTAACTAATTAAAGTCTCTTGAATTACTATTTATTTAGTCTATATATAAGATACATATGATATGAGTAATTATAATAATAATAATAATTTAAATATACAAGTCCGGTCCCCTCCCCAGTCACATATCTGAATATCTATCCTTGGCTGTGGCCATGTTGTTATTATATTGTAGCAAAAGCTATGTATAGTAATCCTTGTTGCAATTATGACGAAGACAAGTTTTTGGTTTCTAATACGTAAGAACGTAACCGGATCGGACATTTATGTCATGTTATGAAATTATGTATGAGAATATGAATGTTTCATATGATTTATGTACGATATAGTAGGAACTTGTTGGTATCTTTGAGCCAACTATCTCGATACTCATGTCATTTCTCAAACCATGCTCTGAGACTCTGAGTGATTTCCCACATTTTCTCACCGTAACAATTTAGAAGATGCAGACAAAAAGTTGCATACTTCCAAGAATAGTAAATTCCAATGACAATCCGGTCCATTTAAGACACCTAAACTGCTTAGGGATGGTATATGAATAAATGGATGACACGAATACACCGAAATAAAATGGGCTTGTAAGATCAGAGCTTGCAAGCACGAAGCATGCTGAACTCGAAACGAGAAAGTCACCAGTAGACGAGCATGGCCCATTGACGGACCTTAGCCAAATCCAGGACTAAGTCCGGGGCAAATTATACCACATTTAGTGCTTTATTCCCTCCCTTTGTTGGGCTTATTCGAACTCAGAGGACACACCACATCAGAAGGCTTCTTTCCCCTGCTCCTAGCAACCTTCCTCTAGGGCTTTTGCATTAACTATTTGTCCACTTTTCCAAGTCTGATATCCTAATCATTTTTAGTACCCCACTCACAGATTTATGAAGGAAACCTTATTGGACATATCTGCCAAGAATCATTTTCTTACAATTTTTTTTTATTTTTTTTTCTAGATGAATGTAATTTGTACGCTTATTTACCATTTTCAATATATTTTTCTAAACAATATGGGCAAAAAAACTCCTTTTTTATTTTTTTTTTTGTGCAAACTACATGTTTTATTATAATCAAGGCTGAAAGATAGAACATACCCCCTAAATGGTCTAAAAGTGTGGGACTTATCCTATTAGTTGAACCCTTTAAGATCTCTTTCATAGCTTACCTATTTGAAAGATGGCGGAAGTAGAAGTTTGTAAGCTTGACATGTTCTTGTCAAGGTAGAAATCTGCATTCTGCAGCAGCCTAGCCATGTCTTGTCGTTCCGAGGCGTGATTGCTTCAATGGTATCAAAACTTGAGTTTATGATTTACTTGAGGACTTAGTGAATTGTTTTTATGGACAATGACGAAAAGAGCGTAGATAGAATGTGGATAAACCTTAAGAAATTATGAAATTGGTAATTGCTTAATTTTAGAAAACCTAAATAAGCAGTATACATGAAAGGGTTATTAATGACACAAAGATACCCATGAGGTACACCAGGTGATTTGATATTTTCATACGTGTTATATGGAGTCATAAGTTAGACTAGTTATTGTGAAGATTGTAGATGTGTTATTTAAAGATATAAGTTGGTTGTTATTGAAAAATGTTATATATGTCACTTGGAGACACAAATTTGATACCATAAAAAATTCACATACCTAATTTTGAAGGTATAAGTCAACTTTAATGAAAATTCACAAATTGGTTATCATATAAAGTATACCCTCATGCAATTTATATACGTTGTGTCGTTAGATAAATAGGTTACTCTAGTTTGAGTGCATATGTGCGTATGTATAAAACAATATCTATCGTGCTCGTAAGGTATTCTTAGACTTGGGGAAGGACCAAATTCGACTCGTAAACCGAAATTGAAACCAGCTTAGCAGTTTATTGAACTGGACATGACTTGTGAGTCATAATCTTGAACTATAGCTTGATCGACCGAGCTTGGCGAGTCGGCACGGTTTAATGTTGTAAGTACCTAATTTTTGTCCTCTGTAGTTATTTATTTTTTTTAATAGGGTCCTAATTCCAAAATAAAGAATAATAAAAATAAAATATAATAAAAAATTGAAAAAATGATGAAAATACAAATAAAGGAAAAAAAGGAAATGTTATTAAGAATTTTTAGACTTTTAGAAAGTATTTTAAGGTCAATAATTTTAGTTTTAATTCAATTCAAATAATTATTTTAGAGAGTCACGTTATTTAAATATAATTTAATTATACTAAATATTAAGGCACAAACTAACAGTTTAATAAGTAAACATTTAAGTATTGATATTAGATTAGCTTGAGGTCATGAGTTCGAATTTTACTAACCACTTATGTACATTTTATTTTTGCTTTCTTTCATTTTGTAAAAATCGATTGAGTATATGAGATTCAAATCTAATTTTAAATTTTATCAAATCTTTTAAATCTAATGCAATAAAGATTTGTAAGATTTAAATTTAATTTGATTTTTTATCAAATCAGATTTAAATCATTTAAAAAATTCAAAGCGAATTTAAATCGTTTAGAAAATTTAAATCTAGTTTGATTTTTATCAAATCGAATTCATGTCAATACAAAAGATTCAATTAGTTATAATTTGTTTATGAGGTTTATAAATATCAATTGTATGGCATAAAAAAAAACAACAACACCCTCGTTACAATTACACACTCCCCTCTTTCTCCATCCTTCACATTTATGAGACCACTGTTGGCAACACAAGTTTCACACATTAAACCCCACACAAATTATCGTCACTCAAACACGTCCTCATCCCCATGAATAGCAGTCCTCAATCCCTAATCTCCAGTCATTTGTTCGTCCATATGCAGTAGCAAGCACTTAACTGCTACTCATAAACCAACACACACGAACACATACGACTTGACGCCCCATCCATAAGCAGTCACTCAAGCTACACCTTCTCTCGCTATACGCAAGCACAGATCTGCACAACTAGCCATAATTCGCTTGCCGCTCACTGTACATTCGGCTGAACCCATCAATACATACAAGCTCCTCGCTGACACAATTCATCAATAACACTCTACACTCACGTCGTTCATCTTCACATAACATAAGTTTATGACCACTGATTAGCTCTCTCTATGATTAAGCCCTACTCTCTTCGTCCACAAACGATCAACACTTCAGAAGGCCAAACAACATACACAGTGCAGCACCTAACTCTGATCAGCTATGTCCACATCAGAGCGCCTCAAGCTACGTCCTCCACTGCTGTAGCGAGCCCCTGTCCAACACAGATTGGATCAACATCAAGCTCCGATCACTCCGTCTTCAACTCCATCTTCTTTTCACAGCAGCAACAGTCACAACAACAACATCCAAGTACGATTAACCACAGCAGCATCTCAATGCTCGAACTTCATGCGACAATCACACATCGAACCGCGCTCCATCGCCATCCACGACAACATCTGATAGATTCTCACAGCCACGAACTCTACTATTTAAGTCCTTACACTGCTATCCGCAATGCTAATATCACCATCCTTCGAACAACGTACTGCTGCATAGGGCTGCTTTCAATTTTTATTTATTTATTATTATTATTAAATCTTTAGTAATTTAGCACAGTTTATGTGTATAATAGTTTAGGATATTTCTTTTAGCTTTAGTTTTCTATATTATATAGATTAGGTATTAATTTAAGTAAATGTTTATTTAATAGTAGTAATATGGATATAAAGGTATATATGTGTATTAGTTTAGGGATTGTTAAGATTAGTTTTTTTTTTTTTAAGAATTAGGTTTTGTTTAAGGATTTATCATATAGAAAGTCATTTTTTAAAAATAAAAATTAATAAAAGACCCTTTTAAAAAATAGGATTTTTAGAAAGTTTATTTATAAAATAAAAATACTTAAGAGTTATGACCCCTTTAGATTTTTTTAATAAATTGTATCAATTAAAATAAAAATCCGGTTGATTTTCAAAATTAAAATCAACCAAAACATCAAAGTTTTCGAAAAGAACTAAGATCGTCTAATCTTAACTAGTGGGTATGTACGCGCTTTCAAGGCGATATTAAAATTTGTAGAAATTTAGTTTTTTATTTTATTTTCTTTTGGTTTTTATTTTTTCTTTAAAATATAAAAAGAAGGATAATTTAGAAGAATAAACCTAATTTCGAAAAATAGATAGTGGTACCTGTTCGGGTTTAATAGTTCAGGCCTTAAATTTAGAACCTTCTAGTTTTTTCATTCAAATTAAAATCAGAAACGGGTAGCTAAATCATAGTCAAACCACCTATTTGATTATTTCTCTTCTTTTTTTCAACTCTAGTCGGGTAGCGACTCCAAAACTTTTCAAATAAAAAAACCAGAATTTCCTAATTTCTCTAATCGATGATTAATGCTGAATGAGTTAGGATTTAGTATTAATAAGAAAATGGGAAATCAAATAAATAACAAAAAACCAGAAAATCAGGCTCGACAAATATATTGGACTCGTAGAACCGCATGAGTCTAACCCCTAGTAGAAGGAACCGATGGTTTAACCTACCATTTTAGATTGAGAAATAAAAAAAAATAAGTTTTTTATAAATTAAATGTAAGTATTCACTCTAATTAAAATATAAAATAAAATTGAATATATATTATTATTTATATTTAGAAGTTGATATGAAAACTGAATAATATATATGAGTTTATAAAAAAAAAAAAAAAGAATCACTAAAACCCATATATTTTAATGTTGGTTAAAGTAAATAATTATAGTGTAAAACATATTATTTTAACCACTAAAGGAGTTTTTCGACAAAGAAAAAAAAACTACCAAAAGATTTTGGGCCTTATTCGTACAATCTTGCTTAACTTTTAAGAGAACAACTACTTTTATAAATAATATATTTTAATGATTTATATAAATGTAAGTGTGTTTATAATTTCATATTATTAAAAGTCATAAAGAATATATTTATGCTGTATATAAAATGAAAAATATATTATAGGTATTAAATATATACTATTCTCTTTAAAGTAATAAAAGAACACAGTGAACATTGTTCATCACAAGTCTAATTGCATATTGATTATATTGATAAACTTCTCTTGAGATGTTGCCTATAAAAAGAGATTTTCTCACTTGATTCACTAATTATAGGCATAAAGTAATAATTATGCATTGTTGAAAATGTAAATTATTAATATTGTGCCCAACAATTAATAAGGTGCAAATTATTAACCTTAGAGCCCAATAATTAATTGGGTAAAATAGTTAAAATTTTAAATTCTTACGATTTATTAGAAGTTTTTTTTTTCAAATTAAAAATAAAGATAAAAGAATATATATTTTTCCAAATAAAAAAAAAATTAGCCTATTCACGGACCAAAAACTGGCTAATAGAATCGTGGGGTAAAGTGAATCGACCTGAAATCGGCCTTAGTTGAATCAGTCCTGGTTCAAGGGGAGCTAGGCCCTTAACCCGGTAGGTCCGAGCCGAGTTTGACTCAGCCCCTTGTCTAAGTATACTAATTGTAATAATCCGCCATGAATGCTTTCAAAGAGAGAGGATAGCTCCATAAAGTGAGTACAATGTCCACTAAGATAGGAGCATGGTCTTATTAAGGATATCTTTTAATTAAAAAAAAAAAACACTGACAGATTTAAAAGGGAGATGTATATAGTTTTAGTCCTAAACATCTTTTGCATTCCTATTTGATTTTTTAATAGTATTTATTGTTTTATTGAGTAATCAACTTTTTCAAATCCATACAAAAATATAAAGTCCATTATATTTCCATTAAGATTTTTTTGTCTATCTTTGGCATGTATTAGCTTTTGATTTGTCTCAAATGATTTATACTAGGTTTTATAAATCTTTTTTCTAACCTCCTTTTCTATTTTTAAATTATTATTATTATTATTATACTATAAATAAAATATATTTAACATCATTTTTAATTACATTTTTAGTGAATGCTTAGGTGAGGTACTTAGACTATTTCTAAATGTTCTTATTTGTCTTAGCTTAGGACATCCCAACTCATTATGAGCAAGCTCACATTTTGCACATAACTTAATAATCTCAATATCTTGTTTGTAAACATAAGTGACTCTTTGATTTTCATTGAGTTGCTCCAATATTTTCGCCACTTGCTCTTTCAACCTTTCTATCTCTTTTTTTTTTTTTGTTAATTATTTGATCATTCTTTCTCTCGCATGAGTATGAGCTCTCCAATTCTTATCATTATATGACATTACTTCAATTAGGTCCAATTCTTCCTCCCTTGTCTTTGTCATTAAGCTTCCTCCTATTGCGATGTCTACCAATAACCCGTCTCGACCTTCAAATCATTATGGAAAATTTAGAGTTGATGCCACTTGGAATATCTATGACAAAAACATTGCTATAGCAACCTTTTAAATCTATTATAGGCATCACTAAAGGCTTCCCTTTCTTTTTGTGTAAATGAGGCTATTGACAACCTAATTATAGTAGCTTTAGTAAGAGACAAGAAATAGGCTAGAAATCGGGTAGCTAAATCCTCTTAAGTATTGAAATTTAGGCTTGAAGACCATTAAACCAACACCTTGCTTTTCCTTTCAATGAAAATGGGAATAATAGTAACCTTAGTGCATCTATTAAAACACCTTAATGTTCAATAGTAGAGCATAATTAAAGGAACTCTTGGATATGTTCATTAGGATCGTACGGTTGTCCCTCAAATTGCATATCATGTACAAGTCTCATTAATTCAAGTTGGAGCTTGAAATTCTTTACTTAAATCTCAAGTGGTTTAAGAATAGTGGTTACATCTGTAAGGGATGGAATGGAATGATCTCGGAAGTAAAGATCAAAAGTTTTATTAGCTATATTACTCATAAATAACAAAAAAAATTAAACTAAATTATCAACAATAACTAACAATTACAATTATACTAAGGCTTAGTCTCAAATTGCTCGATTTATTTGATATTAGCTCAATTGCCCTATCCTTAGCAATGGTGCCAAAAATTGATAAAGGTGAGACACGTACATTGGTAATTTTAAAATACAAATTTATAACTAAAAGCTTTTCAAAACCGTGTCATCCTTAATTGACTAACGTGTCAAATCATCTATAGTAATAAAACCGATGAGTACAAATTAGCTCATTTCCTCGAGAAGAAAGGGCTCAACTAAGTACCAAACGTGATTACTACTTTAATATAGGTGAAATAAATTTGTTGGAGAATTCTCAAAAGAAAGTAACCTCTAGAACAAGAATAAACAATTAATGCAATTTAATAAAGGTATGGGCTTGTTACATGTTTCTGGTGTAGTGATGATGCTATGCCATTAGAATATTGGGTAATGTCTTTAATTAGGTTTTTATGGAATTCACTTAAGTTCGATTCTAAGTAGAACATCTCACTAGATTGTATAGCAAAAAATCTCCTCTTCATCTCATCTCCCTATATGATTAGTTAAACACTTTGTTCCTATCACAAATTAAGTGTTTTAGTCCTAGATATTAAAAGGTTAATCTCTTTCTGGTCTCATAACCATCCTCATATCTAGAAGCACGTAAAGAATTGTGAAATCAATGAGATTTATATCATTAATCTTCTTTTGGTCTCATAGTTCTAAAAACCCTTTTTATTAATACTCAAAAAACCCATTGAAAAAAAATGTAGGAACTTTCATAACTAATATCCTTTCAGTCTCATAGTTATTAAAACCCACTTAAATCTTAAGAAAATCCTATAACTAATCTCCTCTTGGTTTCATAATCATAGAGACCTTCTAAAAATATCGTTCATAGCATTTTAACAAGCATGAAATAGAGTATCAAACACCAAAATCCCACTTAAACACCATACCTATATCAAAACTATACAAATACACCAACTACATCATCTACATTGTCATAACCTACAATAAACTAACTAGTCACACATCATATCAATAATAACAACAATTATTAACACAACTATAGTAGAAAATTTCATTGATGAACAAAGTATGATGAACCCAAATGATGAACTAACAAGACATTTGATAAAAATGAAGTATAACAAGCAAGTAATCAAAGGTCTAATGAGAAAAAGTACTTAAAATCACTTGAAAATGTTTAAACATTCATAAATCAGTTCATGAAATACTCAAGAACAATAAAAGAGCTATAGTTTCTAACCTAAAAGCCAATCCTAAAAGGATATATTGTTGAAAAATGAAGAAATAAACATACTTATAATTTTCAGCTACCAATCGATTGGCAGTTAAGTTTACTGGTCCATTGATTGATGTGTGTCAACTCCGTGTTGCTAAGCGCTTACTAATGTGGAACGTTTTGTTCTAAAACCCTAGTGCTTAGAAAAACCCTAGTTTAGATATTGTATTAACGCTCAATAAGTAAAATAAGTGCTAATCGATTGGTATGGTTGATCTATTATTTGACATTCTATTTGAGTGTTGTCCTCTTTTCCCAATCAATTGTTGAAGGTGTTGCTCTTCCCTTAACACTTGAAGATATACTAATTAATCGATCAGAAGGTTATTGATCGATCGGTAGGACAATCTCCATCGCTTCTCTTATTTTATCCTCTTGATCGAGTAGTGGAGGTTACCAAGTATATGGTAGCCCTTCTGCACCTACACATGTATATGCACAATAATTTTAGTACAAATTTATCACGAATTGATCTTTTTCACCATTTTCAGGTAGTTTAAGCTACATTTGATCCATTTTGTACATAAACATAGTTTTTATTTGGTAATTGATCATTTTATAACAAATTTATGTACAGGTGCAGCTCAAAGTTTGAAAAAATCACATATTTTAAATCATTATTATTTTGGTAAGTAAATAGTTAACAATATCAATATACTAGGGAATGGTCTTTTGAATAGAAAAGATATGCTCATATGGAGAATTGTCTTGAAATGGTTATGGCTCTTTATTTGTAGGTATTCCACTAAGATGATCTATAACCAAATTTTTTGCAAATTTGTTATCCCATATCTCCAAGTTAAACTCATTGTAGTAAGAGTATACGCTAGATAAATCTTGATTTTGCCTCCTTCTTTAAATGTAAGTACTTAGAGCTGAATGATTAGAATAAACAATTACTTTAGTGCTAAGCAAATATGGATAGAATTTCTCTAAAGCAAAAACAAGAGCTAAAAGTTCTTTATCCATCATTTAATAGTTACATCGAGCAATTACAATCAAAAGTGGTCAATTCTAGTTTTAAAGATTTAGCTCAAAAGGAAAATTTTCTTGTTCTAAAGATTACTATTAACAATTTTGTTGTACAACAAGAATTGGACAACCATCTTCAAGAAATGGAAATACCTTCATCATTGCTGGATATTGAGGGACAGTTTGGGGAAATTTCATTAGTAACAAATCAGGAATGATACTAGGCAAAAGGCATTACTAATAGCTATTCTGGGGACAAAAAATGGAATTTTGTAGTTTATTTTAGCTCATGGAATTTGATTAACCAAATTACTATCTACTACTAACGTATACTTAGATTGGGCAATTGACATTTTTGTTGATTTTTTGACTCATCCTTGCCATGTTTTACATATTTTCCAATACATAACTAGTGTCATCAAATGGTTAAGGAAAGCATCAAATGGACATACACTTATTATAATCCTATAATAAAACATAAGAAGAATAGGATATGGAAGACACGACCTACGGATAATGCAATCAAGGATTTTCAATTTTTGGATCTTTTTCCTTTCAACCTTGAGGATAAGATTAATTTCAACAGGGGGATAAATTAATACAGCCTAAATTACAACAATAGTTGCATAATAGTAAAAAATTTAGTAAAACATGTATAAATCAATAAATTGTAACTAGACCCCGTATAAGAGCTGATTCCGAACTGTGAACCGACCTGGCTCGACCTATGAGAGGCCAGGTCAAATTGCCCCCCTAAATCAGTGGTTCGTGAACCGCATGACTGGCCCGCCATTAAACTGGCAGATCAGTCTAATCAGTTCACCCCTTAAAAAAAATGAAAGATAAAAAGAGAAGGGGAGGCCATTAAGTAAAAAAATAATAATAATTGGATGATATCTATTAAGTCATGACATGTCAAAACTACATTATTTGTAATGGTGAAGGATAATTTTTTTAAAAAAATATCATTAAACTAATGATAGATGACTGACCATAAATTAAATATGTGTTAATAATAGATCAAAAATTCAATTTAAGTTAATATAAGTCATTTTTGTAAAACTTGTCAAATATTAAGAACTTAAATATGAGGAAAAGATAAAATTTAAGTAGAAAAAAAAAGTTGAAATTACATTAAGTCAAAAATTAATAAAAAAAATTAAAAATTAGTAATGAATTAATACACTAAAAAAACGAGAAAAGAGGTCACGTTATTATAATTTATTAATGTATTTTAAAAAAATTAATAACAATAATAATAAATAGTTCAATGGCCAAACCCAACCTAAAACCGCTCCCATCCTCCCTCCCTCCCCCTTTCGCAATGGTTACAGTTCAGCCATGGTTCAGCCTATGGATAAGCCTGGCTGGATAGGCAAGTCTAATTATAACCATTTTAGTAGTTATAATGAGGAGGAAAATCTGTTAAACCTAAAACAACTATCTGCATTCAATATAAATAGAGAAACAAGGTACAGTAAGGAGACCTTACAACTCAGAAAATAAGATTTTGAATCTTAAAGAAATTGACTATCTTGAATTAGCCAGAAACACTTTTCCTTCTTCTTCCATTTGTCATTGTAGTGCCTTGCCAAAGTGCAAGATTAAGAGTTAGAATACTAGATATATTATGATAATATCTAGAATTTAGTGAATGATCTATGTGTTAATCATATAAAGCACAAGGAAAATGAATAAGGTTAGAGGGATTTATATAATTAAGAAGAAGGGCAGAAAGTGAGAAATCAATATGGATTCCTCTTATTTGGCTAGGGTTTAGTCTAAAGTAGGCTGGGCTTATTTTGGAAAATTTGGTGCTAACAAAATACCAATAAGAGATATGATTTTCTTCAAATAAAAATTTCATTACATTGCTGAATCGCATTTACTACGTGTGATTAGGCTCCACAAATATTTTTCATGTTTTAAAATACACTAAAATCGTACATAACAAATGCAATATAACTATGCATATCTTTTGCACAAAATCGATGAGTTCTAAATACATGTAAATTGCATAAAATAAGATGTGATTTTTACCTATATTGCATATAAAAAAATGCAATAATGCTATGCATACGTTGAATAAATGTAAATCACACATGGAAGATGTAACTTTGATGTAAATCACATGAATGAAATGCAATATAAATTGAATCAAATATATTAAATATGATTAAGCTTCATAATTTTTTCCATGTTTGAGAGTGCCATAAACCGCATTATAAATCGTAATTGAAAAATGCGATTTAGTTTAAACTATTCAATAATCCTTTTAATTAAACGATGCATAAAGGTAACTGTCACACCCTAAAGTGGTAGAGTTGTTATATTCTCACTGTGCAAACCATTTTAAAATAGAAGCCGACCGTATATCCATTATCTTAGACCTAATTTACACAAAACATCTACGACTAACTTACTTTGAAGTAAACGGTATATAAATTAAATAAGTTATTTACTTATGAACTTAAGAAAAATACATATTTGCATTAAAATAGTTTGAATATTTTACAAGATTTAATAACTTAATATAATTTACTTGAGAAATACATAAAACTTAAAAGATAAAATTCAAACTTGCAAGTATATCATATCTTTGGTTTTATATCCACACTCCCTCAAGATCCAGTAGTTGCTAGCTTCAGGGTTGATATAAGCCGTTTCTTAACTAATACTTGCAACAGTGTCTATAGGGATGTGAGCAACTACAACTCAGTAAGTTGAGATGAAGACTCAAAATGATACATTAAATACAAATAGGGTTATAAACCAATTTAGTTAGATGCAATACATGTTTAAGCAAATGCCATTGCATGATGTTGTTCAATCAATCATAAGATTAGAGAAAT
This sequence comes from Lumnitzera littorea, assembly GCA_024138015.1. Lineage (NCBI taxonomy): Eukaryota > Viridiplantae > Streptophyta > Magnoliopsida > Myrtales > Combretaceae > Lumnitzera > Lumnitzera littorea. Next base: position 31,197,308 of record JAMXBB010000003.1, read on the forward strand.
TTCACCTGCTTTAATTTGGGTTGAGGAGTTTCCATTAATACAATAGCTCACGACTAAACCCAAGCTTGTGTAATAGAAATACCGCTCCTCCCATGACAACCTTCGAACCATTGCCTTCACCCATACCACGACCTCCTCACTTGTTACTTAATTTGACTAAGGATGAAGAATGGACCAATTATGCTTCGTTATTTGGTTGGAGAATCTTAGGTTTCCCCTAATAGGTTGTTATGCAGGTTTGATTTATGTTTATAAGCCTTATATTCGATTAGGTCCAATTTAAGGTAATCAATTATTTCATACAAATCACACAATATAAGCCAAAATAGTAAACTAAATCACATCATTAACTCAGAAACAAAAACATGCGCATAGTTGACTATTTAACAAGCATAATCAAGTACAATCAAATACAGTAACGTATTAATCCCAACTTACCTACACTCTTCGCTTGCTCATTCGAGGTGCAACTCGTATTGGTCATCGCAAAAAATCCCTATAATACAAATATTGTTTCAATTTTTCACATAATTACTATAGGTTGGTTTTTATCTTATAACGTTTACTATTATCTTTTTTTTAGGGTTTAATATACCTAATTATCCTGGTTTTCAAGTCTTTTACAATTATTCTTGATTTAGATTAAGTTCGGGATTAATTTTCTGTATTGATTTCTAAATTAGGTTTTTAACTCAGTTTTTGATTAAAAATTTTGTACGTAGACCTTAAGAATTCATTTTGACCCATAATGTGAAATTAATCACATTATTTTCGAGTAACCTAATTATCATACTTACCCCCTAACCGGTATTTTAATTTGTATGGTATACCCCCGTATCCTAATTTAACTACTAAATTTATTCTCGATGTGAAAAAATTTTACATTTTTCATATAAACACCTAAATTTAAGTTTCCTACTAGATTTATTACGTATTTTTATTATTATTAGTATATCAGTTTTAACCTAATATTTTCCTACTTATTTATTTCTTATATTTACACATTATACATTATCACCTAATATGTATATAATATACATATCTAATTGTCCTATCACTTCAAATATTATCTCCCAATATCAATTAACATCTCAAAATATCTAAATTCATCCCGAATCAAATTTTACTCCTAATTAGCCCAATTTATAAAATTAACTTTAAATATACCATTTTTACCTATTACATATATACTATATAATACCCTAAAAATTACATCTAACACGCTAAATGCTACAAATATCACACTTTATCAGATTTCAACATCCTAAAACATATAATTATGTACTAAATCAGTAATTATCTATTTAATTACCTAATTAGTTATAAATTGCCAATTTTATGTATCATTTTAAGGTTTAAAAATTATCTAAAATGTTCAAAAATTAACTTTTGAAAAAGAGCTTCATAGCATTATTATATAACCCTTAAATAGTCTACATAAAAATTTTGAGTCCAAAATTATACTCTTAAGCCTATTTATTTTTAAACTAAATAAAGTTCGAATTTATAAGATTTATTAATGACAATATATTTACGTACATCAATTCATCAAAATAAAAATTTTCCTTAAATCTATATATTTAAAAACTTCAAAATAATAAATTTTATAATTTTCTAAAACTATTCAATATTTAAAAAAAAATAACTAAATTTGGAAGGGAAATTAGACTTACCAAAATTAGTAACTCCGGCCACCGTTAACCATCGTAGCCTTATGGTCTGAATGCTGCCACCACTGTATGGTGGTGGTGGTGGCGGTCTACTCTTAATTTATTGTCGGGTGTTGGTTCCCATCTAAGGCCCTGATTATATAGATTTTTGTATATAAACCCTAACCTTAATTATTTTGGTTCTCTCTAATTTTTTTGCTCTCCAAATAGACCAAAGAGTCTCTGGAAATTTTTGGGTATTTATAGTGTTTCAAAGTTTTTTTTTTCATTAATTTGAAGTGAAATTGGCCTTATTTTATCTTTTTTTCCACTTGTTATTTGTTTCAATTTAATTGGTTACTTTTATTTCTTCAATTCTAAGTTACCATGACCCCTTTCTAGACTTCTCTTCGTTTTTACCTATTTTTCTTTAATTATTTAACATTATTTTAGCATATTTTTTGTATTTTAAGTAATTTTGCGTATTTTCACTTATATGTAAATTCATATATGGTACAAATAAATATTCCTAAATATTATTTAAGTTGTTTTATAATTTTTAATATACATATAATTTATCTCTAGCGACTTCTTAGTTATTGGAATTCAATTTACGTATTTTTGATAAATAACGGGTAATATATTTTAAATTCAAATTTACGGGATCAATTTTACTAATAATTTTATTTTCATCATAAAATTTAAGTTGGATCAGATAATTTGCTAGATCGTTCTAAATTTTACGAACCAAATCCCGAATACCTCATTATGGGTCTTATAGTACCTAAATGAAAATGATTCAATGATATTAATATGCCACGTGTATTAATGAATAGCGTGTAAGTATTATTTTATTTAAATACTAAAAAATAAAGAAACATATTTTATGAAAAAGTAGCAATTATGTAATCATGTATCAAAATTTTATTAATATTTATATGTCGCCTATTGATTTATGTGGTATAGTAGTACTATTGAATCATTTCTTATATCGCATATAAAATATGCGACATAGGTATAAAGATAAAATTGCATATTTATGACGATAATGTAATTAATTTTATATAATTGGTATTTGTGTAATTAAATCAATAGTAGATTGGTAAATATGCATATATCTTATAAAAATAAGATTTTTTCTATAGATCTGTTTTTTATTTTTTATGAAAGTAGTTCTATTTTTTATCTCACCCTTAATTTATATTATTTTAAATTTGAATTATTCAATAAACTCTAAATTTAAGAATTTAAATTTAAAAAAAATTATAAATAAGTGATTAAATGGAAGATGAATGTCTGATCAAAATAAGCGACGAATCATAGAAACTAAAAGGGTTAATATCGTATTTAGTACCTAAACTTTATCAAATTATTTAATTTACTATCTCAACTTTTAATTATTTAATTTACTACCTAGTTACATTTTTTGTGATTATTTATACTACCCAACGTAACTTTATAGGTTTTCATTTATTGACATAGATGTAATAGATACGTGGTATAATTAACAATTGACACGTAGCATATTTACCCATGTGTTTTTACACATACTACTCGTTGATGTGGCGAGAGTAGATATATGGCAGCAACTTGAATTGCAATGTGGTGTCATATGTCAATTAATGCCACATAGAAATGACATTTTTATTTTTAAAGTGAAAAATTATTTTTTTATTTGAATTAAGAAAAGAGTTAAATGAAGTACATGCCATGTACATGAGCATAACTCTTTAAACATCACTAAAGATAACCCATATATATAGAAGACTTTTTTCATGTAAAAATTTTATGTGGGACTTATGAAAGAGGGATGTAGGTCTTGAGGTATAATTTGTAATTTTTTATAAGAGAAAGTATTAACTTTAACTCGATTTTTTTCACATGATTCGACTTTTAATTTAAAAGAAAATTGCTCAATCTTAATCTACTCCATGATTTCTTTTAAATCATATAAAAATTTCCACAAAAACTTTCTAAAACATGATTTAAATCTATGTCAAAGCCGGTGATTCAAGCGTATGTTATATTTGAAGGGTCTATTTTGACATGGATTTCAAGTACGTTTTAAAAGTATTTTTTTAAAAATTTTTATATGATTCAAAAGTAATTATGGAGTAAGTTAAGAATTAAGTATTTTCTTCTAAATTAAAAGTTAAATCAAGTGAATTTGAGTGAAAGTTAGCTTTTTTTCTAGTAAAAAAACTGCAAGTTATATTTCATAAATCTTCTTTTCTCTTTCAGGAGTCTTACATGAAATCTCTCATAAAAAAACCTTGTATATATATGGGTTATCTTAAGTTATTATATGAATAAGTACTCATGAGCTTGATGTAGTGTATGTTACACTTGGATCTATGATGAGTTTATTTAACGTAAAAAATGTACAATTTTTCCCTTAAAAAAATTATGCCTTTATAAGTTGACATGTGGCGACATGTAGCATTTGGATTTGATGCTATATATCAACAAATGCTATATTTTTTAATATAAAATTGTAAGAAAAAAAGGCACTATGTAGTATATATGTAGCAATAAGTGCCACATTAAAAGTATATATAATTTGTTATTTTCATAAAATATAATATAGATCCGAATGTAACATAAATTACATTAAACTCATGAGTACTTATTCAATTAATGACTTAAGATAACCCATATATATACAAGGTTTTCTGTGAGAGATTTCATGTGGGACTCTTAAAATAGAACAGAATGTTTGTGAAGTATAACTTGCAGTTTTTTGCTAGAGAAAGAGCCAACTTTTACTCAAATTTTTTTCATTTGATTTAACTTTCAATTTAGAAGAAAATATTCAATTCTTAATCTATTCCATAATTACTTTTGAATCATATAAAATTTTTTAGAAAAATACTTTTAAAATATTCTTGAAATCTATGTTAAAATAGACATTTTAAATATAACATACGCTTGAACCACTAACTCTAATATAAATTTAAATTATGTTTTAAAAGGTTTTTTGTGTAAATTTTTGTATGATTTAAAAGAAATCATGGAATAGATTAAGATTAAGTAATTTTTTTTTGAATTGAAAGTCGAATCATATGAAAAAAATCGAGTCAAAGTCGATACTACTTTTTTTTTGTAAAAAATTGCAAGTTACACCTCAAGATCCACGTTCCTTTTGCATAAGTTCCATAAAAAATATTTGTATAGAAAAAGTTATATATACATGTGTATGTGTTTGTTATCTGCAGTAGTGTTTGAAAAGTTATACTCCTGTACATAACATATACTTCCTTTGATTCTTTGCTTGATTTAAATAAAAAAATAAATTTTTATTAGAAAAAAAATCATTTTCACGTAGCGTTAATGGGCATGTAGTGTCTAATTCCTAATTGTGCCGAAATTTACAGAGTTACCCATTTCTCTCCCGAAAAATCCTACTTTACTCTCTTCACTCCCCCTCCCCCTTCCCCACCCTCTTCGGTTCTCTTCCGTTTAGGTTTTTCGTTTCACCAACAATGCCTCCGATTCCAGACCCCGAACCACTTCTCCAAGAATTAGATGAAGAAACCGAGTATGATACCGAAGAAACCGACAACGACGTCGAAGAAGAAGAAGAAGAAGAAGAAGAAGAAGGAGACGACGAAACCGAAGACGGCGAAGTTCAACTACAAAGCGAATCCTTTATTACAGTACAACAGCCACTTGGCACTCGTAGTGACGGCATTGTCAACCTAACATTCTCTAATTATGCACCGATAGTGACTCTTGAAGAAGAAGAAGAAGAAGAAGAAGAAGAAGAAGAAGAAGAGAGGAATAAGAGGAGAAGGCTAGGCCGAGAAGCTCCATCGTCGAGTGGTACTTTTGTTGAATCAAGCGAGTGGAATCGAAGCGAAATCGATGGACTGTTTTGCCCTATTTGTATGGAAGCTTGGACAAATGAAGGGGATCATCACATTTGGTGGGGTATTGCGGATTTTTTTTTTCCCTTATTTATCAATGCACTGTTTTTTTTTTTTTTAATTCGTTGATTTAATGGAATAACATTATGTATGATGTAATATATATTTATAATTGTTTAGAATATTAATGATGAATTAATTAATGAGAGTGATTCCATTAACTTGTATATGGCTGCGCTACATGTTGGAGTTAGTGGGGCACAATTGCGATTCATTGTTGTTGGCCGTGATGTTGATTCAATTTCCAGATTGAAATGATGAAAAAGAAGAGGAAAAGGATCTATATTATATTGAAGAGAAATTATTTAAAAAGAATTACTTCTATTGGTTCAATTTTAAGTGCTAATTTACAATTTCAGGCATAACTCTGTGAAAGGAGTGCACCCGAATTGAAAATGACTTTTTAAAGTAATTTTTACAGTGTTTGTCAGTTGCATGTAGAACTAAATTTAAGTATGCTGAAGTTTGGAAAATGTGGGTGTTTTGCAGTTGCTTGCCATGTGGTCACATATATGGCATGTCCTGCATCAGGAGGTGGCTAGAGCAACGGAAGAATTCTGCTAAGGTTTGCAACTTATAGTTGTTGGGATTGCATATTATGTAATGCTGCACCATAGTTTTTATTGCATCAATTTGTAATTATGTTTGCGCTTTTTGCTTTTCAGTGTCCTCAATGCAATCGGAGGTGCACACTAAAGGATGTTAGGAAACTCTTTGCATCTCGAGTCATAACAGTTGATGAGGAGTCACAAAAGGTAAATTTGGTTGCATAGATGTGATAAAAGTAGACAATTTAAATGCAGATTGTTGGTAATGGGGGGAATTTTCGATTTCTTACAGAGAATTCGGTACCTTGAGGCTAAATGTGCTGCCCTAGAGAAGCAGGTAGACACTTTCTTTCTGATTGGCATGCTGATGACTTTTTTAACCTTTCTTTGATTTTGCATGTGGTTTTATGAGCTTGTGCTAGGGAAATTTTTAGAGGAGTTTCATTCTTACTTATTTTTTTAGTCATCCAAATTGTAACTTTGGGTAGTTTTAGTCTCCCGCTTGTTGCTGTAACTGAAGCACTAGTTTTGCCAATTCTTGACCAATGATGTTTCAATTCTAAAAGATGCTTACTTTTGCATGTGTAGAACGGTGAATGGAAGAAAATAGATGCTAAATGGAAGGCTAAAGATTGTGAATGGTCAAATAGAATATCAGAATGGGAAAAGAAAGTAGCAGGGTGGGAAGGCATTGTTTCCAATGTGGAGCAGAGAATTTCCCGGCTTGAAGAGGTAGACTTTATCTGGACAACTATACATCTTTAGCTTGGAAATATTCTGAAATCCTCATACTTTACAAGCCTTAGTGGTTTGTGTTTGCTTTCATTTCCATGTTAGGTTCACATTTAATATTCATTTCATCTGCTTTAATCACATTCATGGAGCTGCTTAGCCTGAACCATGAGTAGTTTCCTGGTTCTAGTTAGCTTCTGCTGTTCTTTTTAGGAGCTATTTTTCTATTCTTTGTTATCATCACAACCTGATGTACCTGATGTTCCTTCTTAGTTTTCTTTGTATAAAGCTTACATGACCTCTTACTATGCTCTAGTGTCTGTCTATTTATATAATCCGTTCTTCAAATAAGAGTTTCTTGCAATTATCTTTTGTCTATTTTACCTTTTATTTCTTGTTACTCTTTTGCCTTGTAACCTTTTGTCCATTTAGAAGACAGTGGAACATATAATGAGAAATATCCAGGGTGGATCACATAAACTTGGGTCTGGTGGATGGTGGGGGCATGCAGCTTCTGGTATGACTTGAAGGAGGCCCATATTTGATAAGATTTCAGTAAAGAAATGAAAAACTCTCTTACCAAATTTAATATTGTTTGAAGGCAAGGATCATGATTTAGAGTTTCTGAGGGATGGACCCTGTTGCAGCTTTGTATCTCAGGTTTGTCTATTTTTCTTTATATGCTGTTTCTGTGGACTTATAGTTAAACAATGGTTACATCTATAAATATTGGGAATACTTTTAACCACTTTATATTACAGGATTGTTTTGTTTATGATTTCCTCCGTATTCATGACTTTGTATTTTAGTAGATTTATTGGTCCAAGAAACAATTTGAATAAATATTTGAGACTTTTTATATTGTGGGATTTTTTTAACATTAGTTCCTGGTTTACTTGTAAATGCCAGAAAGATAATTTCTGCCAAATATGATGTAATTTAGGAATATAGTTTCTAAAAGCTGAATCCACGGACTCCCATATCAAAGCGGTGGATTGAGGATTTAAATTCATTTGGATCTCATCACAGAGATGGATAAAATTCCTGTGGGGAAAATGTTATGCAAATCATAGTATATGAATAAAGGAAAACTCTAATATGTGGGAAAAAAAAAAAAAAAACTCACCTGTCTAACTCTGTCTCTCACACTTCTTTCATCATTTGTCCTAACTCTCTTTGGTTCTCTATCTTCATAGTGGTCCCTTTGTCCACTTAACATTCTTTCATTGTGAAACTCTGCCTTCTATCTCTCAGCCACCTTTTCTTTCCCTTGTTATGGTAAATTCCCACAAATCCACTGCTAGTCATGACACAACTACACTATTAGCTACCTAATAATGCACAAGATATGTTGTTTTTGATGAGAACTTAGTTTAGTAGTATAAGCTGAAACTTCTAGGATCTAGAAATCTGGATTCCTTTTATATGTTTGGCTTGCTGTGGTCCAAGTGTATTTGGAAGTGAAGAGTATATTAATATGCAAGTATTCATGTGTGTGGTTAGTCCATGCTGTGCATTATTGGGGTGGTAGCGGTGTTTCTGACCTTGCCTTCTGAACTTTTCTGGGTTCAAGGATTTAAAAGAATTTTCTTTGGTAGGGTGTTTTTTCTAGTCCCTGAATTGAATTTGCCTTGTGAAAATCTATAATATTAGCGAGGTGCGTTGCTAGTACATTAGGGCTATGTGAGTTTGTGCATTGTGAAGAGGATCAATAATGATGGTAGAGGTTGCACTGCAGCATGAATTTCTTAGTAGGAAAAAGGAGAGGGCATAAAATAGTGCATGTGTTTGGATAGACCATTGAGAAGGTGTTCCAATGAACTCTATTGACTATAGTAGGAAGTCTGACTACCCTTAAGAGTGTGAAAAGTTAAATCTGTCAGAATAAGGTGGTTCGTTTACCTTCACTCAAGGTAGCTTGTGAAGGGTGCATGCATCAATAGAGGCATTCTTGGATGGGGTAATAGAACTTAATTTCTTTGTCTTTCTAATTGCTTAATCTTTTAGAATGATAGATAATTCACTTAAATCTGCCAGAAAGGTTATTCAGGATTGTTTAACAAGGGCTTCTCTGTTGGGGTCCTATCTAGGAATGCTTCCTTAGTTGAGGATAAACACACAACATGGAGATGAGTTTTTGCTAAGCGTGCACATATGTAGGTTCTTCTTGAGAATTGAATGAGAGGGTCATAGTCAAAATTCATCTGCAATCGCTATCTTGGCTTAGATTACCTCCTAGCATAATGGAAAGAGATGGATGCCAAACCTCATTAATTGCTTTTGAGATGTGAATTTTTGAGGTGTAAACTATAAGATGCAAAGACTCCCATTGGGAAGCTCTAAGAAGAGAAAGGACCATTGGGCGAATTAAGTCTCTCTTGTTCCCCTTGATAAGCTACAATAGGCATTGTTCCTCATTCCTTATTGCTTGATTTGAATTATATGGTGTGTTGGATACTTAAAATTGGAGGTAGACAGGAAGTTTTATATCGACAAAATATATCTCTATGAAGATTAATAGAGTAGCTGAAATCATTACTTTTGGAAAGCAGTAGAATGGGTTACACTTATGCTTGGTTGGAATCAATGACTATTGCAATCTGGAATGGCCACATGTAGGCTGATATGGAATCATTGAACATCATAAATACATTGATGATTCTATGATTGGAGAGTAAGTGTGCTGTTTATGTATCCTATGCTTGCATATGGAAATATGATACCACTAGGGAAGGTTCTCTTGGGAAATTGCCCAACTTTTGGATTAACTTTTAGCTCATTGCTTGGTTGCTCATTCGATATCGATACTTCATTACCACTTGTGAGAGAATGGAGAAGAGAGAGGTGATAGGAGTCAAGGATCAGCGACTAGGATGAGATCAAAGTCACTAAGGGGAGTGTTAAGTGCATGTGGTGTAAGTGAGGGAGATTGGGAGATTGGTGGTTGGATTAGAGTGTTTGGTGGGGTGTTATTAGTCAAAGATTGGTTGGAAGACTTGTTAGAGCATATTAAGAATGGGGTTCTAAGAGTTGGAGGTGATAAAGGTGATGAATATGGAGGATTTGTGGAGAGTAATGGTGTATTCAAGGGCCAACATGACCATGTTTTTGGGTGTATTGATGTACATGCACGTAGATGAAGGATCAAAGAGAACATGTCTAAACAACACGACTATGTTGAGGGTTGTGTTGAGCAAGAAATAAGATCCAAAAGATAAATGGCCATTCAACATAACCATGTTGGGGCCATGTTGAGCAACACAACCGTGTTGAGGTCTTGTTGATTGAGGGACTCTACGGCAAACTCAAGGCATTGGATGTCGAAAGGTACACAACCATTTGACATGACTTTTGTTGTGATTATGTCGATTTGTAATGACTAGCTTTGTTTTAAAGGTTGTGTCGGTTAGGGTTGTGTCGGTTAGTGTTTTTCTGTTTAGTTTTTTTCCTAGAGAGCTATAAAATATTTTTGTTTTAAAGTTATACAAACAAAACATCTCTTACTAACATAATAACAATCCAAAAAAGGATGAGTGTAATACGAGAGCTTTCTAGGAGATCAACCATTCTAGTATTGCTCTTCACGCTTATTTGGAATTCTGATGGGATTCGGTATATTTGTGCTGATAGCTGATCATAACATGGTCATGCCCTTCCATTATGAAAAAAAAAATGAGGATATTTTTGTTTGTAATTTTATGTTCCAATGAGCTACCATACTTTAGGAAGTTTGTTGTAGTGGTGGCTCTTTGTGTTTTATGCATTTTAACCTTATGTAATTTGGGATCTACGTATAAAATCTTGGAAACTTTGTATTGTTTGAGTTAGTGAATGATAATTTTAAGTGTTAAACACTTATTCCTCCAGAATTTGGCGAGAGAGAGAGAGAGAATAAATTTCTGAATCGAACACATCTCTTATCACCAAATTGGGTGTGGCAATTTGTGTACGGCTTGATTCTTGTCAATTTGTTTTTCAAGCAGATTGTGGTGAATCAAGTGATTGAATCTAGTGGTGGCGCCTTAGGCTTATCAACTAGGGTCAAGCGTCTCGAGGACATCCACTTAGCACATCAACAAGTGACTTCGTTACAAATTGGATCTTATATTTTGTGTTGAAATCCCCTTGTGCGACTTAAGCATACGTTTGACTTTTCTCGCACATCAAGAGGGCATTTGTGTTGGACAAGTAGCCTCGATTCATGATGACATGAATGAATTTTGTGCATTCTTTGGAATTCACTGAATTGTAATATAAAGAAAACTACTTTACACATATCCCACACAAATTGTAGCCTCGAATCGACTAAATCAATACTAGCAATTGCTTTAAGGCACAAGAATTCTATATGGACCCCAGTCTTGATTCTGGAACTGAGCATAATAGTTATATTCATTATTGAACACTTGGTTCCATGATCAAGGAATATTTTTCCCTTTGCACCTTTTGCTTTTCAATTTGGCCCTTTTAAGCTAGGCAAAAGTGCTACAATAGCAATTGCATCAGGAAGCAAGGCTGGAAGGCACTCCAAGACTAAGTTTGTCTCTCTTTTTCAAGTTTCTTGGTCACTAAAGGATGCCAAAGGAGCTTCTTATTGCGTTGAGTTAAGAAGTAAGATCATTGCGATATAGTCATTGTCAGCTGTTGCCTTTGTTTGCTCATTTTTCCCATTCATTGTGAAAGGAGAACTCTTATAGACCCCTCAAATGTAGAGGCCTTTTCTTGGCATTATACATAATTATTCTTTTCTAAAGAAGGGATTACCTTAAGTCTTGTAAAGGGAGATTTCAGTACAGTGGTTATTCAAGTAAGGAATCAGAGTCTAGTTTTTTCATAAAGGAAGCTTTGTCTGGGAACTTACCTAAATGAATTGTCTTAGGAATAGGAGAGCAATGAGGATGGGAATTTCAAAAGTTTGAAGTAATTAGTTACTTAGCATGATGAAATAATTACACAATCAATAATTTGTGTTAACTATACTAAGCATGAATTAAATATTCTTTTTCCTTGAAAGAATCTCTTATTCCAAGTTACTTGTGGCTTTTCCAAGTGGAGCCCTTTTTGGATGAGAATTCAGTTCCTCCTTCTGGCCAAAAATACCTCTTGGGTTCTGCTATCATGTACATGTCTTATGGACTTTCCGGAACGCTTGGGCCTGAACAGGATCGTTTAGGCCTCAAATTATGGCTTATATGAAACATTTGCCTCTAGCATTGATGACTTTTTTCCATTTCCTTTTTCTTTTCTTTTTCCCGGATATTTCTCACCTTGGGCGATTTCAACGTTTATCACCTCAATTGTGTCTTTTACCTTCGACTCCCTTGATTAGAGTATTGTTGGCCAATATTGGAGTCTTATTTTTGATAAAAACTGTATGGAAGTGTGGCAATACCAATTGAAGACAGTTTATGTTCTTTTCACTAGAACTGGGAGACAGTCAGAGAATAATATCATGTTGAGTTCTGACCAATCAATCAAACTTTGCATTTTTATATGGCTAAATATGCATTTTTATATGGCTAAATATGGATGAATTTTTATTTGCTTACCAAAAAAAAAAAAAAAAAATTCTGGACTGATCATCTATGCATGGTTGGAGAGAAAGTAGAGAGAAAATAGTAAAAAGTTGAACATGGATTGTTGCGGGATGCTGTTTCCATGGCTTTACATAGTTAGGAGAAACTTGTTGGTATGATAGTAGATACTTGTGTAGAATTATGTCAGCCAGATAATGCTAGTTGCTATTTTATGGCTTTCCTATATATACCTTGAGGGTACTGTTAATCAATTACCAGAGATACATGATACATGTGAATTTTTATTTCTTCCTTCTGTTTGTGGCCCTGATATTTGGTCCATCGAATTTAAATTGCTTGACTTAGCTTTGGTTGCTTGCCATGATTTGACATTTGAAGAAAATTTTGCAGACAGAGTTGCAGGTGGATGGTGCACGTTTATTTGATCTCAGTGCGTCGAGTCAGCTTTTTCTGATTGCAAGAAGGCAATCAGGGATAGGAGTAGGAGATGCACTGACGAAGGTGATGTTTCTGTTTCTTTGTTTCTTCATCTTCTTTTATAATATACATATAGTATTAGATTATAAATGTAGTTGTTAAAAATAACCTAATCACACTAAATGAAGAAACTGATTATCAGTTTTTCTCACGTGGCTATTTTAAAACATGGTGTCAGTTTTATATTACACAAAAATGGAACATCAGCAAAAGCATATGGGATAAAAAATAATCACCTACCATATTATAAACTAAGTGGAGATGAATGGAAGTTATATTTTAGTTAAAAAAGGTTTTCGCTTTAATAGTATAGATAAATTAGCAGCACTTCCTTGGCACCAATTGGCTGATTCGTGCTTGGTGCTCTGCAACATGATCTGCAGGTGAGCTTAATTCATCCACATGAAACTGAAGATATTTCACTTCCTTCAGATACTAAAGCCATTAGAGATCTGCATGTTTCTCCATCTAATGGTGCCCTTGCAATGTTTTCTTCATTAGGGAAGACACTGTCAGTTGTCAGGTAGCATTGTGGCTTGCTAGCAATGCATCTTTGCAGTTATTCTTACTCTACATCTGTTTAATTGGTTCTGTTTGCTTTTGTAGCCTTGAAAGCAACAACATTGTGCTTTCCTATGATCTCCCGGTAAGGACAATGACTGATTAAGTATTACATGTAGTTTGATATCCGCTTCCAGATGTTTCCACATTAGCAGCAAAATAGCTATGTTTTAAGAAATACATTGAGAAAGAAGGTAGATGAATGTTTACAACAGAATGTGCACTTTGAAGGAAGTCACAACACACAATAGAATATGCACTTGCAGTCAGAGTATGCTGTTCTGCATTAGTTCAGGAAACATTTACTTGCATTGCTTGCTTCAATATTTGTAATCTCTTTTAGAAATTGCTAGTTTCACAATGTTTGCTTGATTTGCATTCTGATCAAACCACTTGGCACATACAATGCCTGTCAACTGATTAAAAATTGTTCAACTACAAAGAAATCGGTAGTGATGACTTATCTTTACTCAGAATTGGTTCTCAAATGTCTCATATTTTTCTGTTTATTTTAATTGCCTATATATGTATATATTTTTCGTTTACATTCATATCAGATATCCTTACTTTACTAATCCTGAGGCAGTAATGGTGATGATGGTTACTGGTGCCAGCCATGTATGACGTGTAGCTTCTTGTGGTCACGGTTAACTTTGTCATCAAGTGATGGGGATCTTTAATGTTTCAACAGTAAAAATTCTTCATTTTTGTAAATTTTATCATTCATGTCCGCAAGATTGTAATTGAAGCTGTTGATGTCATACAACACACTCAAGCCTCACTCTCACTATGTGAGGTCAGCTATATTTTCATTGAAACCTTATTTCCACTGCTCTATTATGAACTATATTTTCATTAAAACCTGAAATACTCATTATTCTTTATTACTTCTCTCCAAGTCCTTTTTGTTTCCTCCATCCCATTTTACGTTAGTCATCTCTAAAGTATTTTAATGTCTAATAGGTGCTCCTAAGTAAATTCTAGTACATGGTCAACCATCTCAATCGTGTCTCCCTCATTTTCTTAGCTATGGATAATATGCTTACTTTCTCTTGAATACCGTCATTTTTTATCTTATCCATTCTTGTGTGACTGCACATCTATCTTAGCATTCTCATCTTCTCTACTCATCTTTTGGTCATATCCATAATTTGTTGACCAACATTCACATTCTTAAAGCATCAGTGGTCTTATAGCTATACTGTAGAACTTAACTTTAAGTTTTGTGGGTTCCTTATGATCACATAGAATGTGTGATGCACCTCTCCACTTCCTCCCTCATGCTGGGATTTTATTTATAACATCTTTATATGCGCCTAAATTCTTTTGGAGTATTAATTCTAATTTGTTAAACCTTTCACTTAAATATATATCTTGCTCTACTTTCACAAAGGATTCACTCATCCTCTCATCACCAAGCTTTACCTGCATATTTTCTTTTTTCGCTGTACATAACTTAAGATGTTTCCCCCAAAATTTCCATGCAAGTTTCAAGTATTAACTCCTTCTCATATCTTAAAATGACACTTAGTGAACAAAGTAAAAGATGGTGCCATCCCTTGAATATTGTTGGTGTAACTTCATCCATGAGTATGACTAGTATGAAGAGATAAGGTTTTAAAGTCAAATGGCGATGTAAGCCTACTTTATAGGAAACTTTTGAATCAAACCTTCAGGTGTCCTTACCCTTGTTGCTAAATCTCTGTCTTTAATAATATTCACCATACCAAACACTTGGAACGAAAGACCATCTTCTGGCATATACTAAAACCTGTTCTTTTAGGCAAAGGGACCATTGAAAGCTATAGCCAATTGCCAAGATTAATTAGGAACTTACATGGAACTTAGCCCTTACCATTCCTCTTTACGAGTTACTTCAGTATTACCAGTGCTGCTCAGTTCAGATGATATTGCAGGGACATGAGTGTCTTATGTCTTTCTATAACCTTTTCTGCCTCTCTAACGTGTGTGCAAGTTCCCCTTTGACAAATCATTAGTTGCAAACTATGTGGACAGTCATAGTGGAAAGGTATAATTGATATACATGACTTGTTAACTTAAAACCCATTCTTTTGACATTGTTTTTCTTCAGGCTGCAGCTTGGTCATGCTCATGGGACCAGAGCAGTCCTCATCATGTATATGCTGGACTACAGGTCTGGATGACTGAATACTTTCATTTTTATGAAAAATTGAAAGTGAAATTTTTATTCACAATATTTAGGGATATTAACTTGGCTGAATTATGTATATTGTCTGTTGTCCAATGTAGAATGGAATGCTTTTGGTGTTTGATATGCGACAAACAAGAAAATCTGTGGAATCTGTGAATGGTTTGACTTGCAATCCCATTCACTCCGTGCACTCTCTTTCTCAGAGGTCTGATGGTGGATTTAAAACTGTCTTAAGTGCATCATCAATTGGTCTTTGTCAGTGGAATATTGGTTGTGGTGAAGAAAGGTTGGTCCTATCATGGTTCCATTGTTGCTTTTATTTGCATAAGGTGGTCTGGTAGAAATTTATGATGCTTACTTGTAGATTTGGTAGAAAATGATGAATTCTTCTTTTTACTTTCATGAAGGCCAACTTTGATTCCTGAAACAGCAAATGAAGGTGTTTGTATCTCTCTTGCCTATTGTTCTCTTAGTGACCAGATTGTTGCTTCATATCGTCCAAAGGTTGAGATGTCTGGTGAGGTGGCTTTCTCACAGTCTACTGTTTCACCTTCCCCTGGAATTGGTAAAGGAACACGGGGTTCTCATGTGCTTTTTAAGAGAATAGGGAGCAAATCTTATCAGAAGTTGGGATCTGTATCTGCAAATGTCAGTGATGTCCGGCTTCCAAGAACCCTGATTATTAAAGTCAAAGAATCAAATCCGCTTTTTGCTTCTGGGGATGAAGCAACTAATGAACTAATTCTGCAAGAGCTGCCATCTTTTTCTCTTTCCCAGAGACATAAATTGCGCAGGCATCAATTTCGAGATGTTAGATATACCACTATAATGAACCAAGGCTTATTAAGCTGTTTAACTGAGGATACAGTGCAAGTCTTCAGCACTTCAGTCAAGTCATAAAGGTACAACGTTGTATTTGCATTTTTCTTGTCTTTTGTCTTTGCTTTACCAGGTTATCATAAAGTAACTGGTGTTTGAATGACGTAGCATTCAGCCAAGTTGCTTCAGTGGATGGCCTATCACACATTTAAAAGCTTTCTTTGACTTGTTTCCCCCTTTTTCCCCCTGATTAGGTAGCTGGTGTTTAAAGTTGAGACTTTGATCGAGTTGTATACTGTATGGATAATCTTAACTTGTAGAACATGCAATCTTATGTGGTGACATCAGCAAAATCAACTAGGGAAAGTTAGAGAGCTTCATGTGGTTATTAGATTTGTTGGATTGAACTTTAGATGTAATTTTATAGAACTCACGTGCAAGGAATCAAGATGTATTGGAATATTGGAACAAACAAATTGAAAGAGTTCAATATTGTACTACACATACTGTTACTTTACGTAGAGTATAATATTTATTGAACTTATGACGGGTGGCTGGTAATGTACGTTGGAAGGGAAAGAAATGAGGTGTTTATCAATTCGTTACTGCTGTTGGCCTTTTATAGCCACCTTCGCTTTCTCTCAAGCTTTTTGAGAAGATATTTCTGTGTGCTTTATCATTGGACTTCCCTAGTCATGCGGAAAGGATGTTACTTGGTAGTTTTTGATTGGCTATCAAAGTGTGGACATTTTTCCTTAATTAAACATGGATTTTCAGCGTGGGTTGTGGCTGGGTTTTTGTTAAGGAGTTTGTGTCTTTAGACGGAATTCCATGCACGATTGTGAACGATAAGGATCTGGTTTTCATGAGTTTATTTTGGTTTGCGATTTCTTGAATATAGGGCATGAAATTGGCTATGAGTACTGGAACTCTGGCCATTCTTTGTGAAACCATGGTTAGTGGTTGCTGCTATTCATGATGATTTCCTTTGCCAATTGAAATTTTCATCTTCAGCGTGCTTGAAATATGATGTCAAAGCTGCTAATAACAAAATGCTTCTTTCGCCATCAATGAGTGGGTGTGTGAAATTATGTCCTCATTGGCGGTAAAGTGCCAAAGCACATTACTTAGAAATTGGCTGCTAGCTACTTAGGTCCATTCAAATAGAGGCTCAGGTTGTTGAGGTAGCATAGAGGCTCCGTCTCCCTCCGAAGGCTACGGTTCACCATGTTCCAAATGTCTCTATTAAGGAAGTTTTGTGGGTACTTCTCTCCTTGCCTATTTTTCCGCAAGATTTGCTTTTGTGATGGTCCTCCGATGGTTTAACCCATTAAGCTTTTCGCTCATTGAGTTTGTTGTGTTCATGGAGTTGAGGCTTTGTAGTGGTTAGTTCAGTGGGAGGGACTTTTCACCAAAGACGCTACTTGGCGTGCATATTCATGGTCAATAGTTCTTATTTTTGCCTTGTGGACAAGGCCAATTTTTGGGAGGGAGATGTTATAGCTAGTGAAAGGGGGATTAGTTGTTCAGGGGATAAAGGTAAAGGAACGGGATTCAATGCTTACATCACTGGTAAATACACGAGGGAAGTGGCAAAGTTGATGTAGCATTGGAGAGATAGAGCTGCTTTGGACAAGAAAGTTCTAGAAGTTTCTGGAATGCCATCTTGGTGCTATGCTGGTGACCGTGAAGTGACAGCAGTGAGAGTAGTTAGTGCCTACCCTAGCTTATAGATACTTGTAATAGTTAGTTGTTATGGAACGTGCTGTGGATGTTTACAAACAAACATATCTACTGCATGTTTAGTTTTTGTTTGGGGGGGGGGCTGGTGGGGTGTTGGAATGGAACATTCCCCCTTATATCTTAAGAGCTTCCCGTTACTTTGTTTAGTTTTAATAAGAATCCTAATTCATAAAAATATGGAATTGGGATTCCACACTTCCAACCTAAGAATTGCTAGTCTAAACTAAAAAGACATTGAATACCCTTATTTTCCTCTTTTTTTAGCATAGACAACCACCATAGACCACCATCATTGGCGATGGCCACCACCTACAACTACTTCACCACGACTAGCAATCATTGACAAGAGCTCCTCTTCCATCAATAACTATCACAACCATAGGCAACCACACCCATCGACAATCCCTATCCCCATTGACAACTGTTGAAGAAACCTAAACTTAGGGTTAGCAATTTAGAATTTGGATATGCCACAATACGATTTAATGAGTTAGTATATGAAAAAATTTAATACAAGATATAAATAGGTTAAGACTTGTTAAAACATAATTAAATTTGTGTCTGGGTTCTGGTCAAGTTTTCAAATTTGGACATGGGACATGAGACATAGTATATATTCTTTTTTTTATTTATGTTTTGTTGTATAGACAATTTTTTTCTAAGCCAGGTATTTCAATTAAAGATCTATGAATTATTTTAGTTATATTTGTTGCATTATAGATAATGAACAAAAAATTATGAACTCGTGTATTTTTTTTACTATTTTTCTTGAAAATCTAAGAAATAATGTGATAAATTTTAAAATCAATATTATTAGTAATATTAATGTTTATTTAGTTTAATGATGTTATATAATTTAAGTTTTTGGATATTTTATGTTTGGTAAGATTTCGCTTTATTATAAACTTCTTTTTGGGTTGTAATTTTTTTTTAATTAATGTAGACATTCCATTTTTGCTTCCATGTAATTTTAAAATTTTCCTTTGTAATAAAAGGGTCTTGATTGAAAAATATATTAAAAAGAGAAAAATATATAAAAAAGTTAAAAATTAGAAAATTGAGAAAAAAAAAAAGAGAATTAAAAAAAGTATGAAAAATTGGAAATTGAAAAAAAAAACATAAAAAATTAAAAATGGAAAAATAAAAAAAAATTTAGACAATTTAGGAAAATTGAATAAAATAGAAAAAATGAATAAAACTCTTAAGATATTATAATAGATTAGAATAATAAGAGATAATAAAAGGCTTTAAGGTACTTTTTATGTTAGTTTTGGGTTAAGCTTAGTGCTTTAATTTGGCACAAGTCATTCTTAATGTCCTATATACATTTTGCTTGCAAAAAAAAAAAAAAAAAAAAAAAAAATCAAAGTATGGCCTAGTTGGCCCAATGGTTAGGAGCCTAACCTAGAGATAAAAAGAAGTCACATGCCTTTTCTTTTTTAACACTTGCCAGGACACGTGGTAGGCATTTGTGGGGCCACGTGGCAAACTTTTATTGGTTCACGTAGTTGATGTAGTATCATGTTAGTATCTTTTCCTTCCTTTTCTTTCCTTTTCTCTCATTTTCTTAAGTGAAAAAAAGCCCAAACTCCATACTTCAGCTCGATTTTCTTTGTGTTTTGCATACAATTTCTATCAAATTAATAAAAAAAATAGTGTGCCAGACATGGCTTAGTTTAAAATTCACCCATGATCTTGTCTAAATTCATGCATTAAGGTAGTCAAAATTCAAAACTTGGAAAAAAGTTTGAATGTGCATGTTTGAACCCGAGTTAACTAAGCTTGATTCACGCTTTAATAATGAATTTCAAAGCTTCCATTGCATTTTTTAGGCAAGTTTGAACACTAAATCATCATCCTAACTAATAAAATCCCTTAGTTTCGAGTAAAATCTTGAAATTTTAGCTCGGTCTTTAATTCTTGAATTCATGGCATTTTGGGTTTTTCTATGTTTAATTATTACTCGAATAGTATAAATATCTACTTAAGGATTCGTTTCTATAATCCTTCAACATTAGAAATCAATTAAACACCGTCCATTTAAGCAATTTTGGAGCTCTCTCTCTATTGTGCAATCCATTCTCTCTCTAGAAATTAAAGGGTCTTAAGAAGCTTTTAAGCTAAACCAACACCATATTGAGTATCATAGAGCGCCTAGCTTCCAGTTATTGTCACCCATTCCTCTTATCGTGCCCTTTAGAAGCTTTAACCATGCTAAGAGCCCCAAAATCCTAACCATCGTAGGTGAAGTCGTAATAGTTTTGTCGTGTAAGTCATCATAAGATAGAAATTGTTTTTACAGTTATTATCTTAGACTTAGCTCACATAAGGTGTACTCAATTCTATCCTTTTAAAATGTCCAATTTGATACCTGTTTAATATAAACTTGTAAAGTAATCATCTAAAATAATTTGGTAAAAATAAACTTATAATTTAACTTTATAAAAAAGTGGTAGAAAATCCAACATGTACTTATTATTTTACATACAGACCAAAATATTAAAAACTACCAAGTCCTGTGTAGTTTTTCTTAAAAAATTAAAAGTTAATACTAATAGCAATAACCAACCATTTCTTGTTGCATTTTACTTCCCATCCTAGTTTACTAGTGTTTCGGTATTAGGCATGTACTTTGTAATCCATTTGAGACCTATAAAACAAATTATAGTGGAATGAGTAATAACTTACTCAGTAAGTGGGTGAAGACAAAAGTATGTACTCAGCACATCATAATAGGGTTTTCAACCAAGTTAGTTAAATACAATGCATATATAAGCAAATGCTATTGTATGATGTTATCTGGTCCGTCATTAGATTAGAGAAATTACACCCGCTTTAATCTAGGTTGAGGAGATTGATGTCGCATACTTACAAATTGAAACCAAACTGGGGCTTGTGTAATGGAGAACATTTTTCTCCTATAACCACCTTTAAACCACAGCTCCCAACCTTGCCACGGCTTCTTCTCCTGTTACTTAGTTTGGTTAAGAGTGGGAAAAGGATTATTTCAACTATCTTAATCTAATGGAGTTTGTGTTTAGCTTGAGAATCCTAGTTGTTATCCCTAGTAGGTTGTGATGCAGACAAAGTTAGATGTTAAGCCCAGTTTAAGTTAGTTCATTGTTAAGGTAATCAATTAAGCTCAAACAATTTAGGCATAACAATATTCACAAAATAAGTATATCATAGAGCTTAGTTCCCATTACAGTAAATTGAAACTCAATCACAAGTGCTGCATATGTATAAACAGCTAACTATAATCACAAGCTAATACATACTAAAGTTTCTAGATATTTCAAAATAATATCCCAAAACACTGTAAAGCATTGATCCCACTTACTTGCTCAAATGCTCACCATAGAAAACTCGAGTCGTCAATGATCTAATCATTGAGGAATTTTATATACATAAAACCTAAATTTAGTTTTCATAATAGTTACAAAAATATTAGGATTTTATCTAAAACGGTTATACATACATATATATATATATAAAGTATTTTATAATTTTTCTTATATAATAATATATAATTTTATTATACAAATCAAGTTAAGTTATTGATTACTAATAATGTACGTAATTAAACTACTACATATAATATATTGTTTTGATCGTATTGAAAAGTATTTTTTTATCGGTTAAACCATATTTCGATTAGAGTAAAGTTATCATAGTACATAAATTTGTAATATTATAGAGATATAGATTATAATAATTTATTTAATAATATTTAATATATACAATTTTACTACTATTTATATTATATCATTTTGATTATATTGAAACGTATTTACTATTGTTTTTATTATGTTTTGATTATGGAAATATCATCGTAGGACGAGATTTTTTATGATATTACAAAAACATATATTTTATTATCTAAAGTGATTTAGTTTTAGTAAAGTGAGTATGATGAAATTTGTATAAACTCGATTATATGTGTTACGCATTCGTTTAAAAGATTATCTCTAAAGGGTATTTCCAATTCTAGTATACAGATAAAATTGTATAGCAACCAATATCATATTGATATCGTATTATGTAATAAAAAATATATTTTCACATAATTTCATTACAAAATATAATATCACAAATACTTAAATTTTACAGAAGTAATGATATTAGATTTGTAAAAATATAAAGTTAAATTTTAGTAGTTCTAATAAATAATTATTACTAGAGATCCGTTTATTTTACAAATTGGTGTTAATGATATACAAGTATTATAGTTATTAATATTTTAAGTTTATAATTCGAAAAAAGAATAAAATTATATATAGATAAAACACTCGATTTAGAAAAATAATAAAATAACATATTTTTTTTATAACTATTAAATATCAATTAAAAAAAAATACTTATAATTATAAAAACAGGGTTACTTCAAAGTATCGAGTCTTCTTTTCTTCTTTTTCTTTTCCTTCTTCATCTTCTTCCTTTTTTTTCTTCTCTTTTCTTTCCCCTTTTTTTTTGTTTTTTCTTTCTTTCTCTCAAACTCTCTTCATCATTTCTCTCTCTCTCTCTCTCTCTCTCTCTCTCTCTTCCCCCTTCTTATCTTTCTCTCTTCCTCTCGTCTTTCCTTATTTTGCACTGTTTAGTGCATTAATGGCTTTTGAAGCCATTTTATATATGATTTTCACCGCCTTATCAAAGGCGGTGATATATAATATATATATATATATATATATTTGTTTTTTAAAGATATTTTAGTGAATTTATTATATTTTATTTAATACCTATCCAAATTTTTAGAATATTCTATTCTATTCTATTCTATTGTGTCATCGTAAACATTATTTATAATTGTGAATTTCTTTTCCCACGTTTCATTATTTCGAGTGAATTTTAATGTAATTATTGATAAAAATATTAGTAACTTATAACATATAGTTAAGTTATATCAATTATTTGGAATTTATTTATATACATCTTATATAACATTTTACTTACTAATATTAATTATTAAGATCATAACATTTTACTTACTAATATTAATTATTAAGATCACGTAATTGATTATAAAATATTTATCCTAAGCTATATTTAAAATTGCAAAACTCGACGTTATAGCAGTTAAATCCGATAAACTTAATATTTCTAAGAAAGTTTCATATAAATGAACTTAAAGTAAAATATTAAATTATACAGTTACTTCATTTAAATTTTCTCTTAGTTATGAGAATTCAAGTTAATTTCACAAACGTTATCATAAATCATAATTTTTAAAGTATTTCTCAAGCGTTAAATTTTTTAATTAATTTATATGAGTATATATTTATGTGTAGATGTAATTTAGACATTCTCACACCTATAAATACTTCTAATCAATTTTTGTAGAGGAGATATTCGAATTAAGTTTATACTAATTCAATTATTTTTACGTATTATCTCGTGTCATTAGTAATATTATTATGCTTAGTATTCTATTATTAAGATTCATATTTTTGTTGTTACGAGTAATATTAGTATAAATTATTTTATACCTATTGATCTAACTTATAAATCTATTTTTCCATACAAGATATAAATTACTTGAACGATAGCAGGTCGGATTCATGTGGTATTAGGTATTATATATTTTTAGACTTTCGAGTTAATTTATTGATATAATTATTATTTATACCGAGTATACTAAAAAAATATGTATATACTCATATAGTAAATTATACCATATTATCTTATTTTATAGCTTAATTAACTTATCTTTAAGTTTTCGTTGCTTTCCGAACTCAATTTTTAAGGTTCCGAGCAATTTTGTACTATATTAAGTTATCATACTTCTAAGGACAAAATTGGAATTTTGAATGGCTATTTTCAAAATTTTTTTCAAAATTTAACCTTACTTTGTCACTTCATGTAAAGTTTGAGTTCAATTGGATAACTTTTTTTGAAAGGTTCTAAATCTAAGCTTGGTTATCTTAAATTCGACTTTAGGGTCTTATATAGAGTAAATTCTTACTATTTTAATTATATTCTTGATGTTCTTATTATATTATAGATTTCCAAACGTACAAGAGTTTCTTGATTAGGGTTTCTCGTAAGATTCTAGTTTAATTTATTTACTTTCTTGAATACCTTAAATCAACTATTAACTCTAATCGTATAAGGATAAGGTATTGTTTTAATATTTAGATGTTCATGTTTTGATTATTGATTTGTGGGATTTTACACCTTGCTCCACCACCTTAAGTTGAAATAACCACACTAAGGTGACTGCAACCTTTCAAAGCTTAAGACCCGATACTCCCTCAACTCTTAGTAACCCCTTAGTAACTCACTTGCAGCTACCCTCCACTAGCCTAAGCCATCTAACTCTGACAACTAGCGAATGGCTACTGTAGCTTGAGGCATCACCCTACACCCATATTTGCCAGTATGAAACTCATGAATCCAGTCTTCCTTGGTCATTTTGGAGCTTAGAAACGTTAGAGTTGTGCTAGTTGATTGCTACTACCCTCTTCCATTCATAATCACGTGCTGTAAACGCGATCAAGTTGGGTGACCTGGATTTGACTTGAATTTGCATCCAACATTTGGTCCTCTAACCTGTAGCCAACATTGTCCTGGTTCGGTCCCCTTCCTTCTTCTTCATTTTTTTTTTCCTTTTCTTTGTTTTGTTCATTTTTTCTTTATTTTATTTGAATTTTATTTATTTTATTATGAAAAAAGAAATGAATGAACAAAAAAAAATAGAAAAAGAAAAAAAGGGGCTTTTATTTAATGTTTTCCTTTACCCTCATTTTCAAAAACTTTTATTTTAGATATAAGAATAAAAGTATTTTATCACATAAAAGATTTTTCAAAAATGAAAAGAATGTGTTTTGATAAAATAATAATAGAAATGTTTTATCATTTAAAAAATCCTCTTTCCAAATAATAAAAATAAATGAAGCTTTATTCAAAATTAGGACTTTTCTTAGAATTTTCAAAATAAATATACCAAGCTAGTACTCTTTTTAGAATTTCTTAATAAAATTAAATGGGTAAAAATATAAACTCTACCATTTTCAAAAATTAAAAGAAATCAATAAATTAAAGTTTTATAAAAATGAATTACGAAAATGTAATCTTGAATAGTAAATAAGTAGGCACTTTCAAAGTGATTTAAAATATGAAAAAAAATTCATTTTTCCCCTTTTGTAAATATTTTTTCTTACAATTCCTCTTTTTTGTAAAAAAATACAATTTTATTTATTTATTTACTTATAAGTTTGAAATAAAAAGGGTATCTGGAAAAATAAATTTAAACTCTAAAGGTTAAGATGGTATCTGTATAGAGTTTAATAAGTTAGCTCTCAAACTCTTGATATCTGGTTTCTTAAAATTTTTTCAAAATGTTTTGAAAATGCAAGTTAGTGGTTAAATTATGATCGATTTATGTAATTAATTCTAATTTAATTACTTTTCTCGGTTTTACCGAGGTGATAACTCCAAAATATTTTTAAAAATAAAAAAACAAAGTTTTTCTTAACTTTTGTTAAGAGTTTAAATTAAATGGGTACATGGTTTAGTTTAAATAAAGTTAAGAAAAACGGAAACAAAAAATTTTAGGCTCGATAGGTAAATGCAAAGCTACTATGTTATTTTTCTTTATAAAATTTAAATATTAGTATCGTTCTTTTCATTTGTATCCATATATACTTTATAGATTTTATTATAACTTTTTAATTGATGAATGATATCAAATTTAAGATAAATGAGATATGAGATGCTAGCACGAATTATTGACTTTAATATAGATAGGTCTAACCCAGACACGAGACACATTAAGTTATAGATTTAAGTTTTTATACACGATCAATAAATAAGTTATATCATAGGTTTAGAATTTTTTAATAAGAACCCGTTTAGATACTGAAATAAAACATAATATGATAACACAAATTACTAATTTTATCCAAATGCACACCCCCCTCCCCAAAGTCATTAGGTGTTATACATGCCACTATCGATTATCTCTCTTGCTCTATGTCTCCCTTCCCAAAAGTAACCCCCGAATCTTCTCCCTCCCTCCAATCCTCAATATAATATTATTATTACTCATAAAAGGAAACATGAAAGGAACCTTTAAACAACAACCAACAACAAGAAAACAGTTAAAAAGTGTACATTCTATGCGATAAGTATATAAAAAATTTTAAAAAGGTCTCAACTTTAAACAAAAAATCATGCTTTACTCTCACATAGAGATAGAAAAAGAGAAAGGAGAGAGAGAAAGAGTTTCATAGAAGGAGGGCTATTTTTATCTTCTACTCTTTTAGACATGAGAGAGAGAGAGAGAGTCTAGACAAAAAATTGAACATAATTTTTTAGGGGAAAAAATGGTAGTAGAGTAATTTTATTTATATTATCTATATATTATATATATACTTATTTTATAAAAGTAAACACTATAATAATTATTATGAGTTTATTTCAACCTTTTTAAATTGAAATTCTATTACTTATATATTTTATTTAATGAAGTAAATAGAGCACTGGTGCATTCAAATATGATGGAGAAGGGTAATAATATCGATAGGATTGTTTTGGAATTGACAATAAACAAGTCTGGAGGAAAAATGGACTCAACAAACACGTTATTTTAAGACTTGATATGAAAACCTTACTTAAATGTAAGGAGTAGACAACGGCCCATAAAATCATAGATGTTGATTGATTGACGCGCTCTCGTTTCTGACTACAAGCCGAGTCGTGGCAGTTGTTGCTGTCAGTGGCTCAATTTTCTTCTCAATTAATAACTGGGAGCTGGATTAATTAAATCGCTTTTTATCTTTGACATATGCCAAAATTTTCTTTTATCGTTGAAGAATATCGTATCTTCTGGAAACACTGTAGGAGATGGGTGTTCTTGTCAACATACGCCGAATCGAACTGATAAAAGTTGGTTTTGTATTCCCTTTCATTTTCATACATTATGGTGCATCAACGAGTTGAACAGGCATATCTCTGAAATTTTGGAATTGTTTATGCAGGAATTATGTAGGGATTTCTTAATTACTTGAATTATCTAATTTGATTGTTAAGGAGACGCTTGTTTGCTTTTCCTTCTTTTTCGTTCTGTTGTTTATATTTGATGATATCTTTAAAAGTTACTAATAATTTTTTAAATGGTGCCAATTGTTGTAATTTACAAAATTTGATGAATAATGATGTTCATGAACAGAAAAAAGATATCCTGCTTTTTTCTTGAAGTGGCAGTGGCAGCATAAACAAACGGTGGGGAAATGGCAAGTCGTCCTTTGCTGTTCCCTGTGAAGTTTGATGTGCTTTGAACGTTTTGTACATCTAATCAGGCGTAACGAAATTGACTTAGTTTGCTCGTAATGATACTCTTGTCTGCCGGTCGGGGAATCATTTAGATTTCACCCATTGCAGGTTTTTCAGATTCGGCGTATTTGAACACTAAGATTTTAGGTGGGAGAGGGAGTTCCTGTTCCTCTTTACGGCCTGTCGGAATACTCCGCACTATAGCTTCTAAATCAATAATTTTTTTTTTTTTTTTTTTTTTCACTTGCACGACTTTCTGTTCAATTAATTTATCTCTCTCTCTAATACAAAGACAAGGCCGACACAATTAGAAACAGAGACAAAACACGAAACTAATATATGATGCAAAGAGATAAAATAATAGTATCCTTATCATCAACGATTCTCTGGAAAGTGGGAGTGCGAGACCACGCCGTTGCTTGCTTGTATGAGAGATTTCTACGAATAAGAATACCGCTGGAAAGAACAGTGGATGAAGCTCTTTTTCTCATTCCGTCGTTAGGATGACGGAATTAAATCCATGGGAAAAAAAAAAAATTGAAAAAAGAAAATCAAAGTAAATTCTTTTCCAATGGAGTTCAGTGGCAGTCAGTCACTACAGGTGATTAGCCATTCCAAGCAAGAGTGATTTGATTGGGAAAATTGGTTGAAATTTCAATCGTTTAAGTTGTTATTTTTATTTTTACGGAAATGTAATCAAGCTCATTAAACTTTGTGAAATAATATGAATAAGTCCAGTAATCACATTATAGTTAAAGTAAGGATGGTCGGGGATTAATACCTAAATTACCATCATAATCCCACGGTAGAAAAGAAAAAAAAAAAAAAATCCATTATCATTGTTGCCTTCAAAATCGGCTCCGACATTGCCCAATCAATGAATACACGATTGCAGTTTATCCTGCCAGTGTCGTCTTTTGTTTTTCAATTTCGAATGAAATTAACTTTCATAAAAATAATGCCGAAAACGGTGAGAAAATAAATAAATTAGAAATTCACATAATCCACAACAATGAATGTTAAATAACATGGGATGGCACATTATAAAATAAAAATTACTGCAAACGTTGAATAATTAGATTGTATATCACAACTAATTTTTTGGATGAACTAAAAGAAATGAATATGACTTTTCTCGCTTTTTAATTTTTCATAAAATTTGTTATATTTCCTTTCTAATTAAATAACTTGGTTTTCATGTTTTTTCATTTTGTTATCTCTATGTAATTATTATTACTTTTTCTATTTTTATGGAGGCTAATTAAATAAAAATTTATTCGTTACCTTTTAATTTCTTCTTTTTTATTGGTGGTAAAAGAGTTACGCAACTTAAAAAAAGAAGAAGAAGAAGAGTAACATGGATATATAAAGTGGAAAAAAGTAGACAACTCAAGGTAATTATAGGTATTTAAAATGATGAAAATTTAGGTATATTTATTGGAAATAAACCTTAACGTCAAAATATAAGATTCTTTTCCTCTAAAGAAAGATAATATAAAAGGTTTGACTTGACCATCTACAAAGGCTTGTAAATTTAACGTTTTGTATTAAAATAAGAAATAGCTCTGTATACTACTCTAGACATTGAAGTTAGAAAGAATGGAAAAATAAATCAGCGAAAGTATTCTATAATTCCTGTGAGGCATAAAATACATAAATGAAAAATTAGTGGATCCCAAAATTAGATTTTCTTTGTACTATATGTTTTTTTTTAGGAAAACCACGTAGAAAATATTAACGTTTAGAGTTAAGTTAAAATAGAAAATCAAACTTTTAACTTGTTTAAATAGAAAATCAATATTATATTATATGGTTTAAATAAAGGATCAAATTTTCAATTTTAAATTCTTAGTTTTATTTCAATTCTAATACTTTATTAGCGCTATTTATTATAATGTTAATCTTTTATTCTAACTAATTGAAAGTTTGAATTTATTAAAATTATTTAATATAACATTAATCTTCTATTTGAATCACTTAAAAGTTAAATTCTGTATTTGAGTTTGAACCCAAATGTTGATCTTCTTGTGTGCAATTTTCCTTTTTTTTTTTTTCCTATAAAGTTTTATTTGATAATGTTTTTCCTATAAATTAAGCAGTTCAAAGTAAAAAAGTTTAGAGCTCAAATGTAATTTCATTGGGGCTCTATTTAACTTTCTTTCCCTTCATTTGCTACCGGTTTCTTTTTTCTTTCATTTCTGAACTAAACAGGATTAAAAGTGGAGTTAACCTTTATTACTAATGCGGTGCCTTTTCTGCACCCACGTTTTTGGGCAGTTAAATTGAAATGAAAGAGGGTGGAAAAACCAAAAGAAAATAGGAAGGGAAAAAAAAAAAAAAAAATCCGACCTGCCGGATTCGAACCAGCGACCTAAGGATTACTCTGCAACAACTACAGTCCTCCGCTCTGCCAACTGAGCTAAGGTCGGCTGTTAATATTATATAATTTAATTTTATGTTAACTATAATAAAAAATTCTACCAACTAATTAAAGATATGCGCTATACGTAGATTTTGATTTAAATTATACGCATATCTATGAAATATATAGATTTACCTAAGAGATTATTGCAATTAATATACTAATAATATATGTTTATAAATTACTTTAAATAAAGTATAATTACCATGTAGGCATATGAAATGCTATGTTTATAAGAGTTACAACTCCTTAATGAGTTAATAGTGCTATGCGAAGCTATTAACTCTTGTCATTGTATATATAAAAGACATATTTCTTGAATATATCATTTGAAAGGAAAAAAATTACTAGTGACTAAAATAAAAAGGTATAAAAATATATATTATTAAGGAAGATATAAAATTATTAATGGTTTCTGAAATTATGAATTATATAGATATTCCAAACTTTTAAAATACCACTTACATCACTATCGTCACTTGAAAAATATCGACACCTTAAAAATCTTCCTTTAATACATTGTCAAGTTGGTTTTGATGTATATTTTTAAGCTAAGCTTATATTCCAATTTTAATTTTTTATAATTGGCTTGAATTTAAGCGTTCATGGGGTTTAAATAAGGTGATGAGTATTACAATAGCAATGGATACAAAATGATTGACATGTTACTATGTTGGGATAGAATCTTTAAGTTGTCAACATTTTTTAGGAGTATAAATATGACATTCTTAAAATTTAAGATTTCTCTTTTAAGTTTGAAGAATTTTAAGGGAATATCACTGTAATTAACCTAATAAATGAGGAAGCAATAAAGAATCGTTGATTCAGACACAGATGAGAACGTTATAAATTATTTAAAAAGAAATTAGTATTCTCTTTCATTCATGATTTTGTCTCGGACCTTCTTTTTTCAATAAATAATAATACCCATCTTTTCGTTTTTTTTTTTTTGTCATTTTTCTAATTATCTAAATGCATTATTTAGGTTTAGAATAATCGATCATATACTTCCATTAGATTAGGTCCATGCAAAATTGTTATCCTTTTCCTGTGTTGTCCCTGGCCCATTTGCTGTAACACAGCGATCCCGACACCGTATGGCCCAATACTTAAACAACTTTTCTTGGTCCACCATTTTGTAAAGTCTCCAGGTATCATTCAACCATGAGCCATGTCTTTAAGTTACGTAATTCTGATTCTCCTGCACCACGACAGACAATTCTAGAAACTTTCCCAAAGGGAGAAAAAAAAAAAAACTATTTAGAAGCACGGGTAACACCTAAAACTTAAAAAATGTGTCTACAACATTTCCTTGGGTTTTAATAAATCGCATAACCCAAACGATTCTTAACGTTTCTAAGCTGTCGCTATTTACTATTGGTTTAGCAAGGATTTTAATACATTAGCGATGAATTGATTATGTGTGCACATACAAGAGTTATTAGCAGTAAGGTCATTATTTATGTATCTATAAGCATACCTGATCAGTTTTGGGGTGTGTTTGCAATTATGTCTAAAATCAATGATGGACTCCAAATTATATCAAAGGGTAAGCTACTATAGGGGAAGGATTCAGAAGTACAAAATCATCAAGATAATAAAATAATATATATAAAACTTTAAGGATAGACTTTCAAAAGATTTCAAAATTTGGAGCCGACCATAGGATCCAAGCCCCACTACCTAAAATGTATTTTAAAGTATTATCATGACGTAATAGCCGAAAATTTTTCAACCATTTTCCACAAAATTGGAACCCCTTATTAAAATATGGGCACATCATTCTTATTTTATGAATTATCCATAAGCTTTGATGATCAAAGAAAGTGGGTATACTGTGGTGGATATGAATGGGCTTAGGGTTTGGTTGTTACTTGTTAGCATGCTAACATCTTCCGAAACCCAACATATTTTAATGACATATCAAATCTTCAAATGATGCCAAAAGAGGAAAGAGGTTAAGTGGGGAAGAAGACATGGACTGATGTTAACCATTTATTTATGTCGTATTTATGGGACATTCAAACTTTTTTCAGAGACATTTCGAAAGTTTAAAAGCTTCCCACCGACACCCCCATCGGTTTTCCTTTTACTTCTTTTGTTTAATGGGAAGGCCTTTTGAATTATTGGTAGAAAAAGCTACTGGTATTTGTGAGGATAGAAACAAACATGTTGGGGGCGGATGGATCCCTCAATTTCGTATACATAACTTTATCTTTATATAATTTTTGAAAGTATATAAATGATCCATAAATTATTACAAGCATACCAAAACCGTCGCTAAAAGGACAATAGATAGCGATGTATTCACATACTGTGCATAAAGTACCTTTGAAAATTCATAAATCCCTCTCTATTTGAATAATGACTAAAAAGGTATGTTTACAAATTGCCCGTGATTTTTTTTAATTATTATTTTCTTCGTAATGATGCATGAGCTTCTGGTGTTTTGTTGTATTATTATTATTATTATTTTCTTCTTAATAATTCATGGGCTTCAGCTGTTTTGTTGTTTTTTGTTGTGTTATAATGTCTTCGTTTGGATTGGCATTGTAATAGTTGGGTTACTTGGCTGACCCCTTTCGGGGATGAGAAAGAAGTCTCTCAGGATTAATATAGACCTATTCTAGGGTGCAATATATGTTTACTATTTTTTTTTTTAAATTATATAATTA
The DNA here is from genome assembly GCA_024138015.1 of Lumnitzera littorea. Taxonomy (NCBI): domain Eukaryota; kingdom Viridiplantae; phylum Streptophyta; class Magnoliopsida; order Myrtales; family Combretaceae; genus Lumnitzera; species Lumnitzera littorea. Next base: position 31,229,840 of record JAMXBB010000003.1, read on the forward strand.
TAAATTATATAAAAAAATTATCAAAATACTGATATTATATTGCATCTTAGCATGATATATCGATATTAATACCGCATATTTAATATTTGACATATATATAAATATACTAATGTAGGTGCAAATATACTTATATGAATATTGTATCTTCATATATAAATACTAATACGTGATATAATATTGATATTTTGATAATATTTTTTTTATATAATTTATATTTATATATATTTATTAATTTTGATGATAAATATACAATTTTCTCACCTACTCTAGTGAAGAGTGGCCATAGGCTCATGTGTCTTCATGGTTAGCTTTTACTTGGTATGATTTGTATTGGATTTAAGGGTCTTCTTTGCTAAATGCTAGAAACTATTATTAAAGTGCATAATAGGGGGACCACGAAGGTCTTCCCACTTTTACGTTAGAGCTTCTAATAATTTGATGTCAATTTTAGGCCCATTTGATTTGTCTTTTGTTTCCTATATGTCCCATTACGGTTTATTTATCTCTTTGATTTGTTTCTTTTTCCAATCCAATATTGTCTACGGATTAATATCTACACACACATGTAAAATGCAATTGTAAATATGAAATTATAAAGGGGACCATATTATTGTAATGAATATGATGATTAGGAGAGAACCATGACTCATTATATAAAATTTAGCTAGACATTCAGTTTATTTATATTGGATTAACATATGATGTTTACAAAATTATTTGTCTATCCTTGATTTGTTTCTATTTTTATCTAATATTGAGTTTGGAGTAATTTTACACGTATATCAATGTGTAGGGACCATGTTACTATAATGAATATGATGATTTGGAGAGTGTGAGAAATTTAACTAGACATTTAGTTTATTGACTATATTTTTCTTTTTGGAATTTAGCATGTTTGGATGAAAATGACCAAATAGGTAAAAACAAAATGAATACAAGTTAATGGAATTTTAGAGGAAAAGAAAAATGTTATAGAACTTTTGTGCTTATATTGACATAAACTTTAAAAAGGAAAGAAAATGTGTAGATTTTTGATTTTCTTTTGAGATAATGTTGCATTATTATAATCTATATTCAAAAGGAGAGCTCAAACTAAAGAACTAGCTCCATAGGAAGAAGAACTCTTTAAACTTCTGGGACTGTAACATTATTACCCCTTTTTGAAAGCCAATATCTATGTTGGCTTACTTTTAGACTGTTTACTCTGTGTAACTCTCACTCTTGGTGGCTTACACTATTTCACTAAGTAATCCTTTTTTAAGCAGTCCTCTCCTACGTTGCCCCTTTCATGGAGAATGAGAGTATCAAATGGTACGATCGAAGTCTGAGGAGAGAGCCAAACCAAAAGACTAACTTGGTAGATGGGAGAACACCTTAAACTTATGAGATAGTTGTGAGCCCTTAAATTTGTATTTAGGTTGATTGTACCTAGATTTAAGGACTTTAGGGAAAACTTATTTGATTGAGTCTAAACTTTACAATTAAGTTAGAAAAGTTAGTAGAAATGACCTAATAAAGTTATATTTTAAAATAATTTCATAAAACCTCAATTTTAGTATTGGAAGTATAGTTATTCTATATAGTATAAAACTATTGAAACCCCTAAAATTGAGTTTTGAAATATAATGAGGCACTAAAGATAAATTTTTTAAACTATAAAAAGTGAATAATGTTGCATAAAATAGTATATGAATATATTTATACACTTATCAATATACTCGGTATATATAATAAATATACTCATAAATTAACTCAAAAATTTATGAATATATAAAATAGGCAATAAATTTGGAAAATTAAAAAGAAAATATATATTAAAAACAAATAACATGAGTAAAACATAATTATATGAATCTAAGTACTCATTACACGTATCGAGTATATAGGATATATACACATATATTAATAAACCCCCTAAATATTAATATATTATATCTAAACTATGCAAAATTTCACTAAAACACTAATTAAATTAATCAAACCACCTAAGGAAAATTTGGAAACACTTGTGGCAGCCTCAATATATACCTTATGCTTGGAAATTTGGGGGAAAAAGTAAAAGAAGAAGAAAAAAAAAAAACACTTCATGATCAAATATTTGCAACTGACCTAGACAAAGACATAAGGCAGACAATCTTCAATTTAGTCATTTTAGCAGCTTAGTGCTAAAAAAAAATTTTAGAAAAAATTTAGGAAATTTAGGAAAAAAAAAAAAAAGTACTTGCTGCCCTAGGCTAATTTCCTAACCAAGTGACTACTTGACCTTATAACCTGCTGCCTCTAGTAGAGCTACCACCAATTAAGCTAGTCGACAACCCCACTCCATCGGTTAATGATGGTCGGAGCTCCGATAAGTATACGGTTTGAATTTTTGCCTTGTTTTTCCCTATTTTCTAAAAAATACTAAATCAATTAAGAAAAATTTGAAAAAATTATTCTTAGGTTATTTTTAGGATGCTTTCATGCTGTATTTTTATTTTTGTAAAATTATTATTATTTTATATACTTCCTTAAAAAAGTGTACTATTCATCCAAATTTTGAAATTAAAAACAAATATATTAAATGATGTTATTTTGAGCTCAAAATTTTAATAAGATCCCTATTACATTTAGTTTAATGTTATGTAGCTTGATTTTGATTTCATGCATGTTTAGTATTTATTGTATTTTTTGTCTTAAAAAAAGTTAAAATTAACATTTTATGAAATAAATTGATTTTTATAAAAATAATTGATGAAATTGACATATAATGAATTCTGGATACTTGTAATGATATTACAACATGTTGGAAATAATTTTGTATAAAAATGATATTATTTAGTTAATTAATTGTAATTTAGGGGTAAAGATATAATTTTGCATATATAGGCGATAAATCCGATAACATGAAATAAGTTACTGGTTGAATTCTATATATTTTTTGGATAATACAGAAATTTTCATGGTTTTATTTGGTAATCTTAGCTATTTATTATGAATTTCCCTAGCTAAATGGCTTAATTAACTAACTAGGACATGTTTTTAACAATATTAGACTAAAATATATTACTTATTTGATTCAATTATACTTATCTTCATTCTGGTCAAACCTAATTATATATTATTTTTATTATATTTCGTAACATTATATGACACATGTAGACACCAAATTTTTGCCTCATTTATTTTTATTTTTATTATTTTTCTTTTCTTAATAGGCCCTAAATTATGAAAAACACAAAAAATAGGAAATTAAAGAAAACCTAAAGAATTAAGAAATTTAGAAAAAAAATAAGAATTTTAGGAAAATACAAAAAATAAGAAAAAGCACAAAAAATAAGAAATTTGGAAAAATTAAAAGTAAAAAGATGAAAATGAGAAAATAAAAAATAAAAATGGAAAATAAAAAAATGAAAATGATAATAAAATAGAATTAGCTAAACTAGAGTGTTAAGGCAAGCCTTGTGTCTTTAAAAATCTGTCTAACCCATCTTCAGTAGTTATAAGTTTCTCTTTTGACGGCATATTGAGAAATTGTCTACTAGTACAGTGGTCAGGGCATATGTTTACTTGGGCAAGGTCACGAGTTCGCATCGTGGTTAAGGTAGTTTGTGCCTCCTTTATTTTTTTTTCACCAAATTGGACACGTGTCGGCTTGCCATTGGTGGACACGTTTCTTTTCCATCTCTTTCCCCCTGTTTCCATCATTTTCTCGCATCATATCCGCCCAACTAGCCTACTTCAATGCCTTTTTTTTGTGAATTTATCTTCATAATTTCACCAATTCAATGGCAAAATTACGAACATTGCTTGGGATAGTTTATATTCAATCCAGTAATACGTCCCAATTTGGATGTTTGGAGGATCAAATCAACTTCGGAAAGTTTAAGATGACCTTGACCCAAAATTCTAGCAGTCTTTGAATTTGAGCAAAAATAGAGGAAATCGAAGCTTCCAAACACTATAATCCCATCCTTCCAGCAGCTTGTCATGCTATTTCCTCTTTGAATGAAGATTACCCAAGCTTCATGGCCAATGCCACATTCCACCATTAAAAGTACTTTCCAAGCTTGGCATCTACCATTGAAGAGCTTAACAAAATCAACTTGAGCTTAGCAAGTATAAGTAGCGACCTCCAATGACTACAGAAAAGACACAACGAGCTTTAGAATAATCTCACAAGCCCTCTCTCTCATTTGAATTCACTCACTTTCTCTCTGACTTGAAGTTGCGTATGAAGCGAGTTGAGTAAGGCCAGTTGTATAGCCAACATCACGAAGCCTCAAGCTTTCTAATGTGATCCTCTTCAATCGGTGCTATGACAATTAGCAATCCCCATCGCCAAACCCTAGCCACCACCATGATCCACCCTTGAATTGCAGACCTAAGCTTAAGCCAACCTTATAGCTAAGTTCACTACCACCCAAAGGCCCAAGCTATGCCATTCCCTAATACCTAACAACCGCCGAACAAAACAACTACCACCATTTCCGATCGCATAAGTATCCACCACCATTAAACGTCCACTAAACTTGGTGACACCCACCCAAACCCATATTATCTAATGAGAAATCCATGAAAACGACTTTACCCCCTTGAAATTCCCTCAAATTCGAGCTGTGTGAAGCCATCTTGATCAATTGCCTTCCATCCATCGAAGATTCGACCCAAGGCTAAGCTTTGACTCAAACTTGACTTGCGTACCGCTCCTACTTGACCCGCGTGCATCCTCCCTGGTCCGATCCCTCTTGTAGTTTAATTCATTGATGTTGTTTTTATTTATTTATTCTTTTTTTTTGTTTGTTTTTCCCGATTGTAAATGTAAAAAAAAAAAGAAAAAAAAGGAATAAAAGAAAAACGAGAAAGAAAAAAGGAAGAAAAAAAGAATAGTTTATTTTTTTTAGTTTAGTAAAAAATAAAGAAAACAAAAATAAATAAGATAATATAAAAAAAAATAAAAAATAAGCAAACAAGTTAATGAATAAAAATTGTTCTTAACATTTAGAAAAATAGGATTTTCCAAAAAAATAAAAAATAATTGGATTTTTTTCAAATTAGGGCACTTTAGAATTTTTGAAATAAGAGTTCCAATTTAGGGTCCTTTAGGAAATTTCATCGAATAAGTAAAAAATAGGTAAAAATGTAAACTTAGACAATTTTTCAAAATTTAAAATTAATCAACCCATTATATTTTTAGAAAAAGAATGATGTACGTCTGATCTTGAATAGCGAATACGTAAGTGTCTATTGGGTGACGATAAAAGTAAAAAAAACTAATTTCCATTTTTCTTTAGTTTAGATTATTTTATTTATTCAATTAGAGTAACCAATAATCAAGTTTTGTCTTTCAAAATTAAAAAGGTGATTTTTAAGTTTAATTCTAATTTTGGAAAGTCAATGGTATTTATAAGGGTTTAAAATTCCTAACCCCCGGATCCAAGTTCTCTGGTTTCAAAAACCATTTTGTAAAACTGGTTTTAATCGTTAGACTAGTAGTTAATTTATAACTAATCCATCTAATTGGTTATAACTTAATTATTTTTCCTGACTCTAATCAGGTGGCGACTCCAAAGTTTTTTTTGAAACAAAAAGGAACTGTTTTTTTTTAAACCCTAGTTGAGGATTGGTATTAAACGGGTAGGGTTTAATACTGATCGGTTTAAAGAAGGCCTAATTGTATAAAAAGAACCAGGATGGTGAAAATCTAAGCTTGACAGCTTGGCGACTTCACTGGGGAAACGTCAAGAGGGTTAACCATTCGACTTTCCAAAATTAAAATTAATCCCTAAAAACCACCTTTTGTGTAATTTATTTACTTATTTGTTCTTTGTTTATGCTATAGTTGTACTAACATTTTCTTTGCAGGTTTAGTTTTATTTATTTAATTTAGGTAGAATTTGTTTTATGTATCATAAATGTATGATAGATACGGTCGAACCTGGACCATCTTAGGACTTTAGGTCGAAGGGCCATTGTATAGGCTTTGGGTACTATGGTGTAACCATCGCTTGAGGTTGATTAGGCCATCTCCACTTAAGCTTGATGTGACTAATGAAAGTGTTCTTTAACAAGTGAGGTCGTATAAGCTTAAGAACCTTTAGAACCTACCCTTTATGCATTCATGACATCCAAAATAGTTAAATAATCCAGTAAGATGGAAAAAAAAAAATGGCTTAGAGTTTCCTTGATTTCCCTTGTAATTTTTACGTATTATAAATGTAGAATTGCTGTAAATAGGTTTTGTTGTTATCAGATGATCTTGTAACATAGTTTCTCTTTTGTAACCTAGAAATGGCCTATTCATCATCCAACTATGTCTGCTTTAAGGAAAAATTTGTAGGTAAGCCTATATGCCCCAAACCCATCCTAGACCAATGGTTACGGTACTTCAATCCAAGGGAATAAGAGACCATCTTCAACAAGATTAAGCCCATTCTATCACTTCCTAAAGTAAAGATAGAGATTAATTTGATTAGGGCTTTAACAAACTTTTGGGAACCCAAAGAAGTAGCTTTTCAAGTTAGGCCCCACTTGCTTAGCCCAACACTTGAAGAATATAGGCAATTACTCGAAGCCCCTTCTTTGGAAAGCATATATATCCTAAATTTGGAAATGGATCTTGTGAATGCCTTCTCATGATGCCTAGGTCTTAGAAAAATGGAAGTGAACTAAGCCCTCAGAAGCTGTAATGGTAACTATATCAAACTGGAGGACTTAAAAGCATGGTTCACCATTGAACCTAAATCTAACCAATGGGGTATCTTCTATGGCAATCTCAAAGCTTAGGGATAAAATAGAATAAAAGCCTTTATCTTGGCTGCATTTGGGACCTTCCTATTCCCTAACTGAAAGTTCCTCATACATTTTAGGGTCGTTGAGTTAGTGAGCCAATTTCTTAAAGGTAAATCATATGTCCTGGCCCTCTTCGAAGAACAGATCAGAAGCCCTAGTATTTTGAAAGAAAAGAATGATGGCGCACTAAAGACCAACATGACATTACTGACAGTATGGTTCGTGAGCCACATGAAATGTTATGGGCTTGAGCTAATCTGAAGAGAGCTTGTTTACAACATCGATCTAATTGATTCATTCATTGATAAGGTCCATCTCCTAAAAGGAAAAACCACATATTGCTGGGTAGAAGTACTGAGAAATTTCCAAGTCGTTGATATCTTATGGATGGCCAGATGGAGTAACTTCAAAAGGGTAATCCTAATTTACAAAAATTATCAAGCAATACCCCTAATTGGGATGAAGTTATGCACAGGCTATTACCTTAACAACATGATCAGACAATTCAGAGTTATCTAAGATATAGGTTATAGACCTCTATTAGATATCATAACCTTGGATTATGAAGATCTTTAGATTTCACTACCATAGAAAATGTCCAAACTCAAGGCAATTAAACAGTTATGGGAAACAAAGATTGTTAGCTTAAACATTGATTTAGGAGAATGGCTAGGAGAAGCGGACAAGCACCGAGTTACCAAAGAATATTTGTATGATTAGCTCCATAACGCTAGGGAGATCCAGTATTGAGCACCAAAGGTCATTGAGCACTAAAGGTCATCTAACCCGCAGTAGCTGAACTAGATCTTGAAGTCAGGACCTACATAGACCAAGTACAAGCCTGAGTAGAAATAATCTACGAAGAACGAGACATGTAAGAGGATCTCTTTTAGGAATCAAAACAACGTTCCAGGACGTTAGAACATCAATTGAGGATGACCCAAAAGAAGCTCAAAGAATTTGAAGAAATGGAAGAGCCTAATTCTGGAAAAAGGAAAGGAGCACTAGCAAGGTCCAATAAGCAGAAAAGGGGAACGCTTATCAAATAATGTATTTTCTTTTTTTCTTTTTTCAAATAATGTAAAAAGAAAACTCCAAAAAGCCACAAAAAAAAATAATAATATTTACCATCTTGCTGGTTACTAGTCAATTTTGCCTCTTTGCATCCATGTGCCATGCATTTCTTAGTTTCTCAATTATCCCTTTTAAAATATTGGTGTACTAACTTATTGAAAAGTGATCTTATCCAGGTCACCAAGATAGCTCTAAAACGTCAAACCTTCCAAAGAAGTCCTATCAAAACTCACTTAAAAACTAGAATGGCCAACCAAGGAAACAACAACAATACTAACAATGGCAATAGCAACCCTGAGGTTATTGACCCATTGAGTTAAGGTTCCAATCTTTGGAACGAACAATGGGAAAGATTGCAGATCAACTGAGCTTTCTTGTTGACAGCATCACTTTACTTAGGTCCATAACTCCATCAAATGAAGAGAGTTCTAAAGCCCGATATGGAAAGAATACTGAGGCTTTACCCTTTGAAACAAAAGAAGCCTACCCTAAAGTCAATTAAGGCTTTGAATCCTTTGAAATAGAAGGGGTATTTCCAAAGGCCAACCCAGCTTTTGAGCCGAATACTTACTCATTCCCGATCAACCCAAAGCCCGAAGCTAACTAGGATAGATTGAAAGAGCTTGAGAAGCGGCTAACTTAACAAATTACCGAAAAAATGAAAATGCTGGAGGGACATGATGGATTTGAGCATGCCAACATAATAGACTCTTCTGCCTATGATTATGGAAGCTTTTCGGAAAAGTTCAAAGTACCTGACTTTGAAAACTACAACGGGACTGGATGTCCCAAGTTGCACACCTGGCTGTATGTATGCAAGATGGGCAAATATGTACAGTATGACCAGCTCATGGTCTAGACCTTTCAAGACAACTTGACTGGCCCTGTTTTGACTTGGTACGCCTAGTTAGACCTGAATCAAGTGAATACATGGGAGAAGTTGGCTAGAGCGTTCTATGAGCAATATAAATTTAACATTGAAGTGGTGCTAAACATGATGGATTTGGTTGCCCTAAGGAAGAGGCATAATGAATCCTTCAAAGAATGTGTCAAAAGGTAGAGGTCCGTAGTTGCAAGGATATCTACTCCCGTAATTGAGAAAGAGCTGATTATAACTTTTATTAACACTCTTGAGAGGCCATATTTTGCTTACTTGATTGGACAAGCCTCTTCTAGCTTTGTAGAAGTAGTGGCAGCAGGGTATCGAATTGAAAGTGCCGTTTTCTCTAGTAAGCTGCAAGAGGTAGCAGATAGAAGACTACCTTGTGCTAAACCCACCACCAGTAAGCCTAGAGAAGCTATTGTCAACATGGTCAATTCGAATGCTAGGCCTAACTCCCAAGTCTCTTTTAAGGAAAATCCCCTACTAGCTCAACAACAATATAGAAGCCAACCACAGGTTAGTAGAACCCTAAGTTAGTTCACTAGTATCATCTAGGGTAGGTGAAAGTTATAAGCCAAGATTTTTTTATCCTAAGGCAAGATATCAGTATCATTTAGGGCAGGTAGGTCATTCAACTGACTTGTACTGGAGGTTGAAAAACAAAATCTAAGACTTAATTGATGAAGGTATAGTATAATTGGATTTTGTGGAGGCTCCTACTCTAAACGTCAACAACCCCCCCTTGCTAAACCATGGTCCTATCATCAATATGATATTTGACCACTCAGAGCTTGCCATTAACATGATTTGTCCCAACCGAGAACCTAAGGTTTATAGATTTTACAAAAAAGAAGAGAAGCAAATTCCATAAACTAGAAGGTATGCCTTCCATGTGCCTGTGGCCCTCGAAAATTATAAAACTACCCCTCTTAACTACTAAGCAATAAACCAAGGGTAGTCAAGCCCACTTGTAGGGGGGATTACCTACTCCGGTAGAATCTATAATCCGAAGGAAGACTTAAAAAAGAAGGTTGTACTGGAAATGCCAAGCATTAAACAAACTGAGCATGAAGAAGGATTGATTGCCTTCACCAAGATGATCAAGTCTAGCGAGTATAAAATAATGGATCAACTCGCTAAGACTCTAGCATAAATATCCCTCATGAGTTTGCTAATGGCATGAGACCTACATTGAGAAGCTTTATTTAAAACACTAAAGGAAGTCAAGGTCCCTTATGAAATCCTGGTTGAAAGGATTGGCTCTATCACTAATTCCATTGTCATTATGGATCAAATTTCCTTCTCTGTTGATGAACTGGGCAAAGAAGGTAACCAGTACACAAAGCCTCTATTCATAATAGTGAGGATAAATAAAATCATCGTAACAAGAGTCTTCATTGACAACGGGTCATCTCTAAATGTTTGTCCTCTAGCTACCCTAGATTTATTAGGCACTGATACAATCACTATCAAATCGAGTTCAACAATAATAAGAGCTTTTGATGGATATAAGTGAGAAATAATAGGGGAGATCGACTTGCTAGTTGATATCGGCCTATAGACGTTCAACATCCCATTCCAGGTTTTGGACATTCCAAGGACCTTCAATTTGTTATTAGGAAGGCCTTGGATACATTCAGTAGGAGCCATACAATCAACTCTTTACTAGAAAGTTAAGTTCATCTCCAATGGCTAGGTCATCACAATTCTGGGTGACCCAGATTATGAAATCTATAAAGAGACAGCCATACCCTATATTGGTATAGGAGAACAAGGGGACTTTAGACTCTAATGTTTGATGACGTGTGTATGATCACCAATCAGTAGAAGGAAAAGAGGTCGAAATTCAAAGAAGGCCAGTTTGGGACCTATGAGCCAGAATACATTCTGACCCTAATGGAAGAGTTGCAAAGAATGCAAGCTAGGAGCAGAAAAGGTGACAGGTTATATCATACTCCAATGACCTTCTCTCTATTGTCAGGAACTTTCATCCTGCTTAAAGTACATAACTCAAAGCCTATTAAAGAGGATACCTCTAGCAGAAATAAAGGGGTTAGCCCCTTAGATAAGTTCTAGCACTTAAATAATTGGTTCTCCATCCCTATGAATAGTAATAAGTCTTCCCTAGGGTACAAAATGAATCATGATCCAGTATTTTATAGAATTTTGTAATAAATTATCTTTGTTCTTAAAATGATTATACCTAAAAGAAAGTTCCTTTAAATAAAATCAAGTCTCTTTTCCCTTTACTCTTGCCTTACTTACATTCTGCCTTTTACATACTTTTCTTTTTTCTCTAGATTCGATGATCTGAACAAAGGCCATGGATACCTCGCGTAGATAGGTGATGAAAATATTGATATCACCTTTGGCCCTACTGGGTTAGTCGTCAGAAGTGATGTCAACGACCATAATAACGTGCAAGAAAGATGGCAAAAAACATGAAATGAGTAGAATTTCTATTGATGAGCCAATAGAGGTAATTAATGTCGGGACCAATGACAACCCTAATGCATTGAAGATTGGGGGAAATTTGAAAGAAGACCAAAAGGCATAAATGACCACATTATTATATGAGTACCAAGATGTATTCACGTGGTCTCATGAAGACATGCCTTGATTAAATCTGTTGATCGTGGTCCATCGTTTACCCACATAAGAGGATATTAAACCTAAGAAACAAAAGTTAAGAAGGTTTCGACCAGATATCTTGTTGAGAATCAAGGAGGAAGTTAGAAAACTATTGGAAATCAGCTTAATTGAGGTGTTTGATTATCTCGAATGGGTAGCCAACATAGTATCAGTTATGAAGAAGAATGAAAAAGTCAAAGTGTGCATGGACTTTCAAGACCTTAATCAAGCAACCCTTAAAGATAATTTTCCTTTGCCTCATATCGATGTCTTAGTCGATAACACAGCTGGAAACCATATTTTTTCTTTCATGGATGGATTTTCTGGATATAACTAAATTCGAATGGCTGAAGAAGATAAAGCCAAGACAACGTTCATCACAACTTGGGGTACGTTTTGCTACAAAGTTATGCCTTTTGGACTTAAAAATGCTGGGGCAACTTATCAAAGGGCTATGGTAGCAATCTTTCATGACATGATGTACAAAGAGGTTAAAGTATATGTTGATGATATGATTGCTAAATCTAAAGAAGGAGAAAATCATATGGAAAATCTAAGGAGATTATTTGATAAGTTGAGAAAATTCCAACTGAAACTCAACCTAAAGAAATGTACTTTCAGAGTGACTTCATGGAAATTATTGGGTTTTATAATAAGCCAAAGGGGCATCGAAGTGGATCCTGATAAAGTCAAAGTGATAGTTGACTTACTCCTGCTACGCACACTTAAAGAAATCATAGGTTTATTAGGCCGTTTAAACTATATAGCTCGGTTCATATCCCAATTCATAGACAAGTGCCGTCCCTTATTTAAGTTGTTAAAAAAGAACACTAAGATCAATTGGGACAAAGAGTGCGAGCAGGCCTTTACATCAATCAAAGAATACCTCATGAGCCCTCCAATATTAGTAGCTCCAAAACCTGGGAAGCTGTTATTCCTATATTTAACAATATTACTAGAATCCATAGGGTGCATGCTCAGCCAGAAAGATGAGGAAGGAAAGGAATGGGCTGTATATTACTTGAGCAAGAAATTTACCGAAGGGGAACAAAAATATCCGGAAATCGAAAGAACTTGCTATGCTTTAGTCTGGATAATGCATTGGCTCAGACAATATACACTCTATTACCACATTGAATTGTTGACTTAGCATGATCCCTTGAAGTACTTAGTAAACAAATCGACCTTAATTGGTAGAATCTCAAAATGGTAAATGTTGCTATCGGAGTTTGACATTAGATATGCAAACTAAAATTTAGTTAAGGGGTAAGTTTTGGTAGATCAATTAGTAGAAAACCCCTTCGATAGCACTTCCCAAGAGGTACAAGTTGTAAGCCCCAAAGTTCAGCCAAGTAACCGTAGGATTGAACATAGAACTCAAGGTTTAGGGCGATCGGTTAAAAGATCCGATCAAACCTAAATTATAAACTATTTAACAAGATACCAGTAAAAATGACCCTGTAAACTTAAATTTAAGAAAATAAGTAGTAAAATAGGAGATTATAAAATTTTCAAATTTTAAGCATAATAACTGCTAATTACCAAAAAGGCAAAAAGTGTAATATAATAACTAATAAATTATTAGAGATAAATTATATGTATACTAAAAATTTTAGAATGACCAAAATAATATTTAGGAATGTTCACGTGCACCCTACATGTATTTACGTGTAGATAAAAATACGCGTAATTGGTGAAATAGGCTGAAAATTAAGTAAATAATTATAGAAAAATCAGAAAAAAATCAGAAGTGGATAACTGAAGCAAGATAAGGTCGTGGCAGGTTCAAATCAGAAAAAGAAAAATTATCCAATAAGAATTGGACAAACAAAAAGCCAAAAATCAAGGAAAGTTGACAAAATCTTGTCAAATTAATGCATAATAATTACAAAATTCGTCTATAAATAGCAAGAAAAATTCAAAAACTCATTTGGACAGATACAAATCAGAGAAAATTAGAGAGAGTCAAAAATTCGAGAGAAAATCCAGAAAAATAAAAAAAATAAGAAAAACTGTGCAGTTAGGGGTTTTAAAGGGAACCCACACCAAACGAGGAGCTGGGAGTGGATGGCCACCACCACCACATGGTGGTGGCAGCGCCCAGGCCGGCCAACAAGGCCACGGTGGCTCGCGGTGGCCGGAGCCACCTGAACCGGTGAGTCCAAATTCCAGCCTGATTCTTGTATAATTTTGTAAAATTAGTTATTTTGCCCAGAAAATTATGAAAATTGTTATTCTGAGGTTTTATTGTATGTAGATTTAGGGAAAAATGTTGATTTAGTTTAATTATGTCTGGAAATATAGAGTCCTTAACAAATTGTTCAAAACCAAGCATGATTAAACCGGAAATTAAATAGGCTTAGGGATGTAGTTTGGGGCTCAAAATTTTTCTGTAGGATGCTCATGTGACATAGAACAGTGCTATGAAGCCCTTTTTCAAAAATTAATTTTTGAAATTTTTAGATAATTTTTAGGTCCTAAAATGAGGCATAAAATGGGTAATTTAGGATTAATTAAGTAATTAAATTATTAATTTCTGACTTAGTGAATAAGTAGATGTTTTAGGGTGTTAAGATCTGATGGATTATGATACTTATAGCATTTAGGGTGTTAGATGTAATTATTAGGTTAATTATGTAATAAATGAGTAATAGGAAAAAATAGTTAATTTTGTAAATTAGGGAAATTTGGAGTAAAATCTGATTTAGGATGGATTTAGACATTTTGAAATAATAATTGGTGTTTAGAGATGGTAATTAGGGTAATAGAAATATTAGAAATGCATTATGTGCATAATATGCAATAATGCATAATGTGTAATTATTGAAAATATAATAAATAGAAAATATTATAATAAAAATTGATATTTTGAGAATAATAAAAATGCACAATAAATCTGATAGGAAACTTGAATTTATGGAATTATATGAAAAATGTAAAAATTTGTCACATTAGGAGTGAATTCGGTACACTAATATGGATTTAAGTGTACCGAGTAAAATAAACACTGACAAAGGGTAATGATGGTATTTAGGTTATCGGGAAATAATGTGATTAATTTCACATTATGGGTTGAAACTAATTTCTAGGGTTGGAATATAAAACGCTACTTAAAAATCGAACTAAAAACCTGGTTTAGAAATCGATGCGAAAACCGAACCCGAACCTGAACCTAACCCCAAACCTAGAATAATTGTAAAAGACTTAATACCTAGATAATTGGGCATATTAAACCTTAAACAAAACCTAACAAGAAGCATTATAGGATAAAACGAACCTATAACAATTATATGAAAAGCTGAAACCACGTTCGTGTTATAGGGATAACCGGCGATGGCCTGAGCAAATCGGACCTCGAGTGAGCGAGCGAGGAGTCGAGGTAAGTTAGGATTAATACGATGCTGTATTTTGGAGGCTTAAGATTATGCTTGGTTGTGCTTGTTAGATAGATGAATGTGTGCATGTGCTTGATTATGGGTGATGCTATGATTTCTTTTGTTGCTCTGGCACATATTGTATGAATTGTATGTAATGATTGATCACCCTAAACTGGACTTAATTAAATATACGACCAGTAATCATAATCGAACATGCATGGCAACCCGTTAGGGGATTTAGGACTCTCCGGCCAAATACCGACCCCTTCGGAAGGGATAGCGCAGGATTGCAAAATGGTCCCTTCTTCATCCTCAGTCGAACTAAGTGACAGGAGAGGAGGTCGCGGCGGGGGTGAAGACAGTGGTTCGAAGGTAGTTGCGGGAGGAGCAAGGTCTCCATTACACAAGCCTGGGTTTGGTCGTGAGCTGTTGCATTAACGGTAACTCCTCAACCCGGATTAGAGCGGGCGCAATTTCTCTAATCTCACGACGGGCCGGACAACGTCGTGCGATGGCATTTGCTTGCACATGCATTGCACCTAATAAGTGATTGAAAACCTTGTTGTGTGTATGGTATAGTTTTAAGTCCTCCGTCTTAACTTACTGAGCTGTGGTTGCTCACATCCCTATAGACGTCGTGCAGGTGCTGGCTAAGAAGCGGCAACCAATTACTCTGAAGCTAGCAACTGCTGGATCCTGGAGAGTGAGGAAAAACATGTGAAGAATAAACACATATTTTAAGGTTTAAGTTTTTATTTTAGAATTACTTTTCATTTTGAATAATGTAACAACTAGGAAATATATTACGGAGAAATATTGCAAACCTTAATTACAATAGCTGAATTATAGCATATATATATTTCCTCACTTTCTTAGATAAATGATTTATTTAAATTACAAATTGTCTGCTTCAAAGCGGGTTAGTTGTGGACGCCTTGTGTAGATCAGGTCTAGGATAGCGGTTGTGAGGCCAACTTCTATCTTAGGGTAGTTTACACGGCGGGGCTGTTACGACTCTGCTGCTTCGGGGCGTGACACAAGTTAGTTTCCCTGATGAAGAAATCTTAGCAGTTGAGGGAAACTCTGATAAAATAGAAGATGACGAGTCACCAAAATGGAAAATGTTCTTCGATGGTGCAGCTAATGTGTTTGGGTGTGGAATTGAGGCAATACTAATATCCCCTGAAGGTGCTCAATATCCTGTGGCCATATGGCTCGTTTTCCTATACACTAATAATATTGCTGAGTATGAAGTGTGCATTATGGGACTCAAGATGGCCTTAAATAAAGAAATTCCAGAATTAGAAGTATATAGGGACTCTTCACTCGTTATTGGCCAAGCTCGAGGAGAGCACAAAACTAAATATTCTAAGTTGGTGCCTTATCATTAGCACTTAACTGAATTGACGGAGAATTTCAAAGAAATCACCTTTAATCACGTACTGAGGATGCAGAATCAATTTGTTGATGCCTTAGCTATGTTAGCATCTATGATCTAGATATCTGGTGGTGTCGGGATTTAGCCTCTTACTATTGAAATTGAAGACAAGCTTACCTTTTACCTAACAATTGAGGGTATGAATGACTAAAAACTGTAGTACCATGATGTTAAGATGTTCCTATAATAAGGCATAGACCCCGAAGAAGCCGAGAAAAAAGACAAAAAGATGATTAGGAGATTGGCCACTCAATTCTTAATAAGAGAGCCCACTTTATATTGGTGCTCATTTGATGGTACACTCTTAAGGTATGTGGATGACAAAAAGGCTGAGAAGTTAATGAAAGAAGTGCATGAAGGAGCATGTAGCCCTCACATGAATGGATACAAGCTGGTAAAGAAAATTATGAGGCTAAGGTATTATTGGTCAACAATGGAAAGTGATTGCATCAAACATGTTAGGCGTTGTCACTTATGCTAAATTTATGCAAATAAGATAAACGCCTCGTCTCAGGATTTACATGCCCTCTTAGTACCATGACCTTTCTTGATGTGAGGCATAGCTATCATCGGCCTAATCACTCTAAAAGCATCCAATGGGCATCGCTTCATACTAGTCACCATCGACTACTTCATCAAATAGGTTGAAGCTTTGTCTTACTCGAGCGTTACTAAAGGGGTTGTAGTTAAGTTCATTAAGAGAAACATTTTAGCTCGATACGGGACTCCGAAAACGATTATCATTGACAATGACACCAATCTCAACAATAAGCTTATGTTAGAATTTTGTTGATAGTTTTGGATCATTCATAGGAACTCTACTCCTTATCGACCCCAAATGAATGGAGCCATTGAAGCAGCCAACAAAAACCTTAAAAAAATTATTGAAAAAATGGCTATCACATATAAGGATTGGCATGAGATGTTAAACTTCGCACTTATGGCCTATTGGACTTCCATCAGAATGTCAATTGGGGCAACACCGTACTCTTTCACATACAACATTGAAGTAGTGCTACCAGTAGAGGTTGAGATCCCGTAACTTAGGGTACTATTAGAAACTTAGTTAGACGAAGCTGATTGGGTAAAGAAACACATCGAGCAACTAAATATGATTGATGAAAGGAGATTGATAGCCTTGTGTTATAATCAATGTTATCAACAAAGAATGACATGGGCCTTTAACAAAAGGGTACGACCTTGAAACCTCAAAGAAGGAGATTTGGTATTGAGAAAAGCTCTCCTCAACGCACAAGACTTCAAAGGGAAATTTGCTCCCAATTACAGAGGTCCTTATGTCTTGAAGCGAATATTATCGGGAGGGGATTTGATTTTGTCCCAAATGGATGGTCTACAGTTGAGAGACCCTATAAAAGCCAACGCTGTAAAATTGTACTATCCATAAGAAGTCAGTGGAAATTTTACTCAAAACATGAAAATGCCAGTCTTTTTTAACGTCATTGTGGTCTAATTTTCATTATCTACAAGCAAATTTGGTATCCTTGGCCATTGTCATCGTTGGAATAATCACCCTCTCTATAGAGAGGTCCAATTCCCTTTACTCCATTTAATCGAACCCATACACTGTAAACACGAGAGGAGTTAAGGAATGAGATCTAGAACATTGGTAATTAACAAAATTCTTTAAAATACTTTATTACAGATTGATCCTCCTTGATGCAAAGTTTTATTGTCTGTTTTTCAAGGGAATGCGAAACCCGAATAAGCAATTACGATAGATGAGAATAAGGCTTTTGGTTCATAAAAGTTCCAAAGAGACAAAAATAGCGGGTTGCTTTCTGTATCGAGTTAATTTCCATGATTTCTCCAAAAGAGTTGGTGATGTTTTAAACATTTTACATCAAGAACATCTGGGTTGATAATGAGGGACTAAAACATGAGTCAGTGATTTTTGATAGGGCTTTTTAAAAAGGTTTGACAGTTTAGGCGCAATCAACAAAGATCAGGCAATTATTTCCACATAATGTTAGCACATTGATTTTTGAATTTTGCACTTGTATTTAGACTAATTTTTTACTGTAAATAGTCTGTTTGAACTAACCCATAAGGCATTCACTTTTTGCATTTAGTGTTTAGCTAAACTTTGAAGACTTGATCCTAACTCGGTTCATCCTTCCAATCTATAGAGTACTTCCCCTCACCAAGTTTCTCTCAAGGGAGCCTATAAGGTATTTTCCCCTCTGTTCACCAAGTTCCATAGGGCACTTCTCCTCATCTTTTCCTTTTGGCACAGCATTAACACCAGTTTAGGATTGCTAGTCCCCAAGAGATACTCCCGCCTAGGTTAGTGAGCCTTGTGAGGCACGACTAGGTTTTAGATTGATCCTAATTTAGGATTGCTAGTCTCCAAGAGACGTTCATGCCTAGGTTAGTGAGCCTTGTGAGGTATGGTTAAGTTTTAGATCGATCCCATTTTAGGGTTGCTAATTCTCGAGAGACACTCTCACCTAGGTTAGTGAGCTTAGTAAGGCATGACTAGGTCTTAGATTGATCCTAGTTTAAGGTTGCTAGTCCCCGAAAGACATTCCTGCTTAGGTTAGTGAGCCTTATGAGGCAAGATTAGGATTTAGATCGATCCCAGTTTAGGGTTGCTAGTCATTAAGAGATGCTCCTACCTAGGTTAGTGAGCTTTATGAGGTACGATCAGGTTTTAGATCGATCTTGCATTAGGATTGCTAGTCCTCAAGAGACGCTCTCTTCAAGGTTAGTGAGCTTAGTGAGGTATGACTAGGTTTTAGATCGATCTTAGTTTAGGGTTACTAGTCTTCGAAAGATACTTTCACTTAGGTTAGTGAGCCTAGTGAGGTACAACCCGGTTTTAGATTGATCCCATTTTAGGGTTGCTAGTCCCTAAGAGACGCTCTCACTTAGGTTAGTGAGCCTAGTGAGGCACAACTAGGTTTTAAATCGATCCCATTTCAGGGTTGCTAGTCTTCGAGAGATGCTCCCGCTTAGGTTAGTGAGCCTTATGAGGCACGACTAGGTTTTAGATTGATCCTAGTTTAGGATTGCTAGTCCCCGAGAGACGCTCTCGCCTAGGTTAATGAGCCTTGTAAGGCACGACTAGGTTTTAGATCGATCCTAGTTTAAGGTTGCTAGTCCTTGAGAGACGCTCCTACCTAGGTTAGTGAGGCATAACTAGGTTTTAGATCGATTCCATTTTAGGGTTGCTAGTTCCCAAGGGCTGCTCTCGCCTAAGTTAGTGAGCTTAGTGAGGCATGACCAAGTTTTAGATTGATTCTAGTTTAGGGTTGCTAGTCCCTGAGAGACGCTCCTGCCTAAGTTAGTGAGGCATGACGAGGTTTCATTTTTTAAAGATAGTTATAGTTGTTTTAGAGTTATTTTGAGGGCAAAAATAACATCTATTTATCTTTGTGGCAAAATTTTGTTTAAACTTCATCATAAAGAGAGGCAGTTGTAGACAATCAATTTTTGCTCCCTTAATTTTTATTATTTTTCTTTTCTCAATAGGCCCTAAATTAAGAAAAACACAAAAAAAAATAGGAAATTAAAGAAAACCCAAAAAATTAAGAAAAAATAAGAATTTTAGGAAAATACAAAAAATTTCAAAAATAAGAAAAAGCACAAAAAATAAGAAATTTGGAAAAATAAAATAAAAAGATGAAAATGAGAAAATAAAAAATAAATAATAATAAAAATGGAAAATTGGAAAAAGCACAAAAATTGAAAATGATAATAAAATAGAATTAGCCGAACCAGAGTGTTAAGGGAGGCCCTGTATCTTTAAAAATCGGTCTAAGCTATCTTCAATAGTAATAAGTTTTTCTTTTGAGAGCATATTGAGAAATTGTCTACTGGTACAGTGGTTAGGGCATGTGTTTACTTGGGTAAGGTCACGGGTTTGAGTCGCGATTGAGGCAGTATGCGCCTCTTTTATTTTTTTTTCACCAAATTAGATACGCAACAGCCTGCCATTAGTCGACACATTTCTTTTCCATCTCTTTCCCCCTATTTCCATCATTTTCTCGCATCATATCCACTTGACTAGCCTACTTTAATGCCTTTTTTTGCGAATTTATCTTCATAATTTCACCAATTCAATGGCAAAATTATGAAGATTGCTTGGGATCGTCTGTATTCAATCTAGTAACACGTCCCAATTTGAATGTTTGGAGGATCAAATCAACTTCGAAAAGTCTAAGATGACCTTGACTCAAAATTCTAGCAGTCTGTGAATCTGAGCAAAAATAGAGGAAATCGAAGCTTACAAACACTATAATACTATCCTTCTAGTAGCTTGTCATGCCATTTCCTCTTTCAGTGAAGACAACATGAGCTTCATGGTCAATGCTACGTTCTACCATTAAAAGCACTTTCTAAGCTTAGCATCCACCATTGAAGAGCTTACCAAAATCAACCTGAGCTTAGCAAGTATAAGTAGCGGCCTCCAATGACCATAGAAAAGACACAACGAGCTTTAGAATAATCTCATAAGCCCTCTTTCTCATTCGAATTCACTCACTTTCTCTTTATATCCGCAATCACTCTCTCTTTAACTTGAAGTTGCGTACGAAGCGAGTTGAGCAAGGCTAGTTGTACGGCTAACATCACCAAGCCTCAAGCTTTCCAACGTAACCCCCTTCAATCGGCGTTGTGACCATTAGCAACCCCCACCGCCAAACCTTAGCCACCACCTTGATCCACCCTTGAATTGTCGACCTAAGCTTAAGCCAATCTTACGGTTACGTTCACTACCACCTAAAGCCCCAAGTTAAGCCATTCCCTAACGCTCGTAACCGCCGAGTACAACAACCACCACCATCGCCGACTATAGAAGTATCCACCACCGCTAAACGTCTACTAAACCTGGTGACACCTACCCAAACCCACATTATCCAATGAGAAATCCGTGAAAACGATTTTACCCCCTTGAAATTCCCTCAAATTTGAGCTGTATGAAGCCATCTTGATCAACTGCCTTCCATCCATCGAAGATTCGACCCAAGGCCAAGCTTCGACTTGGACTTAACCCGTGTATCGCTCCTACCCAACCCGCATGCATCCACCCTGATTCGGTCCCTCCTATAGTTTAATTCCTATGATATACATGTATTAGGGCTAGATAATACCTATTTTACTATGCTATATTAAGAAATTATGTAAAATATATTCTATTTGGACAACATAGAAATAAGGTTGATAATTGCTTGTTATATGGGTTTAAATGTTTAATAGAATAAAAAATATCATTTAGCAATTATCATTTGAAATAGAACCCGAATTACATATCATTCAGATCATACTTAAAGGTACTAATTTTATTAAAATTGGACAGTTCTAGGTAATAGAATAGGTCTCTCTATAATATAATGAAAATTATTGTACTATGACATCTTTTCCATAATTGAAGCATAATTTAACTAATTAAAGATATATTTCAATACGATCAAAATAATATATTACAAGTAATAGTATAACTACGTATATCATTAATATTAACCAATTTAATATAACTTATACAATAAAACTATAATAATTAAGTGCATATATAAATATAACTATATTTCATCATATATGAATAATATATTTTAAATATATATATTTATGTATATAATTTCATAAATAGTATTTCAACCAAGTTGTATGATAATACAAAGAGTTAGATAGAACTCTAATGTTTTTGTAAATCTTATAAAAACTAAATCTGAGTTATGATATATATAGGATTTCCAAGTGAGAAGAACGTTGACGGTATAGAGTGACCTACTAGAGTGAGCATTGTTATAAGTAAGTTGGGATCGTAATTTTACCACTTGTTAGGATATTGTTTCAAACTATCTGTAGGCCTAAGAGTGCTTTTGTTTGTGGTTGTAAATTAGTTGGTTATGTGTATGCTACGTACGTGATTGGTACTTTGTTTTGTAACAAGAGTTAAAACTCCTTGACGTGCTGATCTGTATGATTTCATAGTATTGTATTGGGTGATCTTGTTTGGTCATCCTTGAATGACACTAATAGGAATTTGACCACTAACCTAATTAGATATGCATAGTAATTCGTTAGGGGAACGATTAGGTGTATCAAACCAAATACGAACCTCTTCGATGAGGATAGCTGAAATAGTCATTTTCCCATCTTTAGTTGAACTAAGTGATAAGTGAGGAGGTCGTGATAAGGTTGGGAATCGTAGTTTGAAGGTAGTCTCGAGAGAAGGGTGTTTTCTATTACACAAGCTTGGGTTTGGTCTCACTAAGTCATAGTAAACTCCTTAATCTAGGGTAGAGTGGATGTAATTTCTTTAACTTTATAATGGACTGGATAACATTGTACGATGTGAAAATGATTGATTACATTACATTTCATTACAATTAATAATCTTGTTCGTGTTGTATTGTACACTTCTATCTCCATTTTGCTTACTAAGTTTGTTGTGCTCATAACCCTATAGATTTTATTGTAAGTACTAATTAGAAGTAAAGATGTAGCATTACAATCAACCATAGGTTAGTTCATAAGGGGTTGGGAATGAGGAAAAGTATGAGGACTATTGGAACTTAATCACTTTGATGTTTTGGCCTTTTGAGGAAACTAACTGGTCTTCTTAGGCGACTATTAGTTTTCTAAGGATGCTTATAAATATATGTATTAGAACCTATGAATTTTGAAAATTTCTTAAAAAGATGTACACTTTAATGTAATTATTATTATGTAATTATAATATAGGAACTTAAGTTGTGTACTACAAGATTTCTAGTAAATGTTTTAAAGAAATACCATAGATTCTACTTAAAATAGGTACCTTACTGGACGCTTCAAGTGGGTTGAGTTGTGTATGCATTGTATAGGCTATATCTATAATAGCAGCTGTGAGTTTAGCTTCTATCTTAGGATAGTTTATATATTAGGACTATTGCGACTCCTTCTATTTGAGACGTGACAATTGCAACGTACATTACCTTAAAATTTCCAATTTCAATACCTAATTGAACTTTGTGTTTTTAGCATTGATATCGGAATTAACTTTATCAATGTTCATTAGATACGTTAAGATGTGCCTAGGAAGATGGAATCACTAGGGTTTACTGATGGAATAAGGGTAGGTTTTCTAAAGTATTATAAAAAACAGAGATGGAATAGTAATAATCATAGTTAATCGTTGGGTAACCATAGTGGATATGACTTACCACAATAGCTTAACATGACTTAGTATCAACCTGATGTGACTCATAAGACGAAACAATGTCTACTCGCCACATAGCCTCGTTAACTAGGGAATGATAAGAGTATAGAACTTAACTTAGAGATAACTCGCAAGTGAGGAAGAGGATATTTTGTATATTCATCAAGATGATTTCAATTACAAAAAAAGAGAGACTATTTACAGTAAATCTTTAGGATAAAATGAAAAGAGTACAATTATAAAAAGGGAATGTCTTAAAACTATTCCTAAGATAAAGCATAAAGAATAAAGATGACAGACAATAAAAAGAATATTAGTACAATCATTGCCAAAAGTGGAAAAAAGGGAACATGTGTTAACATTGTAGTGATTGTGAGGATCTATAAGAAAGGAAGTGGAATTCTTCACCAGTTACTAAAGTAGGTTAGAGATAGGGGAGTCTTCCATAAGGTAGTCCTCGGACATTGATGGAATAAGTTTTGGAACTTGAACTTGGTTATAGCCTACACCTACTGACCTCTACTTAAGTAAGTGATAAGGGGTCTCTCGGGACATAGCTTAGGGTCGATTTGCCAAGCTATCCTTCAATCAGTTTGGCTTTGGTCCTTATGTAGCTCAAGGGTAGGTTAGTACTGTCCTTCATCCAACTTAGGGCACCTTGGTTTTAGATTTTTAAGGGTTATATAAGTCACCAAGGAAGCTCAGCAGTTGGTGTAAGAGGTTGTCATATATACAAATCACTTTGTTCTTGGTGGGTTGAGAAGTAATAAGGCATCTGACCAAATTCTGAAGTCTACAAAATCTACCCCTAATAATGGCACAAGAGCTTGGAATAGCCTTGGACGAGCTTAGAATCCCATCCTAGGTGTGTTAAAGATTTGTCCTTAAATTAGGGTCTTCGGGGTCTGTATTGTTCATGACATAAGGCATCGGGTCAACAACATTAAATGTTGAGGAAACACTATATCCTTCAAGTAGTTTAATTTTGTACGCGCAATTACCAATCTTGCATAAGACTTTGAATGGACCATCCACGCCCTCCATGTGCATGTGCAATGCACACGCACATCCAGTTTCCTTTTTTTTTTTTTTTCTTTTTGTTGTTTTATTTTTTTTGCGCTACATGGCACTAACATCTTAGCCATGTGGATACACATACAACGACACGTGGTTGCTACATGGCTACACATACGGTGGTACGTAGTTGCTACATGGCTACATATATGGCGACTCGTAGTTGCCATATGGCTACATATATGGTGACTCGTAGTTGCCACATGGTAATTAAATAATTTAATTAATTTTTTGTTGTTTTATTTGTTTTATGCCATGTGGCATTGGCATCCTAGCCACGTGGCCGTATACATAGTGACACTTGGTTGCCATGTAGCAATTAAATATTTATTTTCTTCTTTCTCTTCTTTTTTTCTTTTTTCTTTAATCCAAGTTGCCCTTTGATCACACCCTTATACTTGTACCCGTACAAGAGGACCTTGATGCAAGAGCTAGGGCACAATTCCTTTAGCACATCTATAATAAAGTCACTAACTGCATCGACTAAGTAGCCAGACGCATGCAAGAGAAGGCTAAGGGTAGGATGGTGAAACATTTTCAGCTGGGAGACTTGGTGTGGCTTTACTTAAGCAAAGAGAGGTTTTCGAGTAATAGGAGGAAAAAACTATCCCCAAGGGTTGAAGGACCTTTCAGAATCTTTCAGAAAATCAATGATAATGCCTACAGATTGGAGCTACTTAAGGACCATTGGGTTTATGACACCTTCAACATTCCCGACCTTAGTCTATATCACCTTGACAGAGAGCTGATTGAAAACCATTCAGATTTGATCCCAAATCCAAATAAACCTAGAGGGAATGATAGGAATTAGGTTATTGGGGGTTTGACCCGTAGCCAAACTAAAGGATTGGAAGGCTTAGCAAGGTAGATTTTTCAACTCTAGTTGACTCCTGCCGAAGCCGAGTACTTTTTTGCTGAGTCACTCTATATGCCGAGCCGAATAACTTCCTATCTCTCTGAAGTGTGTCGAGTTGTAGATTACCGAGAGAATAGCCAAACCTTTCACGATTACTTACTTGTGCTTGAGCCGACCAACGATGCAGCATCTCCTTTACCGAGAAGCTGAGGGAGAGGGATTGAATTGATCCTTAGCCACCCTTGCTCAAACAAGCAACCTAATCGTACACTTTTATTCGCATCCTCCAATGGCCTTACCAATGTATCAATGCTACGTGTATAGGACTATGTGTAGAATTTGCTCCACTAATTATTACTTTTTTTAAATATTTATTTTTACACTTTTGTATTTTTGTACATTACTTTTTTAGAGTAATACCCCTTTTGTCTTTTCCTTTTTTAGGCATGTAGACACCTTATTTTTGCCATTTTTTATTTTTGTTTTATTTTAGTTGAGCTAGGTTAAAAAATAAACAAAAAAAAAAGAGAAAATAATTAAAAAAATGAAAATTAAAAACAAAAAAGAAAGTTAAGTTGTGTCGTATCGAGTCGAGTCGAGTCGAATCGAATCGTATTGTATCTAGTCGAGTTGAGTCGTGTTGTATCGAGTCGATTCAAGTTGTGTCGGATCGTTTAATATTAAATCAGATGACGATGTGTGATTAATTTAATAAGTTATTAAATTATTGGAGAATTGAATTTTATTAAAATAACTTTGGTCCAATCTGATTTAA
Source organism: Lumnitzera littorea (assembly GCA_024138015.1). Classification (NCBI taxonomy): domain Eukaryota; kingdom Viridiplantae; phylum Streptophyta; class Magnoliopsida; order Myrtales; family Combretaceae; genus Lumnitzera; species Lumnitzera littorea. Next base: position 31,255,881 of record JAMXBB010000003.1, read on the forward strand.
AATAGATTTTTATCTAATTTTTATTGGGTTAGAATAGATATAGGATTTATTAGATAAGTTATGGAGTTATATTTAATTGAATCGGATCGAGCTTGAAAAATAAAAAGCCTAAATTAAATGGGATTTCTAAAAGTTAGGGTATAGCTTTATCGTATCTTTCGTTTGTTAAAGATCATATTTATAATTAAAGGTTACGAAAAATTTAATTACTGGTTTATAAATAAGGATTTAACGGTAGAGTTAAGTAATTTTTGTTTTTGTTCCTACAATTCATAAAGTCTTGACGAATTCAATCCAAATTCAACTTCGAAATCTTGACATCATATCCCTGATGAAATAAAAAACAATTCAAAGTCCAATTCCAAGATCCTGACGCTCCATCGATCTGAAGTCCCTGACGCAAGCCAAAGTACCTGCACAAATTTCCAGCATCCAGCAACCCAATGCCATAAATCCAAAATCCAACGTCAAATTCCGAAGTCCAAATCCAACGTGAAGTAGACGAAATCAACAATTCCGAAATTGATGATTTCGAGATCATCAATTCCAAAATCGACAATTCCTAAAGCTGACAATTCCAAAATCGACAATTTCGGAAGCCGACGATCCAAATCCAACAATTTTGAGATCCATTTAATCCAAAGTCGAAGTTTGCGGATCTAAATTCCGAAATTCGAAATTGAAGCCTTGGCGTCTAAATTCCGGATCCTTGCCTTGACGTCCAAATTCCGAAATCCGAATCTTCGCCTTGCCAATCTAATTCCAAAATCCGACGAATTCCCTCAAGTCCAAAACTTTGATGCAAATCCTTCACATAACTTGACACACGAAAGTCAACTCCCCTTCGCCTAATTCCAAACACGATGACGATTAGGTATGATTCGACGTATAGGTAAATTTTTATTTTTATTTTTAGTTATTTATTTGTTTTATTAGTTAGTTTTAAGTGTATATTTATTATTATTTTCATATTGTGTCTTTATTAGATAATCCCAATTTTTCACAAAATTTAGTTAAGTTGTATTTTTTCTAATAAAATCATGTTTTTTGAAAAATTAACATATTTTGCAGTTGAGATTTAAAAAAGATATGTATTGAGGTATATATTTAATAGTTAAGATTAAAAAAAGATACGTATCAAGATACGTATCTAACCGTATTTTCAACATATTTTATAGTTAGGATTTAGAAAAGATTTTATGATACGTAGTGGTTTTAAAAAATAAAAAAAATCTTAACTTGAGTTTTTTTTTTAAAAAGATTTAGTTAGTTAGCATTTTTTCAAATGTAGGAAAATTAGATTTCTTAAGTTTTTAAAAAAAAAAAAAAATAAATTAATAAATAAACGTGAACTTGACTCGATTTTTGAAATAAAAATAACTTACACACTAAGTATTTTATAAAAAGAGAACTACAGCCGGTTTGATCTGAACTAGCAGGTACATAGGTACCTTGGGGATAACTACATAAAAAATAAATTTTTTTTTCCTTTTTCTTAGAAATTCATAATAAAAAATTCACTATAGTTATTTTTTTGTATATTTAGGTATATTTTAGTATTTTTAGAAAATTATAAAAATAAAAGCCTATTAATTTTTCTCTAGTTTTTACATGGTGACTTAGTCTTAATAGGTTAGCCTTCGAACCGGGTCTTTTTTTTGTTATTTATTCTAAAAATTGTTTTTTTTAGAAAATAAGTGGATCAGTGGCTACGAGAAAACCCTAATTTCATTTTTTACTAGTTAAACTGGTTGGCGACTTCAATTTTTAATTTTTTTAAAAACATTTCATTTATTTAATGTCGAGTAATTTATATTAGGTAGGTTGGGTTTGATATATATTAAATTAAGGAAATTGAAATAGGACTCAACAAGACAAGTTACCTTAACTTATTGGGTATAAATTCTCTTGTATTTGTAACCACAAGGCATCATGATCATATTGAAATTAATACACTTAACATTTTGTTCTCTCGTAAACATTGCTTGTTTACATTCATTTTACTCTTATTTTAACCCTTAAGGAAAGTTAGGTGGCGAGTAACCTCACCGGACCAATTTGCGCATCATATCGAGTTGTGCCGTGAGTTTTCGGAAATTCTATTGGTGTGTCATATCCATTAGAATTGTTCGTGGGTTTGCTTACTTTTTCATTCGTTTTTGTTCTCTCGTACTTTCTCACCACCTCCTTTTTCAAGCTTTTGGCAAGCTTAGACCTATTCACACGATCGACCTTATCTGTTATTGGTTACAGTTAGTAACACTTGAATAGGATGAGACCTTAATTTACTTACTGAAGTAGTCGATGGTGACCAATATAAAGCATGCTTTTGGAGTAATCGGGCCAATGATATCTATACCTTACATTGAAAATGGCCATGGTATAGAGAGTGTGTAATTCTTGAGGTAGGACATTTATCTTATTTGCATAAACTTAGCATAAGTGACAATGCTTGACATGTTTGATGCAATTGCCTTCCATTGTTGACCAATAATATCTTAGTCTCATAATTTTCTTGGCCAGCGTGTAACTGTTCATGTGAGGGCCATATACTCCTTCGCGTACTTCTTTCATCAAAATCTCAACCTTTTTGTTGTCTACATACCTTAAAAGCGTACCGTTAAATGATCGTCGGTATGAGGTGGATTCGCTTAATTAGAACCATGTAGCTAATCTCTTGATTGTCTGTCCTTTTTCTCAGCTTCATCGAGGTATATGCCTTGTTGTAGGAACATTTTAATATCATGGTACCAAGGCTTTTCGTCATGTATATCTTCTATTACTAGACAAAAGGTAAGCTTTTCTTCAACTTCAATGGTGAAGGGCTAAATTTTGACTATATCGGATATTTGGATCATAGATGCCAGAGTGGCTAATGCATTAATGAATTGATTTTGAGCCCTTGGTATGTGAGTGAAAGTGATTTCTTGGAACTTCTCCATTAATTCAATTAAAAACTAGTGATAAGGTACCGGTTTAAGATCCTTCATCTTGTATTCTCTTTAAGCTTAGCCAATAATGAGTGAAGAATCCTTGTATACTTGTAATTCTCGAATATCCTTATCTAGGGCCATTTTGAGTCTCGTGATGCGTGCCTTGTATTTAATGATATTGTTTGTGTATAGGAACACGAGCCTTATAGCTACAGGGAACTGCATACCCTTAAGGGATATTAGTATTGCCCCAATTCCATACCTAGACACATTAGTAGCTTCATTAAAAAAACATCTTCCACTTGGGGGTTCATCATCATAGTCTTCATCAAAACTTCCTTTAACTATTAAAATATCTTCATCGGGGAATCTGACTTGTACCTCTTGGGGGGTATCATTAGAAAGATTTTCTGCTAACTGATTTGCTATAGCTTGCCTCTTGACTGAATTTCGGTTCACATACATAATGTTGAACTCTAATAGTAACATTTGCCACTTTGAGATTCTACCGATAAGGGCTGGTTTATTAGCTAAGTACTTTAAGGGATTATGCTGAGTCAACAATTCAATCTACTAATAGAGCATGTATTACCTGAGTCGATGCATTACCCAGACCAAAGCACAGTATGTCCTTTCAATTTCTGAATACTTCTGTTCCCCTTTAGTAAACTTCTTATGCAAGTATTATATGGTCCGCTCTTTTCCTTCCTTATCCTTCTGACCAAGCATATACCCCATGGATTCTAATAATATTGTCAAAGTATAGAAACAACAGCTTCTTATGTTTAGGTGCTACTAGAATTGGAAGGTTCATGAGATATTCTTTGATTGTTGTGAAGGCTTGCTCGCACTCTTCGTCCCAATTTATCTTGGTTTATTTTTTTCAGCAACTTAAATAAGGGACAACATTTATCTGTAAGTTAAGATATGAACTGAGCTATGTAGTTTAAGCGACTCAATAAGCCTCTGATTTCTTTAAGTATGTGTGGAGGGGGCCAAGTCGACTATTGCTTTGACTTTATTAAGGTCTACTTTGATGGTCCTTTAGCTGATTACGAAACCCAATAATTTCCCTAATGTTACTCCGAATGTGCATTTCTCTGGGTTTAACTTTAGTTAAAAATCTCTCAACCTATCAAACAATCTCTTCAGGTTATCTACGTGATTTTCTCCCTCTTTGGATTTTGCAATCATATCATCAACATATATTTTAACTTCTCTATGTATCATGTCATGAAAGATTATGACCAATTCTATCTAGTAAGTTGCCTCGGCGTTTTTGAGTTTGAAAGGCATTACCTTAAAATAGAATGTCCCCTAAGTTGTAACGAAAGTTGTCTTGGCCTTATCTTCTTTAGAGATACGGATTTGATTATATTTGGAGAATCCATCTATGAAGGAGAAAATATGGTTTCTAGCTGTATTATCCACTAAGACGTCAATATGGGGCAAAGGGAAGTTATCTTTAGGTGTTGCTTGATTAAGGTCTCGAAAATCTACGCATATCCTAACTTTTCCATTCTTCTTCATCACTGGTGCAATGTTAGCTACCTACTTAAGATAATCAAATACTTCGATGAAACCGACCTCCATTAATTTTTTGACTTCTTTCTTAATCTTCAACAAGATATCTGGTTAGAATCTCCTTAGCTTTTGCTTCTTAGGTTTGATACCTTTTTGTGTGGGTAAGCGGTAGACCACTTTTGATGGATCTAACCCGGGCATATCTTCATAAGCCCATGCAAGCACGTCTTGATACTCAGATAGTAGTGTAGTTATTTCTGCCTTTTGTTCCTCTTTCAAGTTTCCTCTGATCTTCAGATTCTTGGGGTTGTCTCTAATCTCAACATTGATTGTTTCAGTTGACTCATCAATGGAAATTCTACCTAATTCATGTCTTTTCTAGCTTTCTTGTACATCAATATGGTCATTAATATCACTCTCGATGACTAACCAATAGGGCCGGAAGTGATATTAATCTTTTCATCTCGTATTTGTGCAAGGTTTCCTTGCCTTTTGTTTAGAGCATTGGATTTAGGCCAAAAAGTATGTAAAGAAACGAGTGTAAGTAAAGAAGGAGTAAAGAGAATGGAGTTTGATTTTTATTAAATTAAAAGAGATTCTCTCAAGTATAGTAGAGCAAAGGTAATCATTACAAAACTTAATGAAATACTAAACCGTGATTCGTCCTTTATCCTAAAGAAGACTTATCATTATTTATAGGGATGTAGAACTAATTATTTAGGTGCTGGAGCTTGCAGGATAGGCCCGCTATTTCATTCTTGTTGGGGGTATCCTCTTTGGCGGATTCTAGGATTTGAACATTAGCTTGGATGAATGTCTCTGTGATTGGCAGAAAGGTTATTGGGGCATGATACAATTTGTTACCTCTCTTGCCCTTTGCTTGCTTGTTTCATAACTCTTCCATTAGAGTTGGGAAGTAATTGAGCCCATAACTACTAACGTGCCCTTCCTTGAATTTTGGCCTTTCATTCTTTTTCAGATTAGTAAGCATGCACACTTCCTTAAACATTTAGAGCCCAAAGTCCTCTTACTCCTCAACGCCAATGTAGAGTATGGTCGTTTCTTTAGATATTTCATAGTCCTAGTCACCTAAAATCATTATGACCTAGCTATTTGAGATGAACTTAACCTTTAAATGTAAACTTAAAGGTATGGCCCCTGTTGAATGAATCCAGGGTCTTCTTAACAAGAGGTTGAAGGTCCTCGAGATGTCTAGAACTTAGAATTGGATTTTGAAAGTCTATGGGCCAATGTTGACTGGTAGGTTGATTACCTGAATAATTTCTCTCTTGGATTAGTCAAAAGCCTTGATAGTTGTTGAACTTAGCTTAATTGTAGTTGCATCGATACCCAATAGATCCAAGGTAGTGAGAGGACAAACGTTTAGTGATGATCTGTTGTCGATGAGGACTTTAGCTATGATTATTTTGTTTACCCTTACTATTATGAAGAGTGGCTTAGTGTGTTGATTCCCTTCCTCACCCAACTCTTTAGTAGAGAAAGAAATATGATCCATAGTGAGGATAGAGTTGGTAACTGATCCTATCTTTTTAGTTGGTATTTCTTGGGAGACCTTAACCTCCCTTAGAGTTCGGAATAGAGCTTCCTTATGTGGTTCGGATGCCATTAATAGGCTCATAAGGGATATTTGCGCTGGAGTTTTAGTGAGTTGATCCATTATCTTATACTCATCAGACTTGATCATTTTTGTGAAGATAGACAATCCTTCCTCATATTCAACTAGTTTGTTACTTGACATTTCTAGCGCATTCTTCTTTTTCAAGTCTTCTTTTGGGTCATAAATTTTATTTAAGTGAGTAATCCCTCCTGCAAGTGAACTCGATTGCCTTTATTTAACTGCCTAGTAGTTGAAAGGAGTAGTTTGGTAGCTTTTAGGGGCTAAGGGCACGTAGAAGGTGTACCTTTTGGTCTTTGAAGCTTATTTCTCTTCCTGTTTATAAAATTTGTAGATCTTAGGCTCTCGGTTGGAACTGATCGTATTAATGGCGGGATCTGAGTAGTTAAATATCATGTTGATGATGGGCTATGGTTGGGCAAGGGGTTGTTGTTGATGTTTGGAACTGGAGCCTCCATGAAGTCTTGTTAGATTGTACCTTTTTCGATTAAGTCTTGAATCTTGTTTTTTAATCTCTAGCATGAGTCGATTGTATGGTCCACCTGCCTTAGATGATATTGACACTTTGTGTTAGGATGAAAAACTCTTGGCCTATACCTTTCATTGGGAGGGTCAAAATGGAGCAGATTATCTTTTCTAAATTTTTTAAGAATCTGACTGGGAGGGATTGGTATCTTAGTGAACTGCCTTAAGGCCTTGTTGACTTGTAGCTGGCCTCTGAACTGTTGTTGAACTGGTGGAGGATTTGTTTTGAAGGAAACCTAGTGTTGGGGTTGGTGTTTGAGTTCACCATACCTATAGTTGGCTTCCTTGGTCTTGCTGGTATTGGGCTTTGCAGCGGGTGTTCTTCTTTCTGATGGCTCTTGTAATTTACTAGAAGAGACAACATTCTCAATTTGACATCTTGCAGCCACTACTTCTACGAAGCTAGAAGAAGCTTACCTAATCAAGTGGGAGAAGTATGACCTCTTAAGAGTATTGATGAAAGCTAAAGTTAGCTCTTTCTTAGTCATGTGGGTAGATACCCTTGTAGCTAGAGTTCTCTACCTTTTGGCAAATTTCTTAAATGATTCATTGTGCCTCTTTCATAGGGCAACCAAATCCATCATGGTTGGTGTCACTTCAACATTGAATTTATATTGTTCGTAGAATACGCTAGCTAGCTTCTTCTATATGTTTACCTAGTTTAGGTCTAATTGGGCATATCGGGTCAAAGTAAGTCCCTTTAAGCTATCCTAAAAAGTTTACACCACGAGCTGGTTGTATTGTACATACTTGCCCATCTTTCGTATGTACAATTTGGTGTGTAGTTTAGGGCAACCGGTCTCATTATACTTCTCAAAGTCAGGTACCTTGAATTTTTCAAAGAAGCTTCCATAGTCATAAATTGAGAAGTCTGTAATACTAGCCTACTTAAAACCATCATAACCTTCGAGCACTTTCATCTTTCCGGTGATTGTTGGGTCAACCGCCTTTCTAGTTCTTTCAATTGGTCTTAGTTAGTTTTTAGCTTTGGGTTGACTAGGAATGAACAAGTGTTCGGCTCAAAAGTCGGGTTAACCTTTGGATACACCTCTTCCATCTCAAAAGATTCAAAGGCTGGGTTGACTTTAGGATAGGCCTCTTCTACTTCAAGGGGTAGGGCTTTGGCATTTTTTCCATATTAGGCCTTGGAGCTTTTCTTGTTTGATGGTACCGTGGATCTGAGTAAAGTGATACTGTTAGCAAGGAAGCTTAATTAGTTTGCAATTTTTCCTATCATTTTTTCTAAGGAGTAGAACCTCAGCTTGGTGGGATCAACAACTTCAGGGTTGACACTGCTGTTGTTGGTGTTGATGTTGTTGTTGTTGTTCCCTTAGCTGGCCATTTCAGTTTGAGAGCAAGTTCAGATAGAACTTCTCTAAAGGGTTTGATGTTTAGGAGTTATCTTAATGACTTGGTTTAAGATCACTTCTCAACAAGTTAGTACATGGATATTTTAAAGATATGAGATGAATGAAAAATAAATAAATAAATAAATGTATAAGAATGCAAAGATGTATGGCATATGGATGCAGAGAATCAAAACCTTCAATTAACTAGTAAGATGGCAATTTCATTCATTATTTAAAAAATAAAAAATACATGGTTTCAAAAAGTTCTCCTATTTCTAAGCATTTTTTAGTGCTTGGTTAGTGTTCCCTTCTACTGCTTGCTGGATCCTGCTAATGCTTCCTTCCTCTTTCTTGCGTTAGGCTCATCTGATTCTTCAAGTTCTTTGAGCCTTCTTTAGTCATCTTTAATTGATGTTCTAAGGCCTAAGAACGCTATCTGGATTCTCGAAAGAGGTCTTCCTACATGTCGTGCTCTTTATAGATAACTTCTACACGAGCTTGTACTTAATACATATAGGTCTTGATTTTAGAGTTTGGTTCAGTTGGTGTCAATTGTATGACCTCTGGTGCTTGATACTGGATATCCCCTACCTTATGGAGTTGATCGTACAGATATTCTTTGGTGACCATGGACTTATCCGCTTGTCCTAGCCATTCTCCTAAATCAATATTAGGGTTGACATTCCTTAGTTCCCAAAGCTTCTTGATCACCTGGAGTTTGGATATCTTTTGTGGCATTAGAAGTCGAAAGTCTTCGTGATCGAAGGTCGTGATATCTGGTGGGGGCCTATAGACTATATCTTGAATCCCCCCAAACTGCTTGATTATGTTGTTAGGGTAATAGCCCATGCACCACTTCATCCCAATTAGGGGGGCTACTTGAAAATTTTTATAGATTAGGATTATCCTTTTGAAGTTACTCCACCTAGCTGTCTATAAGATATTAACGACTTGGAAATTTCATAGGACTTTTACCTAGCAATAAGTAGACTTCTCTTCTGGCAAATGGACCTTGTCAACAAAGGAATTGATTAAATCAATCTTGTAGGCAAATTCTCCTCAGATCAAATTAAGCCTAAAAAACTTTATGTGGCTCATAAACCAGACTATTAGTAATGCCATGCTGGTCTTCGGTGCGCCATTGTTTTTCTCTTTCAAAATGTTGAGGTTTCTAATTTGTTATGCAAGGAGCGTTGGGACGTATGACTTACCTTAAAAAAACTGGCCCACAAACTCAACAAACCTAAAATGGATAAGGAACTTTCTGTTAGGGAATAGGAGAGTCCTGAATGTAGCTAGGATGAAATCCTTCATTTTGTTTTGTCCCTAGTCTTTGGGTTTGCTACAGAAGATGACTCGTTTGTTGGAACTAGGCTCAATGATAAACTAAGCTTCCAGGTCTTCTAATTTGTTGTAGTTTCCATTATAGTTCTTTAGGGCCTTGTTGACTTCAGCCTTTTTGACCCTTGGGAATTTTGAAAATGTGTTTACTGGGTCAACTTCCAAATTTGGAGTGTATATATCCTCTAAGGATGGAGCTTGAAGTAATTGGGTATACTCTTCAAGCATTAGACTGATTAAGTGAGGCTTGACTCGAAAAGCAACCTCCTTGAGTTCCCAGAAGTTAGTTAAGGCCCTAATCAAGTTAATCTCAATCCTTACCCTAAGAAGTGATAGAATGGGCTTGATTTTGTTGGTGATGATCTCCTGTTCCTTTAGGTTGAAGTGTTGAAGCCATTGGTCTAGAGCAGGCTTAGGGTTGATGGGCTTATCCACGAACCTTTCTCTGAAGTGGGCAGAGTTGGATGAGCAAGCCATTTCTTGGGCTGAATTACAAAGAAAACATTTGTTATAGGATTAAAGAACCCCTATTTACAGTAAGTATAAAACAAAAACTAAAACCTATTTACATCAACTCTATATTTATAACTTGGTAAAATTACAAGGGAAATTAAGGAAGCTCCGAGTTGTTATCTCTTTTCTTCTTTTTCATTTTCATCTTGCTTGATTATTTGTCAGTTCTGGATGTTGTGAATGCATGAAAGGTAGGTTCTAAAGGTCCTCAGGCTTATGTAACCTCACTTGTTAAAACACTTTCATTGGTCACATTAAGCTTAAGTAGGGGTGGCCTAATTAACCCCGAGTGATAATTATACCACAACACTTAGAGCTTACATAATGGCTCTCTATCCTAAGGTCTTAATATGGTTTGGGTTTGACTGTTTCTATCATATAGTCATAATACATAAAATAAATTCCCCCCATAATTGAATAAAAACTAACCCTGCAAAAAGTTACTACAATTGTATAAAAAACAATAAATAAACAAATGGATAAATAAATAAATTACATTTAGAAAGGTGACTTCAAAATTTAATTCTAAATTTGGAAAGTTAGATGGCTAATCTTCTTGACATCCCTAGTGGAATTGCCAAGCTGTTGAGCTTAATATTTTCTCAGTTTTATAAATAAGTCTTCTTTAGACCAATCAATATTAAATTCTACTTGTTTAATACTGATCCTTAACTAAGGTTTAAAGAAAACTAGTTCTTTTATTTTTGAAATGTTTTGGAGTTGCTACCCGATTAGAGTCGGGAAAAAGAGTTAAATTATAATCAATTAGATGGATTAGTTATAACTTAGCTACTGGTCTTTTGATAAAACCAATTTTATTAAATAGTTTTTGAAAACTAGAAGATCAAGTTCAAAGGTTAGGTTTTTTTTTTAAACCTTTACTAGTAACATCAACTTTACAAATTGAGATTTAACTTCTTTGAAATCACCATTAAAAAATTGACACTAAATAATTGAAAATCTTTGTCTCTACTAAATTAAGTGACTAAAGCGGAAAAATTAATTTTTCATTTTTTACGTTACCTTGAAGGTGGTTATGTACCTACTATTTGGGATCGGACGTATGTAGTTTTTTCCGAAAATATTAGCGGGTTGGTTTATTTTAAATTTAGAAAGTAAACGAGTTTACGTTTTTTACCCGATTTGATGTTTAATTAAGAAAATTCTCTAAAGGGTCTTAAGCGGGGTTTTATTTTTTTTGGAAAATTCTAAAGTAATCCTAATTGAAAAAGAATTGATTTACTTTTATTTATTTAGAAAATAATTTTTTCTAAGTTGTGAAACCATTTTCTTATGTTATTTTATTTGATTTTTCTTTTATCATTTTTATTTAAATTTTAACCACAAAAATAAAATAATTAAAACAAGACTAAGTTACCTTATCTCGTTTTCCTTTCTTTTTTTTTCTTTTCTTTGTTTTTTCTTTTTCTTTTTTTTTCCCCTTTCTTTTTGGTTTATAATTACATTGGAGATAAAACAAAATAGAGAAAAAAAAAATACAAAAATTGAACCTTGAAACAAATCGAACTGAAGGAATATTTGTATGCATGGGTCGAAGCTGGAGTGGGTCTTCGAATCGGGTTAGGGTTAAATCTTGGGTAGAATTCGAGTTGTAGCAAGGAGTGAGGAAGAGGTCATCAAAGGGGTGCTTCAAGGTGATTCTAAGCCGAATTTGGTATAGGTAAGGGTATTTTTGTGTGTTTAGTATTGGGTTTAGTGGGTATAGGACAAGTGCCATAATGAATGGTGGTCGTTTGTGGTGGTCTGGAAGTGGCAACTAATGGTGGTTTTGGGGTATCGTGGGTAGCGATTGCTAGAGGGATAGCGGAGGTTGGGGGAGTTAGATTGGAGAGTTAAGGTCTAGGGGGGCTCGATGGTGGTGGTGGCATAGCTCGTTGTTGGTTAGAGGGAGATAGAAATGTAGAGAGAAAGAGAGAGAGTTGTTATGCAAAGAGAGAGAGAGTGATTGGGGAAGAGAAAGAGAGATTTTCTGGAGTTACTTTTGTGTGCCAAACGATTACCCAACCCCTCCTCTATACTAATTGAGTAAGAAACAAACATGGCAAGCTCCTAATCAGTATGAATTCGAAAATTAATATTGAGGATTTGATTAAGCCTAAATTTTGCAATTTGATTTGAAATTGAGTAAATTGTTGGTTAAACTACAATAATTTGTGTTTGAAATTACTAGAATAAAGCAATGGAAGCTTTGAAATTCAAAGATGAAGCTCTAATTAAGCTTAGCCAATGTGGGTCTCAAGTCTTGTATTTATGTGTCTTGCCATTTTCAGCTTTGATTTTGACCTCTTCAATGGCCGAATCTGGATAAGTTTCTTCTACAATTAGAAGTAGGCCATGCCAATGTTACGATTCTACCATTAAGTTAGTAACATCATATAGTTACAATGATGGAATAGGGTTGTAAACTCAGCAAGTCAAGTATGAAAGACGCGAAATTTCTGGGGAAAAGAAGGAAAATGGAGGAAAGAGAAGAAAAGGGAGAGAAAGAGAGAGCTGATGTAGCACCGCATTAGCTATGTCAACCAGTGATGTTATGCCACGTATCTTGATGTGATATGTAGCAGCTGACATGGCCTAAGCTGGCAACATGTTTAGGATACGTATCATGCCACATATTACACCATGTAGCTTTGTCATGTAGAAGACAGTGTTGATGTGGTGCCATGGGCCAATCGCTGAGTGCTACATGTTAAGACACATGGCATAATAAACTCTTGACATGTGGCGATGTATTGTGTGTATTGTGAGGGAGAAAAAATAAAAGGCATTTTGATGCCTTTGGTAAGATTCAAACCTAGGACTTTAAGCTAGATGCAATGTTAAATTAGAGTATTGAAATGTTAAGCTATTAGCCTATGTTTTGTTCATGTGTGCAATCAAATTGCACATATGGATAAAGTCATCCTAAGTTAGATTTGAATCTAAGCTCAGGCCCAACGCCTCTCTTTTATTTAAGGCATAAAAAAGCTAAAAACCTGATTACCTAAAATTTTTATTATTCTTGTTATTTATTTATTTATACTTTCTTTTACCTATTTTTTTTATTATTCTTGTTATTTTTACTTTTCGTGATTTTTTCAACTTTTCTATTTTGTGATTTTTTTCTAAATCTTTTATCTTTTTGTATTTTTCTATTTTTTCTAAGTTTTTGTAGTATTCTAAATTTTCTATTTTTTGTATTTTTCTAAATTAGGTCCCCTTACCCTATTTTAAAAATTAAAAATAAAGGAGGGATACAAAAATGAAGTATCTACAACTACTCCTCTTTGTGATGAAGTTTGGGTTAGACCTTACCACAAAGACAAAAGAGATACTATTTTTGTCCTAAGGGTGGAATTTGTCTTAGGAAGTGCTATGACTGACTAACTAACCTTGATGCTTCTTCGGGGTCGAATACACGGAGAAGCACTATAACGAAACGAATCGAAAAGAAATGGAAGAAAGGCTAGCAAAACCCAGGCAATTACTGAATGGATGTAACGCACCACTTGATCGTACTCAACGTACAATTTACTGGATGTAACACATCGGTTCGAACTAAAGGATCACTCATCACTACTCCTTACTAAAGGGAATAGATAAGAGTTGAAGAGTAATGAAAACAGTAAAGTTGCTCAAAGGATACTTAAATAATTTGGTAGTGATGATCCCCTTGCGTACAAACAAATGAGAGTTTATATACCCATTTACTAGGGCTACCATACATGTATGAAAAGACAAAAAGAGGATCCTTATAATTAGGTTACATGAGACATATTAAAAAGGGTAAAAGAGGCAAAGAATATTCAGTACTAAAAAAGAAAGGATCATTATAGAATGTTATGTTAGAGGACATGTGTCGCTTGGTGGTTGAACATTAGGAATACGATATAAGGTAGGTGGAAACAGGGAAGCATTGCAGTTAGGGGTCAACCTGATCTGGATCAGGTCAGAAGCCAGTCAATTTGGTGAGGAAGTTAGCTAAACTAAAGTCAGACACCAGTAGTCAGTTAGGGAGCCCAGCTCGACTAGTCTTAGGCTATCTTTTGGAATAGGAATGCGCTGTTGGGCAGGAGCATGTTGGACACATGCGAGGATTTGATAGATAGGTCAGCAGGAAGCTAGCTCAGGGTTTGGCATACCAGCTTGAGTCCTTTAGCTTGGTTTCTCGTGATTGGTCCAGAGGGTTGATTCTTATCAAACTTAGGTTTGGCCTACTAGGGATTTAATGAATGGTGAAAGGGGAAAGAGAGAGAAGGCGCTTTATGAGCTGGCCGAGAAACTAAAAGAGGAATTGATGCCTGGTTGTACCCTTATGAGTCGAATAACCTAAGTGAAGCGTTGCTTGAGCTAGCTAAAACCCTAAGGAGAAAATGAAAACCTAGTCGTACCCCTATGAGCTAACTAACCTAGGCGGGAGCATTACTAAGGGACTATCAATCCTAAATTGGAATCGATTTAGAAAACCTGATTGTGCTACTTTGAGCTAATTAACCCAAGTAGGAGCATCTCTAGGGGACTAGCAACCCCAAATTGGAATTAATTTGGAAAATCTGATCATGCTACTCTAAGCTAACTAACCTAGGCGGGAGCATCTCTAGTGGACTAGCAACCCTAAATTAAAATCGAATTGGAAAACCTGGTTGTACTACTCTAAGCTAACTAACCTAAGAGGGAGCGTCTTTAGGGGACTAGCAACCTTCAATTGTCTTAGAACCTACCAATTAACATCAAATTAAAATTTAATCTGCTACTTCTTCATCTTCCACGTACAAGAAACTAAGAAAGGAAAAACTTAATCTTTTTTCACTCGATGATCCATTATTCTTCACCAAATAAGAAACCCACGAACCCCACCTCAAATCTAAACTCGAACATGTCTAAACCTACTAAACTATAACTGTTGTTCTTTTTTTACCTTACGCACCAATATAAACTAGGGTACCCACTTATAACATACCCTAAACCCATACTACCATTACTGGTTCAAACCATGAAACCTACCTTAAATTTAAATATCAAAACCCAAATCTCATATCTTCTTGGCAATACAACTAATCTAAACTTTAGAACTTATCCCAAGAGTTGTTGCCATGGTTGTAATAGTTGAGAGACAAAAGAGAAGTAGCAATGGAGAGAGAGAAAACCATGCTATAATGTAGGGTGCCATCTCTATTGATGAAGGTTTCAGAACTATTGCTAAGCCTGCATTTTTAGGGGCTAGTGCAATGATTTCATGCCTTGGTCAAAGAGAATATATGGTCATGCATGTAAACATTATAGTTGTGGTTAGGATTATGATAGGCCTTGAATAATAGAGGTCTGAAAAGCAAATTCTTCTTTTTGGTTTATTATAATTAGTCTAGTTTAATTATTATAATTAAATAAAAAAATTTATGTGTTTATTCCATTTAAAAAAGGGGGCAAAGTATTCACTAGTTGAAAACATTACCTTAAATGTAAGAATGGAGCTTACGTAGAGCCCGTATAGGCATCTTACATATCTTTTTAACACCTTCACTACGTATTGCTTTGTAACTAAATGAATACATTGAATAGGAAGATAGCTATTAGATAAAATGGATGGGATAACGATGTTAAATTTGCAAAGTTTAATTGGATAGTCTCAAGTCAATGACATGAAAAGGATGTCATAGAGAGAGGTATAGGAGAAGGAATAAGCAAACTCGGATTTTCAAAGTGTACATATGACAGTGGATTGAATATGATATTCTTATTAAATTCTTGATTCGTTATTGATTACACCATTTGTTTGTCCTTTGTATATTCATTCCGGTAGACTACCTACATTTCTCTAAGGCTTAGCCCCATCTTAAGATTGTCAAACAAGGTGGAGAAATGATATGGACTCGTGGATGAACATACAACCCTAATATCGCGCGTAGCCAAAGGGGGTGGGTCCAGATCGCCAGATGGTTCAAGAGATAAATGGTAGTTGAAGGATGAGCAGGGGTTCCCTTTGATGGATATGGCACACCAACACCTTACACGAACTTAGGTCACACTTGATATGATGCAAAAATATGGCGGGAGGGCACTCGCCACTAGTCTATACTTAATGGGCTAGATAAGAATAGCTCAAGAGTAAGCAGAAAGGATACTTACCTCGAGAGAGTGACAAAGTTCAGTGTATTCTTTGTATATTGATCATTGTAGCTATTACAATTCTGCAAGTATTTATAATACCTAATTAGGTTAAGTCTTAGGTTACAGGAAATTATAGAAAAGGATTTCTACTAGCTAAGAAAAGGGGAATAATTAATAGGGGTATCCATATTACAATTCTGCAAGTATTTATAATACCTAATTAGGTTAAGTCTTAGGTTACAGGAAATTATAGAAAAGGATTTCTACTAGCTAAGAAAAGGGGAATAATTAATAGGGGTATCCATGTAATCGTGCCAAAAGAATATCCTTTGTGAGAAAGGATAGTACGGATGTCAAAAAAGATAGCACCCATGTAATTTTGCTTATTCTGTAGTCCTAATAATACTGCAAGCCAAGCAAGGGTAGGCCTAGATTAGGTTTGGTCGGTGTCGGCAGTTTGGTAACTTTGATTGTTGGGACTAGACAAGGGTTGGCTCAAGAATGAATCACATTTGGGTTAGCCTTAGATGGTAAGCTTCTAGCAATTATTAGTTTGGCCTCAGTATTGTAGGGTTGGATGTAACCTGGTTTGGTGCTTAGATTAGTGTGTTGCGGAAGGGTCAGTTCGATGTGCCAGTTGATCACCTTGGCAGTTCCTTGGATGGTGTGAAGAGCAAAGTAGCTCAGTAGGTCGAACTAGGGTAAGCACTGCTCCTCGATGCTTAACTCACCTCGAATAGCTTAGCAAACCATTTGAGTTAGCTCTTGGGATCGGGAGCGCGTGATCGGTCCTTAATCCTTATCAAGAAAGCTTCTATTTATAGAATTTAACTCCTAATCTCAATCGTTGGATGACTTTGAAATAGATGCACCAAATGAGCTATTGATGAGAGTTGCAGAATCAAATTCTAATGATTGACTATCTAGATTGAAACCTTCATATCCTTATGAATCCATGAGTTTTGAGCTTGAACTTAGGCTAACTTGGGCTTAAGCCTTCTTAAGGTTATAATAAAGGAGGCCCATCTTCTTTCGAATAACAGCCTAACTCATCTTTAAATATAAGCATAAGGCTTATGACAACAAAAGAAGCTTAATAGGTTCTTGAGGGACCTTTTCCAGGCCTATTTTCATATGCGAGTAAACCAAGTAAGATTTGAGCGGGTAAACCAATCTAGCGATCTCTCCTTTGAGCTTTTCAAGTCAAATCTTCCTTAAACATCCCTTGAATGAGTACAGATCTTTGGTTCCTATAACCGATCCAAGAAATTGGTCCATAACATTAAAGTGGACTTAAAGCCCAATAACCTAAATAGCCCCCTACAAGTCAATGTTAGAATATGTAGAACCCATACTTCAGCAAGTAAGTCCCTAGTGCCAAATTTTAGGGCATTAGTAAAAGTTTATTTGTCATAACTCAAAATTTACATTAGGAACGCAAATTAGCTAAAATTCTCTATTTCACTCATTAATTGTTAAAATAAGAAAACTGTGAAACTCAAAAACAAAATTAACAAGATCTCGGACACAAATCAACTAATGATAAAATTTAGCAAGGAAACTTTGACCAATAGAGGATGGTGCAGAGGACTTGATTGATAATCTTTATATAAAATTTGACTAACAATAGTTAGGATAATACAAAACAATTAACTAATTACAATCATAGAATTCCAAACTCTCAATTTAGGACACTCACAAAATTTGTCCGTTTAGGCTTAAAATCAACAATAGGGTCCAAAAGGTTTGTCAACGCGACATCGTAAAATTATTTTGCAACAGGTTATTAAAGTATTAAAATAAGTAAGAACAATAGAAACTAACTTATTTCACTAAAAGAAATTCAATGTTTAATGAAGTTTATTAAACGTCACTGAAACTAAAATAAACGTCACGTAAAACTTTATGTGATGTTTATTAAATGTTATTAATAGATGTTAGTGTATCACAAAAAGTTAATTATAATGTTTGAGATTTAAATGTTACAAAAGATACATTTAAAAGTCTCTAATTGAAAATTATTAGCGATGTTTGAACATTACAAAAGGCGATATAACGTTACAAAAGATAACATTGGTTATGTTTAAATGTCACATAAAGATAACATGTAGTAATGATTAAGTGATATTTAAACGTTGCTAGTAGTTTTAAAATGGTGAAATTCATATGTTGTAGATAACATATTCCTTCGTGCACTAAATCTCTTCTACTGTATCGGATATTTTAAACATGTAGTAAGAACACATAAGATAAAAAATATTATAGATCATTAATAGTGGCTTTTTCAAATGAAATTATTATTAGACCAATATAAAAGTTCAATTTTAATATAACAGCTATATAATTCATCTAATAATTGACATATCCAAAAAATTCCATATCAATTTTTTTTTTTTCAAGTTTTACAAACTATAATGAAAATGTATCTTTCAAACCCATAAAGTTGTCAAATTACACTATAATTACAATGGAAATAAATTATATAACATAGTTTAGTCTAGTATACCCTTCGTTTGTCTTGTTTATGTTTCCATTACCATCATTATGGCCAGTAGGTATTCACAAATAAACAAACTTCCCGTCACTTGGAGCTCCTGTTACATAAAATGTGTAAAAGTTTAAAATTGCTTGATTTTATAATCATATAATAAACACAATAGTGTTGTTTAATAATAAGTATTTATAGTTAAACTATGAAATGAATAACAAATTATACTTCATAATCTTTGGGATATTTAAAGTTAATTTCTATTGATCTATAAACATTTCCAAAAGGGTATAGAAAAAAAGGGTAAAAGAAAAAGAAACAAGAAAGAAAAAACTTATACATATAATGGAAAGCATAGAGAAATTAACTTATTTATTGCAACATTAATAGTGCTATAAAATTACACTGTTAAGCCTCAAACTTTAATCGACTATATCCTTGATAGTTGTGAATAAGCTTGTTGTATCATGCTGTCTAAAAGGACAATAAATAAGAACGGCATACCACATTTTCATGTTATCAACTCTCAGTAGCAATTGTATTTCAACAAGAAAAAAATAGCATCATAATCAGACATTATAAGTTTAAATAAACTGAATTTTGTATTTCCAAGAGCAAGGGGAATTTGAAAAGTGAAAACAACTACTTATGTCGAAAATTTTTTCTTTAACAAGCTTTATTGTTGCTTCAAACCTTAAAGGTCAACCAATAATATAAAAATAATTTCTTTTTAGGTGACGTTAAAGTGCACCTTAACATTCATTTATAAAACTGACTAAGTATAACGACAAAATTTTGACAATGAAAAATTTAGTCAAAAGCCTTTTAAGAGAAAATTTATTACCATTAATTATCAGGACTGATGACGCTGTCATTTGCAGATATTGAATATACTACACTTCAACTAAAGCAACTATAAGAATGTTATAATTTACTCTCTCTAAAGCAATATTCAGTTTAGCCATTTTGAGGAACAGATTATATCCTTTAGCAATATTAGTGGCGCGGAATGGGCAAAAACTAAGAACAGTAAATATGTATTTGTTTAGGTTAACACATTTACCTATCAGCAATGAGGTTCAAATTAACCATACCAAAAAAAATTCAAATTTAATAACAAATAATATCCTTTTTGAATACATAATAAGAGATCTCTTAAATATTAAGTGATGGATCTCTAATTAGTGAGATGTTTTTTATATAACCTCTTGCGTAGCTGAAATTCTAAAATTGAGCGTATTCAAGTTAGATAAATTGTATGATGGGTTATTTATAGATCCAGGTCAAAGTGGATAATACTTCAGTGGGAGGAATTATGATTGGATAATTACAAGTGATGTTAGAGTAATCTACCAATCGAAAGACAAATTTTCTTATTTGGTGGTGGTTCTGGACTTGTGTAATTAAACCGAGGAAGGCGTCACTTTGGTAGAAATGGGAGGGGGTGGTGTTGGGAAGGTAGTATATGATAACTTTTAAATACTAGGTGACAGAATTCTAATTATCCAAAAACCTTTTGATGTAGCGGTTTGGAGTATATCGAAACTCTGAAATTAGATGTGCTTAGATTAGGTTAATCATAGAATGGGTAACCTACTAAGAAGTAGTTGTATTAAAGGATAAGACCATGATGAAACCTTGACGAAAAGAGTTCCGATCAGGTTATTATAGATAAATAATTTTCATATATTCTATTCTAACTTATAAAGAAAAATTAATATAAAAATATTATTTATTATTAAATTGATCTTACCTAAGCACATGGTGCTTAAAATATGATCGTCGGATAGAAAACTACTTCAATACCAATAACCTTAATCCTGCAAGGGAAATGAGAAAACTACTGCATATTTAATAAGCATAACCTTCTAAGCTACTCAAATAAAAATGAAGCCATTTTGTTTAGCAATATTAACGGATAAACTGGGAACCAAATCTTTTCTCTATATCTAATTAATTGATTGAATTTCTAGCCACTATTTTAACCTATCATTGTAAATAAAAAAAAAAAATGCATAAACTGTTTTAAACCTCATTTAGACAAAGATAAGGGCATTAATCTTATAGATATCTCTTTGTGTAACGTTATAACTCTGTTAATCTCATTAATAATATCATTTGCCCTCTTCAACGCTATTATCTCAATCAAACTAAAAGGTTTACTAGAAACATACGCGATAAATGATTTTTTATAATTATAACAAAAAAGAAAAAAGCATCGGTTCCTATAAAAAGTGATGTGCAATGTAGTTATTGTCGTAAGCGTGGACACTTGAAAATATAATCCTTTTACATCATTTCTACAAACTTATCAAAACACTATTGCTTATAAGAACCACATGACCAGTAAGGCAAAGGTTTGTAATTCCTAAGTTCTTCCCAAATAATATTCAATTCAGTAAAACAATTGTCAATTGACCTATTTCTTTGAACAATCGAACTCAAAAGATTGTACAATTGACAAATTTGTGTATCATCTGGTTGAGAAAACCTAACCTTCAACTTAACCCATATCTCCTTAGTTGAAGTCATATATATCATTATCAATGCGATTTGTGGTGAAATAGATTTGAGAAGCCAAGCAACAATTAAGTTGTTACACCTACTCCATATCGAAAAAAGAGAATTAGATTGCTCTGGAGGCTATATCGAGCCATCAACAAAATTGACTTTGTTATGTATTGATAGTGTAAGTAAGAAGGATCTGCTCTAAGTATTGTAGTTCAACCCTATCAATACTAGTGAAATTACTGCAGAATTTTGGTTGTCCAAATGATGAATGTAATAAGGAGAGGATAAATCTTCTAATGGTGAAGGATTTTTAGCAGTCATGGTTTGATACCATGAAAACAAACTAGAATTCAGAATAAGGTAGGTTGAAGAAGAAGAGAATGATCGAGCTGAGAGATGCAGTCAAGAATACAACTATAAAAATGAACTTTGTTTTTTCTGTTATGTATATTGTGAATACAATTGGTAACTTATATATACAAAAAAGAAAAGGAGTACACGCACTGCACGTGTGTTAAATATAAGCAAATCTAACACTTTAACTTAAAATTGAAGAGGGCTTATAAGTAAATTAAATAAACAATAAAATTAATAGTATGGTGTAGTTAATTAATAATTAAGCTTAAAATGAAGTAGCTTTAGTAGAAGGAACATGAACATATATGAAGTTATATGTATAAAATATAATAAAATATGCTAAAATCTAAACTTAATTAGATAATAAACAAAGTGTACTCATGATTTTAAAGAACCATGCATTGAAGCTCATTGTTTTTTCATCCAAAACCATGGATTTAACCCATAGATTTTGGAAAATTACTTAACAGTTGGCATTAGAGAAAAAGGAAAAGTGAATCTTCACCTATGCCCCAAGCAAGACCATTAACCTAAGTCCTATAAAAATCATCGATAACTCTTATTTTAAACATATTTCACATGGTGATTTTATAATTTTGCCCTTTCATCTTTGGTTTTCTTTAAAGAAATTGATACTTAATTGAGTAAAATTTTGATTTCAAGGTTTGAACGCGTTCTTGGATTGAAAACGAAGAAAAGGAATCAAGTTTCACTCAATTTGAAGTTCAAATGAATGAGTTATGAAGTTACACAGTCTGGGACACAATTGTGTCCCCAGGCTGTGTCTATCTAGGAAAATTTGCCAAGATTAGAAAGTTACACGACCTGGGGACACGACTATATCCTAGGCTGTGTTTGGTGACGAAAACAGAAACCTTACAATACATTATAAAATGACATACTAGGATTTCGCACACAAGATTGGATACTCAAGAAAAGAAGAGACTTGAAGAGAACAAGAAGAAAAAGGCGAAAGCAACACCCACTTCAAGATTGGAGAGATTTTTCATTAACAAAAGGGGTTTTTCATGTTTTATTTCCTGATTTTGTTGGAATTCATTTTTAGTTTCATTATGATAGTTTAAGATTCTTGTATTTAGGATTATAGAACTTAGGGTTTCATGTGACTATTAGATAGATTGATAATTTTCAATAAAGTTTCTATCTTTTTTTGATTCAATTATGTTATTTCTAGAGTATCAATCTATGATATTATGCATGATGATTGAGAAATTACATGTGTAATGAGATCTTGACATAATTGGAGAGAATTACAGAAAAGTTGTTCGTTTGTGTGGGAATTCATTGTACATTAAGGCGATTTTGAATTATATTACTAAGTGAAGAGATTCCGGTAAATAATTTAGGATTAAGGTTAATATGCTTGAGAAAGGTATTAACTTTAATTGTGAATCCCTCCAGTCAAGAATAACAGAGATTGAATTGAATACATTTTAAGTGATCATATGTTAAACACTAGAGGAAATAATTCCTAAATACGTTGTTTGCTTTCTTGAAGTCATTCTTAATTCTATCGCTTTCTAAATTGCTTAATTAAGTCTCATAATTAGGTTAGTTTGTTAATTTTAGTATTTTTAATTAATTCAACCCTTCATAATTTTCCGGTTAAATAATAGAGTTACGATTAATATTAGTACTCAAAGTCTCTGAGGAATCGACTCAGACTCACATCCGCTATATTAAAATTGATAAGTGCACTTGCCTGATATCAACCATTCTTCACCTTCATTTTCACTCTTTAGATGCTCTTGGAACTAAGAAAATTTGTATAGAAAGTTTAAGAATTTTAGAACAATTTTAAGAAAACAGGAAAATATAGACAGTAATTTATCAACATAGAGTTCCGAAAGATGATGACTAACTGATGACTAATGACTACCATCACGAGATACTTCAAAGCAATGCCATACCTAGCTAACATCACCATTACCATCGGCGACCATTGGATCTCTCCTTGCTAATGAGTTCGATTATTCACCCAATTTTCAAAAAATTGCCTAAAGTATCAAATTTTTTCAAAAAAATGGTAGAAAAATTTATTCTAGCATTATTTTAAGTATATTTCATGTAAAATTTTTATTTTTGTAAAAATCTTACATTTTATACATCGCCCTCAAGAAATGTGACATTTTGAACTTATTTTCAATTTGATTTTCAAAAGTCGAAATGATGTGGTTTCTTTTTCAAAATTTTTCTATAAATACCCTATATTATATAGATAATTTCCATACAAAAATTTGGCCCAAAAATTAGGGTGAATTTTTAGTTTTTGGAAAACCAAAATGTTGAAATATAGGAAAAGTTCACTATTTTTCAAGTATTTTAGATTAATCTAATTTTGCTTCACTTTTCGAATAACTTTGACATCTATTGATTTTTCAATTAAAACATGGTGCTTTTCAAAAGCGGTTCAAATTGAACCAAATTGCATCTATAGCGATTTAATTTAGAACCCCAATTTGTTAAAAGTGCTTCGATTTGATTTGATTTCGGGGTTCAATTGAATGGAAGGAACCATGGACACCCTAAATTTCGGAGTACTAGGAGTACTTGAAAGTTAATGTATACACTTGTTTGTGGTGGTTAAGTCATTGATTGTATGCATATGACATGCAAAGTTGGAAGCTGTTGCGTTGTATTTTTATTATGATATATGTTGTGATAACTTTCGTGTTTTGCTTCAAGCTTTTATCGTTTGCAATTTGGTTGGTTATCCTTGAAACAAACTAAGCTAAAAATTAGACTTAAACAATAATCTAACATGCATTGTAACCCATTAGGAGAGTGGTTAGGATTTTCCGACCAAATACTAGCATTTTGACGTGGTAGCTAAAATTATCCTTCCCCTACCCTCAAGGCCAAACTAAGTAACAGGAGAGGAGGCCATAGTGAGGTTGAGGGCATTAGGTTTAGAGAAGGTCTTAGGAGGAGTATGCCTCCATTGCACAAGCCTAGATTTAGTTAGAAGACATCATGGTTGGAGCATGCTTCCATTACATTAAAACTCTTATACCCAGGTTAGAGTAGATATAATTTCTCTACCTTTCCAATGGACTAGACAACATTATGTGGATGACATATGTATGATTGCATTACATTGCATCTAACTAATTGATTGACAATCCTACTTGTTGTTGTGTTGTTTATGCTTCCATCTTTATCTTGTTATTAAGTGATGGTTGTTCATATCTATTGATAGGGCCTCTCATGCTTATGCCAACCTTATGCCCTTCTAGATTTAGCCTTTCTACCCTCAAGGCCAACTTTGGTCGAAGCCCATAACACAGCTTGCCCAGCTACAACAGTTGCCTATTGCTAAAAGACTGTGGATAAGGCTTAATGACCAAGTTAATAACCATCTCCTACATTTGTGGAACACATTGGACGTTTTAACTCTATTACCTAACACTTATGGACATGGCTTCTACCCATTAACTCCTCTTTAACTGCTAGCTTCACTCTATAAATATAAGGCCATCACTTAATAATAAACTATTTGATATTTCGCATATTAGAGCCTACTTTTACCTTTGATTACTCCTACTCTCCTTATACACCAATCTTGCTTAATCATCGAAGTGACCATGCTGAATAACTTCCCAGCACCCCTTACTGTTCCTTATCTTGTAGGTTCATACGGTTATGTGAAGCCCTATTTCAACTGAATCTCTATTGGCCAATATCTAGAGATGACATTTGGCACCGTTTGTGGGAAACTATTCTGATTTTCTACCCAAATACATACTAAACATTCACCCAAACACCATCATCGATTCATAATATGTCTTTTGTTGATAATCTTGAAAACAATTAGTTAGTGAATAACCAACCTGCTAACAATCAAGCCCTAGTTAGGAAGGAGGCACTTGAAGCGCATTTGGAGTGTTCGAAGTGCCTACTTGAGGAATTTGTAGCCCAAAATAAGAAGCTCTACACCTACCTAGAAGACACTAAGAGGCGTAGTGGGCATACCCACCTACCAAAAGCATTCGACAACCATACTAGGCATAACCAATAATAGTAGTAGCAGAGTAATAGGGATCAATAACTTGATCTCCCGATGAAAGAACAGTAGGCATGGTCTCAGGCTACCTGTGACCATGCCTTTGTTGGCAATGAGCGGGTAGCTGACTCCTATGGAGTACCAACACATTCTGTAGCATGCCGAGCTCATCTGACAGATAATGCCAACCTCAATGAGCTTTGTGCTATTGTGAAAAGGCTCTTCAAGTAATAGGGAAGCAAGGTAGTTGACGACGCCAAACTGATTGTCAGCAACAAAACCTCCTTCACTAGGTGCGTTTAGGATAAAGTATTGCCTTCGAACAACAAGCTTCTTACCCTGGACTAATATGATGGCATTGGTAACTCTAATGATCACCTCCTTCACTTTCGTACCCCCATGAACCTTCATGGTCATGGAAATGGCATTTTGTGCAAGGCTTTCCTAGATATGCTGAGCAAAGCAACTTAAACGTGGTTTGACCACTTGCTCAAGAACTCCATCGGCTCCTTTGATGAGGTAGCATGGAGATTTAGCCTCCACTTTAGGTTTAGCAAACCCCTATCTAAGGACACATTGTCCTTGTATTTGATTAGCCAAAGCGAGGGAAGACTCTTCATAAATACATAACCTGATTTAACAATACTATGGTCTAGATCCCTTAGTTAGATGAGGGAGTAGCAATGTATGCCGTACAGCTTGGCATAAGGCTTGCAAAGACTTCTTCCATTCACTTGTAAAGAGCAAGCAAAGACCTTAGCTAAATTCTGGAATAAGGCCTAGACATACATGGACCAAGAGGATAATATTCACGTTAAGCACGACACCAACCGAGAAAGGTTAGGTAGTAAAAGGATAAGGAAAGATTGTCTATAAAAGATCGCTTCGGTGGAAGGGTACCAAGCAAAGCCAAGGGGGAAGGCTTAGGCAATAAGAAGCGTTAAGCTGAACAGAACCCACTTCCCCATCCCATTTACACATAGCATACCCCTCTGAACCGACCAATCGTATAGATCTTTGTCGAGGTGTGAAACAGAGGTTTGTTGCAGAAGCTCTCTAAGGTGAAGGGGGATTTGAGTTGTTGGAATTAGGATAAGTATTGTTAGTTCCACGACGACCACAGCTACACTATAAAGGAATGCTTCTAGCTAAAGAACGCAATTGAATATACTATTTAGTGGGCCTTCTTTGGCGAGTATGTGGCCCAGCGGAGGAATGATGATCGTTCCGATGATTATGAAGATAGGGCGACTTCGAGGTGGCAAATTGATGGCACTCGAGCAAAGTAGAATGAAGATTGTCACAAATAATGAGCCCCTAATGATCGAGCTCCCAATGGCATCATCAACATAATCATTGGGGGACTATACTTAGGGAGTGTAAACATTATGTTTTTGTCCTCCTTTAATTTTAATTTTTTTTTTAGAATATGGTAAGGGATCCTAATTTAGGAAAAAAGTACAGAAAAATAGAAAATTTAGAAAAATACAAAAAATATAAAATTTAGACAAATACAAAAAAGTAGAAAATTTACAAAAAAATCACAAACATAGAAAAATTAGAAAAAATCACAAAAAGTGGAAAATTTAGGAAAAATAAAAGAAGAAGAAGAAGAAGAAGAAAATAATAATAATTTTTTTTTTGGATATTTTACATAGAATAGTTTAAAAAGATAGTTTAAATTCAACCTTAGTGCCTTTTTTTAGGCCATAGATAAAAAGGGAACAGGGATATTAGTCATGGGCTTAGAGTTTAACCTAATCCAAGCTAATTTTGTCCATATGTACAAATTGCACATATGGACTTCTTATTGCATTTGGCTATAAGATCCTGGGTTCGAATATCACCAAAGGCACAAAGTACCTTTTATTTTTCTTCCTCACAAAAACACAACACTACATATCAAAGGATCACCGGGCCACGTGTTTGGTCAAAACACGTGGCACTTTGTGATTGGGCGACATCACCTATGCTATAGATATGTGTAAGCCATGTGGCATGTTTCCACTAAATGATACGGCTGATGTGACGCTACGTTAGCAACTCTTTCCTTTGTTTTCTTTCCCTTTCGCCCTTTTTCCCCAGCAAAATTGGCCCATACCCCTTACTTTGGCCTCATTTTTTGTACAATTCTCGTATGAAAAAACGTCGATTGATGGTTGATCCCTTTTCCCCACGTATCCTACTTCGATTGGAATCTAAAAACTCATCTAGATTCAATCATTAAGTTAATTAAGAATCAAGTCAAAGTTTCGGAAAAGCTTGTTAAACCCTGATTTTCTTTTCCTTGATTTAAGCTTTTCTAATGGAATCCGAAGTGTCTACTAGATATGTAGAGCAAGGTTGAGCACCTAGAAGGAATTTTTGACCAATATTTAATATGGATTTGCGCCTAATTTAAAGATCAAACTGCGAGTCATCCTTATTGATTCAATCCCATTCAAACCCGATGTAATTGAGTTTGATCACTTTTCATCCTAATTTAAACTTTGATTAATATAAAAGAGGGGTTGAGCAATTGTTTTTATCATCAACCCTTGTCCAAATCACTTAAGAACACGCACACACAACTCTTTCTCTCACTAGTTGCGACCCAGCTCTCTCTCTGTAAAACTAATTCAAGCTCAAATCTTTGCAAGCTAATTTGGTGTAATTACTAAATTCTCCGCGACATGAGCTTTATAACAATACCAACCTTCAGCTCCGCCGTCCCTCCAATCATCTCCACCATCACTCTCCTAGCAAACCCTAATCACTGCACCTTAACCTCAATGAGACACTGACTCTAGGGGTCATCCCCCTAATCCGATGCCATGGCTGAACCCATTGTGGTCTAAAACCTAAGGCCACATCCCCCTCTCATACCCAACAACTCTCGTATGGCTAGACCAACACCATTATTGCCGCCTCCACTCTGATGATCACTTAAATCAACTCCAACCACTAAGGCATCAAAACTACCCCCTATTTCTTAATCTAAAACACACAAAAATCCTTTTCCTTATTTGAAGTGGTGTCAAAATCACCCAAAATTGCCCCCTCATAGCTATTGCCTTCGTGACTTGAATTTAAGACCCCCGACCCGCACCTAATCCACGTCTGACCTAGTGCCAACTTAAATTGCTGCCTAATTCCAACTT
Organism: Lumnitzera littorea; assembly: GCA_024138015.1. Lineage (NCBI taxonomy): Eukaryota > Viridiplantae > Streptophyta > Magnoliopsida > Myrtales > Combretaceae > Lumnitzera > Lumnitzera littorea. Next base: position 31,284,330 of record JAMXBB010000003.1, read on the forward strand.
GCACGCATTTTGGTCATGTTTGCTTCTTTTGTTTGTGTTTTGAATTATTTATTTAATTCTTGTAATTGTAAAAAAACGAAAAAAATGAAAGATGAAAAACAAAGTAGAAAGTTTTAGATTTATGCTTTTTTTATAAGAGAAAGAATAAAAAAATAAAAAAATGGAAAAATAAAACGAAGTAAATAAATTTTATCACTTAGTAAAAAAAATCAACTTTATGAAATAAATAAACATGAATCAATCCCTTTTCAAAAATTAGGACTTTCTTTTTTATAAATTTTCCAAAAGTAAAACCCCAATTAGGATCCTTTAGAAAATTTCCCAAATTAATATTAAATCGGGTAAAAAATGTAAACCCACCCTTTTTCTTATTAAAATTAATCAACTTGCTAACATTTTCAACAAAGAACTATGTACGTCTAATCTCAATTAGTGGATACAAAGGTATCTCTAAGGCATCCTAAAAATGAAAAAATTAGTTTTTCCATTTTTAGCTCAAATTACTCAATTTAGTAAAAATAAAAAAAATCTAATTTATTTAATGTCAATTTTTAAAAGGTGATTTCAAGAAATTAAATTTAAATTAGGAAAATTTATGGTATCTGTAAGGTTTTAAAGAACCTAACTCCTGAACTTGAATCTCTGGTTTTTCAAAACCCTGTTTTTTTTTTTCATAAAAAAAAAAAAAACTAGTTTTCCCATGTAAACTAGTGTCTAGATCAAAACCAAATCTACCCATTTGGTTTTGACTTAAATCATTTCTCGACCTCAATCGGGTTGAAACTCTAAAAGTTTATAAAATTCTTTTAAAAAATGAGTTTTTTTAACTCTTAATCGAGGATTAATATTGAACGAGTTAAAGTTTAATATTGAACGAGTTAAGGAAAATATAAAATCGAAAAAAAAAATCAAGCTCGATAAGGAGTCAGCGGAGCATCAGTAGCTCGATTAACACCTTGTTTGAGGTGTTGGATGTCAGGGAGAAGACACAAAAGGTTGATACTTTGATCTCTTTCTTCGACAAAGATTTGGAGGGGGTAAACACCCTTTATTAAGACGCCCTCATAATAGGCGCAGGGGTCACAAATTTTGAGGTCCTTAAGATTGTAATGGACACTGGTAACTTTATTGACAGCCTTTTCCAGCATACATATGAAAGGATGAGGAGTAAGTTGCTTGTCAAGATGAAGCCCTACCACCATAATCTCATTGGCTTCAATAGAAGCATTGTTTAAGCTAAAGGGATCATCACCCTCAGCATGGAACTTGGCAATGATGATAATTTTGCGTGATGACTAGTGGAATTTGTCGTGGTCGACTGCCCATCTCCTTATAATGTTCTCTTAGGATGATTGAGCTTGAACGCGTTTAGGATCATCACCTCATCTACTTACCTAAAGGTTAAGTTCCCAACCCCCATTAGGGTGGGAATTTGCAGATGTATCCGGAAGCTCTCTTAAGAGCTCTATTTTAGGGTTGCTACAGTAGACGGTGTGTTTGCTCTAAACCGGCCTGTAAGGGAAGTCGATTGAGAGAGGCGAGTCGAGTCAAAAGACAAAAGAAGTGTAGATCGATGCCATACCCAACCTAAGTCGGGATCAAGACCCCTTCTAAGTTGACAAAATTAATAGTTGCCCTCCTGCAGGCCAATTCAGATAGGTTTCCTGGTTAGTATCAGACATGCTCAGAATCTTCTACGACTTGGCAACTCACATCCTAATCATTGACTCTAGTGTGTGGCCTGTCAAATAGAAGAGTAGACATTTTTCACCAAAAAGGCAGACCATAATAGAGGAAGAAGTGAAGAAGCTGCTTAAGGCTAGCTTTGTTAGAAAGGAGAAGTATTCGACTTGGCAAATGTAGTGTTGGTTAAGAAGAAGTTTGGAAAGTAGCAAATGTGTATCGATTACATCGACCTTAATAAAGCTTTCTTAAAAGACTACTTCCTTCTCCCTAAGATCGACTAGTTGGTCGACTCTACTTCAGGACATGCGTTGCTTAGCTTTATAGACACCTTCTCGGGTTACAATCAGATCAAAATAGACCTGAAGGACAAAGTCTGTACCTATTTTATCCTTAACTTTGGCACGTACTGCTATACTTTCATGCCCTTTGGCCTAAAAAATATCGAGGCAACATATTAGCAGATGGTGACAAAGTTGTTCAAGGCCCAGCTTGGGTGGAATATAGAGGTGTACATTGATGACATGATAGTTAAGAGCAAATAGCTTGGTGATCATGTTAAGGACCTGTAAGAAGCTTTTGATTAGATGAGAAATCACGACATGAAGCTGAACCCTAAAAGTACATGTTTGGGGTTAGCTCCAGTAAATTCCTAGGCTTCCTAGTCATCAAGAGAGGAATTAAGGCCAACTTTAAAAAAATATAAGCAATCAAGGACATGAAGCCCCCTTCCTTAGTTCGAGATGTATAAAACTCATTGACATGGTGATTGTGCTAAGAAAATTCATCTCCAAGAGCGTATACAGATGCATTGAGTTCTTCAAAATCCTTAAGAATCACAAGGGTTTTGAATGGACTCCTCAGTGTACAGCAGCCTTCAAGTAATTACAAGACTTCCTTGTACACCCTCTAGTCCTCTCCAAGCCTATCCTAAGGGAAGACTTGTTTTTATACCTGGCTATTAGCTACAGAGTACTCTCATTCGTACTTGTCAAAGCAGAAGGGAGAGAGCATAGACTTGTATACTACGTTAGCCATATACTCTAAGGGCTTGAGGTTAGGTACACCAAGGTAGAAAAAATTCACCTTGGCCATCGTTATCTCAGCATGTTGGCTCAAGCTGTACTTCTAAGAGCACTAGATCATTGTACTTATAGACTAGCCACTACGCACGCTGCTGTAGAAGTCTAATGCGTCTTAATGAATGGTGAAGTACGTACTAGAGCTAAGTGCATACAACATCCGGTATCAACCCTAGATGGCCTACAAAGCACAAGTGCTGGCCGACTTCGTGGTTGAATATATAGGAGAAGAGGAAGCACCATTAGGGGATGATAAGCTAGTGTGGACTCCCTACATTGACGGATCATCCACCTCAGGGGATGGAGGTATGGGTCTTGTGCTGTCTGGATCGCACAAGATCATAGTTTGCTATGCCCTTAAGTTTGGGTTCAACATCGAGAACAATGAATCCAAATACCATGCCCTGATAGTTGATCTCAGGTTAGCTAAGGAGATCGACTTTGAGCACTTACAAGTTTTCTTAGACTCAATGGTCATCGTCCAACAAGTTTGGGGTGAATACAAGGCTAAGGACGATACCATGGCAAGATATTTAGAGAAAATAAAGAGTCTCCTAATTGAGTTTCCTTTGTAGACCATCATGAAGAAACCTTGAATTAAAAACTCGACTGCAAACTGGCTATCTAAGCTCGCCTCCATGAGGATACAGAAGCCCAAGGTGAAGGACAAGAAGATTTTTATAAAGTACTTACCAAAGAAGAGCATAACTCTAGGCTTGTTTGAAGTCTTAGAGCTTACAATAGCACCATTAGAGTCGAGATGGATGGACTCCATTCGGAGTTATTTAGAGTTGGGTAGACTTATAGAAGATAGGAGAGAGGCAAAGAAATTGAGATACCATGCTACCAACTACATGTTGGTCAATAGAGTCCTGTATCGCAAGGGAGTCGGCGTTCCCTTACTTAGATGCCTCCAAGTAAATGAAGGTCTGCACATCATAGAAGAGCTGTACGCTTGAGTATGCAGCATCTACATCCAACCCCAAGCCCTCTACATTTAAGCTCTACGGCTCAAATACTACTAGTTGACCATAAGGCAGGATGCTAAGACCATAGCGCAAAAGTGCCCTTAATGCTAGAAACATGCACCAATCGATCATGCCCCTAACATCAATCTCTAACCCCTAACTAGTTTATGGCTATTTACCCAATAGGGCATTGACATTCTTAGCACCTTCTCTAAGGTCTCGAGAGGTCAACAGTACATCATTGTAGACGTCGACTTGTTCACTAAGTGAGTTGAGGCGGAAGCTGTGGCTAAGATCATCGGGAGCAGTGTTAAGTCATTTGTTTGGAACAACATCATCTCTAGATTTGGGGTCCCTTACACCCTCATCATGAATAATGGGTGTCAGTTCGATAACCTTAAGTTCAGGGAATTCTACACCAAGTACCACATCATGCTACATTTCACGTCAGTTGCCCACCCTCAGTTAAATGGTTAAGTGGAAGTATCTAATTAGGTTATCCTCGAGAGCCTGAAGAAGAGGCTAGATCGAGCTTAAGGCACCTGGCAGATGAGCTGTCCAATATCTTGTGGGGATACTAGACTACCTACCGCACCTTTACAGGCAAAACCCCTTTTCGCTTGGCGTTTGAATCGGTGGCAATCCTCCCCATCAAGTTAGAGCTTCCTAACATCTAGACTCAAAGTTTCAATGCTATCATGAATGAGTCCCTACTATAGGCCAACATCAACACTATAGAAGAGATTTGAAACCTTGTCGTAGTTCGGGTAACTGCTTACCAGTATGAAGCAACTAGATACTACAATTAAAAGGTATGACTAAGGAGTTCAAGGTTGGCGACCTGGTTTACTGGAAGCTGGATGCTACAAGCTTGTGGGAAGGACAAGGTGAGTTGGCCCCTAACTGGGAAGACTTGATTAGAGTAAGCGAGAGCTTTAGGAATGGGACATATAGATTGGAAAGATTAGATGGTGAGTTTACCCTATGCACTTGGAACGTTGATAACTTTCAGCCATATTTTGACTAATGTATAGCTTTTTTGTAAATCTTTTCATAAAAATCAATAAAAGTTCTATTCCTCACGAGTATCGTCTACTTTTTTACTCTCTCTCTCCCTTACTCTCATACTAAGTCCAAGATCTCAAAGGATGAATGGGCCCATTATATAAGTAGGTTGGAACACCATCGACCTAACCCCTTGGATAGCTTCAGCAAGGGGAAACACCCCTTGTACAACTAAGGAACTTGCATTATCTAGGCAAGTTGGAATGCTATTAACCTGATGACCTCAGGTAACCTCAATAAGGGGAAACACCCCTTGCATAACTAAAGAACTCCTACTATTTAAGTAGGTTAGAACGCCACTAAACTAACCCCCTTGAGTAATCTCAATAACGGGAAACACCCTTTGCACAACTGAGGAACTCCTACTATCCGGATAGTTCGAAATGCCACCAACCTGACCCTCTTAAGTAACCTCAGTAGGAAATACCCCTGTACTATTGAGGAACTCTCCTATAGATATACGTATAACTTGTAAGCCCCAAAGTTCAGCCAAGTAACCGTAGGATTGAACATAGAACTCAAGGTTTAGGACGATCGGTTAAAAGATCCGATCAAACCCAAATTATAAACTATTTAACAAGATATCAGTAAAAATAACCCTGTAAACTTAAATTTAAGAAAATAAGTAGTAAAATAGGAGACTATAAAATTTTCAAATTTTAAGCATAATAACTGCTTATTACCAAAAAGGCAAAAAGTGTAATATAATAACTAATAAATTATTAGAGACAGATTATATGTATACTAAAAATTTTAGAATGACCAAAATAATATTTAAGAATATTTATTTGTACTATATATGAATATACATGTAAGTATAAATACGCGTAATTACTTAAAATACGCGAAATGTGCTAAAATAATACTAAATGCTTAAAGAAAATTTATAATTAATTAAGGAAAAATCAAGAAAAATCAGGAAAAATCATGAATCATCCAGAATTGGGTCGTGGCAGCTAGGAAAAATAAGAAAAAATTCGGCCAATTAAATTAAGACAACATAAAAGCCAAAAATCAAGGGATAAGGCAATTGTCTTGTCCCATTTAATGCACAATAAATTCCACAAAGCCCTATAAATAGCAGGAAAAATTACAGAGCACATTTGGATAGATACAAATCAGAGAAAATTAGAGAGAGTTGAAAATTCGAGAGAAAATCCAGAAAATAAAAAAAATAAGAAAAACTGTGCAGTTAAGGGTTTTAAAAGGAACCTACACCAGACGAGGAGCTGGAAGTGGACGGCCACCACCACCACACGGTGGTGGCAGCGTCCAGGCCGGCCGACAAGGCCACGGCGGCTCGCGGTGGCCGGAGCCACCCAAATCGGTGAGTCCGATTTCCAGCCCGAATCTTGTAAATTTTTGTAAAAATAGTAAATATAATTAGAAAATTATGAATTTTGTTATTCTGGGATATTTCTGTATGTAGTTTGTAGGAAAAATATTATTTTGATGAAATTATATCCTGTAATATATGGCTCCTAAGAAATCGTGCAAAACCGAGCACATTTCGATTTAGAAATAAATGACCTTAGGAGTGTAGTTTCAAGCCCAAAATTTTTGTGTAGATTACTCAGATGATATAGAACAGTGCTATGAAGCCCTTTTTCAAAAATTAATTTTCTAAATTTTTAAATAATTTTTAGGTCCTAAAATTAGGCATAAAATGGGTAATTTAGGATTAATTAAGTAATTAAATTATTAATTTCTGACTTAGTGAATAAGTACATGTTTTAGGGTGTTAAGATCTGATGGATTATGATACTTATAGCATTTAGGGTGTTAGATGTAATTATTAGGTTAATTATGTAATAAATGAGTAATAGGAAAAAATAGTTAATTTTGTAAATTAGGGAAATTTGGAGTAAAATCTGATTTAGGATGGATTTAGACATTTTGAAATAATAATTGGTGTTTAGAGATGGTAATTAGGGTAATAGAAATATTAGAAATGCATTATGTGCATAATATGAAATAATGCATAATGTGTAATTATTGAAAATATAATAAATAGAAAATATTATAATAAAAATTGATATTTTAAGAATAATAAAAATGCACAATAAATCTGATAGGAAACTTGAATTTATGGAATTATATGAAAAATGTAAAAAAATGTCACATTAGGAGTGAATTCGGTACACTGATATGGATTTAAGTGTACCGAGTAAAATAAACACTGACAAAGGGTAATGATGGTATTTAGGTTATCGGGAAATAATGTGATTAATTTCACATTATGGGTTGAAACTAATTTCTAGGGTTGGAATATAAAACGCTACTTAAAAATCGAACTAAAAACCTGGTTTAGAAATCGATGTGAAAACCGAACCTGAACCTAACTCCAAACCTAGAATAATTGTAAAAGACTTAATACCTAGATAATTGAGCATATTAAACCTTAAACAAAACCTAACAAGAAGCATTATAGGATAAAACGAACCTATAACAATTATATGAAAAGCTGAAACTACGTTCGTGTTATAGGGATAATCGGCGATGGCCTGAGCAAATCGGACCTCGAGTGAGCGAGCGAGGAGTCGAGGTAAGTTGGGATTAATACGATGCTGTATTTTGGAGGCTTAAGATTATGCTTGGTTGTGCTTGTTAGATAGTTGAATGCATGCATGTGCTTGATTATGGGTGATGCTATGATTCTGTTTGCTGTTTTAGCACATATTGTATGAATTGTATGTAATGATTGATCGCTCTAAATTGGACTTAATCAAATGTACGACCAGTAATCATAATCGAACATGCATGGCAACCCGTTAAGGGATTTAGGACTCTCCGGCCAAATACTGACCCCTTCGGAAGGGATAGCGCAGGATTGCAAAATGGTCCCTTCTTCATCCTCAGTCGAACTAAGTGACAGGAGAGGAGGTCGCGGTGGGGATGAAGACAGTGGTTCGAAGGTAGTCGCGGGAGGAGCAAGGTCTCCATTACACAAGCCTGGGTTTGGTCGTGAGCTGTTGCATTAACGGTAACTCCTCAACCCGGATTAGAGCGGGCGCAATTTCTCTAATCTCACGACGGGCCGGACAACGTTGTGCGATGGCATTTGCTTGCACATGCATTGCATTTAATAAGTGATTGAAAACCTTGTTGTGTGTATGGTATAGTTTTAAGTCCTCCGTCCCTACTTACTGAGCTGTGGTTGCTCACATCCCTATAGACATCGTGCAGGTGCTGGCTAAGAAGCGGCAACCAATTACTCTGAAGCTAGCAACTGCTGGATCCTGGGGAGTGAGGAAAAACATGTGAAGAATAAACACATATTTTAAGGTTTAAGTTTTTATTTTAGAATTACTTTTCATTTTGAATAATGTAACAACTAGGAAATATATTACGGAGAAATATTGTAAACCTTAATTACAATAGCTGAATTATAGTATATATATATTTCCTCACTTTCTTAGATAAATGATTTATTTAAATTACAAATTGTCTACTTCAAAGCGGGTTAGTTGTGGACGCCTTGTGTAGATCAGGTCTAGGATAGCGGTTGTGAGGCCAACTTCTATCTTAGGATGGTTTACACGGCGGGGCTGTTACGACTCTGCCGCTTCGGGGCGTGACATAACTTGTCCCCAAATTAGCTCAATGCTATCAAACAAGTGTAACAAATAAAAAAAAAAAAACGAAAAGTATTGATAAGAGTTAAAGTACGGAAAGCAAAGAAAGTATACTGAATGAAGAAATTCAAATTCCATTAATAAAAAGGGGATTTGTAGAATAAGGTTAGCATCCTACCTTGCTATAAAAAAAAAAAAAGGAAAGGGGCATAATTGTTTGTTACTTTAGATCAGCAAACTCCAATAGCTTTGAAAAATCTAATGCTTCAATTTATTTAGAGGGCTGATTTGTCGATGGTCCTCACTCCTAAGATGACTAGCTTAGGGCTATAAAGGGAAGGGCTAAGATCTATTGGCTTGGGTCAGCAGGATGATCACCCTAACCTTGATCATCTTGAGAAACACTTTCAAGAGTGACTTCCTGCTAAGCTATCGGGGCAAAAGTGGATAGAGTAATGTCTTGACCATCCTTGGTAGCAGAAGGGGTGCTTTAAACCTCATCAACTACTCCAATAGCTTCTTTTTCTCTTACTTAGGTAGCCCTCTTCTCTTGATGAGTTAAAGCATTCAATTAACCTAGGAAGCTCAAGTTGAACCTGGGATGATGGAAGAGTACGTCATTTTGTGTGAATCGAGCGTACTAAGAGGAGAGGTCTTCTAGCTCTTTTAACTACTAATCGGTTTTGTAAAAGTCTTCGATGGCCTTCTCAGTAGCGGCCTTGTTGAGGACTTTTGCACTCTCTAATTTGGAGATGATCTCCTTCATCTTCATGGTCTCTCTCTACAGCTCTTGGATTTTCCACTCTAACCCAACCTTTTGACCAACTAGCTCCAGTGAAGTAGTCTTGATACTATCGCACTCAGACACCTCCATCGCCAACTGGTCCTAAGCCTAGAGACCGATGCCTTCAACTCAACATTTTCTTTTTTAAGCTCTTCCTTAGTCTTCTTCTCCTCGTCTAGCATTTTAGAGAGTTGAGTATTGATTCTCTATTCATCCTCTAGTTGAGTCCTGAGTTCGCTGGCCCGCTTAACATTCTTGTCAGCATCTGCTCAACCTTGTTCAACCTCTTATAGCTTCACCTTAAGCATAGTTATTTGCACATAAGAGTAACGCAAGCACCGATTAGCCTTGCTAAACTTTTTCATATATTTAATAGAGGAGGACTCTACCTCCCTTAGGCCCTTCTGTACGCTAAGCATTGCAGGACAAAGTCCCTTTACCTCATTTAACAGCATGTTATAGTTCTTGAGCTAGAGCATCACCTAGCCATGGAATTGCAAAGAAACACATGAACTATGACCAAAGTAGTGTCAATAAGAAAAGATATCAATTTAAAGAGGTGAAGACTTACTTGCCAAATGAGTGAGCTCAAGTGACCCACCATCTCCATAGGAGCATCCCTTTGCATCCTCGATAGCTTTTCGAAGATGGCTTAGTCGCCAAGGGTGTATGATCCCATCGAGGCTTGGAGGTTAAGAGCTCAGTAGTACAATGTAATGTTGTTGTCACAAACCTCCCACTTCGGCCTTATGAGCTTCCCCCCTAGCCTTCTTAGTCTCGAACTTGGCTTCCCAAAGATATAGCTCCTCATTTCGAGACTCATAAAGCACGCCCTTAAATGAACTTATTCAAGACTTCATAAAATGCATCCCTACGGTCATTGGCGCACTTATAGAGATGACCTAAGAGCCAGTCATATATGTTCGACCGACTAATAGGCAGCTTCTCCTTCATCATCTTTTTCACCTTAAGGGCCTTGTCTCTAGAAGGTTTAGGGGTCTTCTTATTCTACCTAGTTGTCTCTATTGAGGCACTAGCTTCTGCCTCCTTTCCTTACCCCTGTCAAAGGGGGCAAGCATCATTACATCTGGCTCTTCGACGTTGGTAGGTTCATCCTCCACCGTTATGGGCACATAAGTGGAGACAAAACTAATGAGGGAAGGACCATGCTCATAGGCTCGATAGCCAATAGCCCTGTGGGGAGCCCAACATCTTCGGCATTAGTAGGTTTATCCTCCATTGTTATGGGTATAGAGGTAGGGACAAAATCGATGAGGGAGGGATTATGCTCATAGGCTCTATTGGTCCTGTATAAGATATCAAGAGATGGGAAAAGGGAAGGGGGATGAATTGATATCTTTAAACTTTTAAGAACTTTTTCAGTGTAAAAAAAATAAAATTACCCCTTTTAATAGCTTATAATGGTGAACAGTGATAATTTAATAATTCAACATACAACAATTCATAAATCAAATTAAAAGAGTAAGAAAGGAGAATATCAGACAGAGATTTTATAGAGCTTTGGCCTCCTATGTACTGCTCTCTTCCAGCCCTACTGTTGGGGACCCGATCTACTTTATCAGTGTTGTTCCACTTAATCCACTAAATTAAATCATAAAAAAAAATTACAAAGCACTCGTCATATATAGACTTTACAACACTCTACTATGCCTATTTAGCCTTTTAATAATTTAGGCTAATATAGAACTATAAAGTATAAACTGACTTCAAACAATAAATAAGATTTAAAAATTATAAGTGAGAACACAATTATAAAACTCAAACAATTTCACTCTAAAGAGAAATAACAAATGTTAAATAATTTTGATTCGATGCAACTATCTAAAGAAGTATCTGAAAGACTTTCTATGACTTTTCAGAAAGTAAAATCTGATCAAGACTTTTTGTTTTGCGAGAACTTCTTTTTTTTCAAAGTTGTATTGAGATATTTTGAATCCTTTCTCTTTCATATTGAAATTTTCCAACAGCTAAAAATCTGAAGATTAACTTTTCGTATCTATCTAACCATTAGTTTACTAAAGATAATCCTTAGATATTTTATGAAGATCTTGATCATTTGAATTTAAAAGACAACTCTCCTCATTTTGTTTAGATCAAATAAACTTTAATCCATAACCACCAGATAATCTTTTGATTTGAATTTGTCGAGGAGATATGCCTTATCAAAAACTTTTGGATAAAACTCATATTCAAAATTTGAATTTCTATAAAATCCGATTCAACCTCATCCTTATCTATATTTGTGCTTATCTTGATTTTTTAAAAATTAATTCGCTCAAAAATCCCTATAAATTGTGATTCTATCTTAAGTGAAATGGGATTAAGTGTATTTTCCTAATATACTCAATCTACTAGAGTTAGGCCTTGATTAATTTGAATTAAAAAATAATGTCATATGTTTCCAAATCAACTTTCTGAATGACCTCCTGAAGAGTATAAATTCTTTCTTTCTTTGAAGCTTTTGAACCAGCTTCTAAATGATGTGTTATACCACTTATGCTTATAAAGCTTCTAAAATACTTTCTAAAAAATTTCAGACTATTCGATTTTTCAGTCAATTCAGACCTTCTGAATAAGTTTATGAGTACAACTTAGATTTATGAATTTAAACTTTTTGAGAACCCTTCTGAATGCTTACAATCTTAATGACTCATTAACATTTATCCATTTTTGTTATCATCAAAATATATGAGAGATATCTAATAGGGTCAATAGCTAGTGGCTCTGTGGGGAGACCAATAAGAGAAATCTACTAAGGTAGAGCAGCCGGTTTGACCTTACTTATCTCTCCCACCTTCGATCTTAGCCCTAAGGCCTTGCCCTTAGGGTTAACTTCGCCTTAACTTAACATCCCTTCAATAGCTTGGATGCTAACAAACGGGGTATCTTCTCTATAAAGAATCAAACAAACTATCAACACAAAGAAAAGTACAGCACAATCATTCATCAACACCATCATGACTAGCATGGACAAAGAGGATCCCTCCTTTCTCCTTAGGAGGACGTCAGGCGAAGCACGGTTCTATAAACTCATGCTAACATGACGAAAGAAGCTGTTCATGAAAAATGAATATATATCTTCTATCCATTTCTTCATCACAACCTTCTTCATGTTAGGAAAGAGCTCAGAGATCGGATACTTGAAGTTTCTCTCTACTGCCTTCTTGGCTTTTATCTCTTGGCCATTTCTTAAGGCCATAAAGGCTTTTAGCTGCCGTATAGCCTTAGCATCATTGGGCCCAAGCTCCTTCTAACTTCTAATTTGTACTAAGGTGGTCTATCGCATCTAGAAGTCTGCTTGATCTAGCAACTTCACCACTAGGAACTCATCCTGCCAGCCTTTAACAGAGTTCGCTAGACTTGTGAATAGCTTCCTCCTCGAACGATTCTAGATGTATGTCCATCCATTCAGACTCTTCCACATATAGAAGTAGTTAAAGAGTTTTGGAGTAACCCTTATTACTAGATATTTATAAAGCCCCTAGAACACCTTCAATACCCTCTATCCATTGGGAGGGACTTGCATCGGACTACACCAATGGAAATTGAAGAGTTCCTTCTCAAAGTCACTAACGGGGAGATGCATCCCATACTCTAAGCACTTTTCAAACACTACAAAACGCCTCCCCTACAATAAAGGTATGCTCTCTTCTCTTGTTGATAGTTGCATGGCTAGCTTAAAATTTGTCTAACTCTAAAATTCCCCAAATGGTGGGGGGCTTACTTTTGCTGACTCGACTACTCGACCCCCTATCTATCCCAGGCTTGTTGAATGGATCAATGGCCTTGGGTAAGGGATCGTGCATGTAAACATCCCTTAGGATGGCATTGATAAGTCTTGTCTTGTCTACTGTCTCCATCACTATTCTTGAATCATCGTCTAATTGTGCTAATGATGAGGCTTTGCCTTATTCTCCATAGGGAGGGTCACTCTTTGTGGCTTTAGAGTCAGTGGATAGATTGTACTTGGATGCATTGGAAGGCATCTCACTTGTGTTTGCTCTACTGTTAGTCAACATCTTGATGTTGAAAAAGTAAAGAAAAGTAAAGAGCTTTGAAGAAAGTTGATGAAAAGTAAGAATAAGGTTGCTCAGATTGTAGTAAGAAAGCGAGAGAAGTTGTGAAAGAGTAATCTCTTCAAGCAATTATGGTATTTATAGGTTGATTGCTTTGGAAAGCGAATCGGTTGTTATAGGAATCTGTATAGGACAAATCCCCCAAAACATAGTGATGCAGACATGTAGAGACGATTTTGTTCGGACGGCTACATTCAAAAGACAAAACGCATGCAATTACATGCAAGTTTGCAGGACAAGATGCTTATCACATCACATTAACTACACCATGTAAGTGCGTGGTAAAGTAAGAATTTGAAAAGTTACTTTCATAAGGAGTTTCCTTGAGGCCTCTTGAACTTCCACGTCATTGAGAAAACTTCTTTAGCATGTTAACAATGCTACACCTCTGCATGGACCAATGGGATCCATTCGAATAGTAGTTAGCTCTGCTTGATCTAACCAGCTTAGACTGCCTGATGCCTCCATCTACTAGATACCTTTTCTCTACAACCTTATTGTGTGAAGTACCCTACCTAAGGAATCTTTGCCTCTGCTTAGAGCACTTAGCTCAGCTTCGTACATTATTAACGCGGATCTCCTCTACCTTAACCAGATGAAGGGCTAATAACTCGATACCCCTTAATGATCAAGGAGGTTAGAACTCTTGTATCACACCTTGGGCTTGAAGCACTCACATTAGCCTAGGTGGCAACTTGCGTCAATCAGCTACATTTACTCGATCCTTATGTCACTTAGCTTTGACATTTTCACCTTGGCCTTTCACCAGCTTGGATTCCAATCGTCTCCACAACAGCATCACTATGTTATCACCATGACACCTAGCTAATGTATGCACCTCTGGACTAGATCGACCACATGCTTGAGAAGCCCATCTTTCTCCTCTCCTTACCTCTATAATGGTAATGAGACTGTGGTGAAGGGGTAAGGTGCATGGTCATGTGTTGTTAGAGCCTTTTGAATATGAGCTTCTTAGGTTTGTGCCGACCTAATTGGTTTTATGGCCCATGCCATGCCCTTCCAGATTCAACCTTTCCACCTTTAAGGCCGACCTTAGTTGAAGCCCATAATACAGTTTTCCCAGTTACAACGATCGCCTACTACTAGAAGACTACAGATAAGGTCAAATGACCAAGTTAATAACTATCTCTTATATTTGTGGAACACGTCGAACGTTACAACTTCATTACTCAACACTTGCGAATGTAGCTTCTATCACTAACTTCTCTCCAACTATTGACTTTACTCTTTTATAAATATAACGCCATCACCCAACGGTAAACTACTTGATACTTCGCATAGTAAAGCCTGCTTTTACCTTCGAGTACTCCTTATACACCAATCTTACTTAAGTATTGGAATGACCAAACTAGACAACACCTTAGTGCCCCCATTGTTCCTTATCTTGTAGGCTCACACGGTTACGTAAAGCTCTATTTCAACTAAATCTCTATCAACCAATATCCAGAGACAACAATATCCCTATAACTTTTTTATAGGTCCTAGAAGATAACCAAGATCAACTAACTCTAGGCAACAAGTATGGAGAAGCAAATAGATTTGGATCATTTTGGTTGTTTTTTGTTTTGGAATCAACTAAGTCATTTGTATGACTCAAATTAACTTATAGTATTTTATTTATTATAAACAAGAATTTTGGAATTTCTTTATAAGTTTCTTGTATAAAGGCTCCTTGTGTATTTCTATTTTTCAAGAGAATTATATAAATCAAATTTCTCTTTTTCAAAAGAAACATGTGAATCAAATGTCTTAATTTTTTTAGAATTGAACTGAAGATGCTTTAGAATATTCTAGTCGTATGTGTTTTATGTATACCAAGTCTATGAAAGGAAATGAGTGATTAATTTTTATCATTGGTTGATATACACAACGGGATCATTGTGATTTTACTACTTTTATGGTGTGATAGAATATATGATTACTCCTAAGGATCCTTTCATTTTTTAGGTATAGATAAGTGTGGAAATGGAGAACAAGGATATTGCAGACGGCTCCTTGTTTGCCACATCCTTTAGACTTGGGTATAATACTTTATTTAGTTAATTTCAATAAGAGGAGTATGTGGGAAGTTCCCTTTATATAATTGCTTTCTTTATATATCTTGTATGTGGAATTATGAATATACCGTGCTAGTTTTATTCAATTTGAATTGTTCATTTTGCACCACTGCAACACACCGATAATGGATAAATAACAGCAACTACATGCATTGTTTCCCCCCAACAGACAAAACACAAATGTCCTGATCCATGGGAGGAAATCGTCTTTTAGCTTTCCATTTGAAATCATGCAGTGACAATCTTGTGTTGGCATCAATTAGAGGATTTATAAAGTTAATCCAGATTAATGACTTTTCCTCTAGGCACATGACACAGCATAGTGGCTTGAAAATAATGTAATCACTAGGCTAACCTGACTTGACAAGAGCAAGAAACAAAGGTGAGCTAGCCCAAGTACATTCATAATGGTAAGGTTTGAAATTACCAATATATTACAAACTTTTGAAAAAAGATGAATAAATCTGTCCCACTCCTTTCAAAAATTAGTATTTTTATCAGTAAATTATAGCGGTGTTGGTGGCCCGCTACTCATCTTTAGAGTATAAATATTCATTTTCCATACAAGCATGACCCATCATAAATTTAGTAAAAGTCTGTTGCTTTATTTGGAAATGACAAATGACGAGCCGGCCCTGCGACCCCATCTCTATTTGGCATGGTCACTTTTCTCTCTCTCTCTTTCTCTCTCTCGTCTTGTCTAGTTTACAATTTCACACCAATGAAATGTAAAAGTAATGGCACATTTGTACACGTAGAGCATGGCATGACCATATCGAAAAGTACATCAACTCAACACAACTTCTCTCATATTGGTATGGGGTACTTTGGACACTCAGCTTGTCTTTGCGGCATTCATTGCAAGCAGGGACACATCTCATGACAATCCCAATTTTTTAAAATTTAAAATAAAATAAAAGTAACTGTAGATGTGTGGGATCCCGCTTCTACAGTAACCATACCGTATAATTGAACAAAAGTGACCAACTCAATTTGCTAACGCCGCCAGCACTCTGGTGTAAGGGAATGGTCTCTTTTGGAATCTCGACAATAGTTATATACTAAATGGTGGCGTTGAACCCATCTCATGGCTCGGTACTGCTGTCGGGTCAGCCCACCTGATCGGAATGGAGAGGCCGAGACGGGGCGGCACCAAGCTGGCGAGTAGGCTGAGCAACCGCTTGCTTTGAAATTGGTGTAGCGTGCAACGAAGGGTTGGTATCTATAATTAACCTTGTATTTACCATCTTCAGTTGCCCATGATGATGCATCCCAAATGGACCCGTAAAGCCACATTGGCCTTAGAGGAAATGTTGCCGCGCTCTTCCTTGGATACCTTCTTATTGGTATGTCATCAACTAGGAATCTGAAAAATATGCAATGCCAATTTAGTTATTTCACCAATAAATAGCAAAATATTAGAGATTTCAGTGTCAAATTTAAATGATTCATTCAGGGTGTGGCAGCTTTATAGAGAATGGGCATGTGTAAAATAAATATCCAAATGTTTTATTAATATGATGGTAAATATAAAATATAGGTTCATATGCAAGACATAAAACGCGTCCAAAAATACCCATCACTTCATCATTATCTGTCTTTCCTAACTTTCAGTTCGTACAGAAATAATAGATGGCCTTATCAATTCCAGGTCGGCCTTGGCTATTTCATTCATGTGTCAGAATAAGGAAAAGTTATGAAAAACTTACCTTTTGTTCGCTTTTGATTGTCCTCATACAAATGCATCACTAGTATTGACTTAAATTTCCACGTGATATGCACTAGTGGATTCAATAGAATGCCAAATCACTCAAATCAACCAAAATAATGCACCCAAAAATTTGTTGATTCAAGGGAAGGGGTAATTGTTTCGACCAACTTAGGATTCCAATGGGTTTTTGAGGTTTTACCGGGGGATAAGTCCGTATCACAAGTCATTTTGAATCCGGAACCAACCGTTGCTTAACGAAGAATGATAGATCATGGATTTGCAGAGAAAGAAAAATCAAAGACCAATAAATTGTAAAAATGTCACAACTTGTCATTTTATAATTTGCCCTAATAACAAAAGATCACCACATTACTTAAAAAATTGAAATGGGGGAGGACCAGTTATTGGGGGCCAGAGAGGGGCTTAGGAATAGCATAACACATCCTATATTTTGTTTTCCTTGGATGCACATAATTATTCTTTTTATGGAATAGACATGACACGTTAAAGAACAATTACAATACCTGAATTTGTTGTTATTCCTTTGTTCTAATCAATTATCGATCGTAGGATCTAGGTTAAAGCAGTCGCTTTCCTCATGATACATATTAGATTTGGTGCTATAAAGCGTTTCAAGAAAAAAATTCACTAAAATTTACGGAAAACGTGTGTAGTATCTTTTGTTTCCCCCGATCTTCAATAGCCTGAAAGTTAACATATATTATCATATAGATTACTTGCCCTAATTTGAGGGAAAATGCCTTTGCAAGGTGGAGGCACAATTATTGCACAAGGAGTTCATCTTCTGCACTTCACACATAGATCGATATAGATTTACCGAAACACTTTAAAATAAAGTGTGAACTGAAATTACGTCGTTTTATAATTATTCCATTTGTGCTTGGTTTCTTTATTTTTGAAATTTAGTCTTTAGATTTTCCATCTTTATAAAATGTGCTTTTAGGGCCCAGTTCATACTTTTTGATTTTTTTGGCATTTTGTTATATTTAGTGTTTTCCTTAGTTTTCTAAATACTTATTATTATTCAATAGGAAAAGGTCATATAGGAGTTCAAAAATACAGTTTTAAAGGTTTGTGTATCTAGATGCTCAGTTTAAAAAACAAGGGTTAAGTGTATATACTTATCCAAAAAAAAAAAAAAGCACGTAAAGTAAACTTAAGAAAGCACATGTGCAATTTATTTTAGAGAAAAAAATGCAATAAATTGATCATAAGGAATCTTTGTTTAGTTATTGTTTAAAAGAAAAAAAAAAAGAAGAAAGGAACTCCTTGTTCACGTGAATAATTGAATATTGGATTGTCATTTTCGAGTGGTGGGTTGAAATAAAGTGTAAAACAAAAATTCCATGAAAAACAAATATGGGTATGGCCAAGCCAAATGATGATATTTGCAAAAAGAAATTTAAGTCAAAACTTACATGAGCTCATTAGGTCTCCACAGAATGGCATAGTGATGGAAATCTTTGGTAGGATCAAACCATAGATGAAACTTCATCTCTCTCCCAATAATTTTGCCATCTCCACTCCCTCTTATATAAACATTAGTCTGCAAAGTATATGGTTTTCCAAATGTTGTACCAAGAAATTCTATGTCCACTTCGTCGTGGAAACCTGGATGTGCTTCACTGTTTGAGAGCTGTCGTCATAGCCCAATAAAGTAAAACAGGTACATATCATTAGTAATGTTTTCTTGGACCGCTGTCGGTGCTTATTCAATTTCTAGTGCTTAAAAGCTTCAAAGCTTTTACTGCTGAAATGATCATAAATTAAATGATTATAAAGTTAAGAACTGTATGTGGTAAGATTTGTTATAATTAACAAACGGCCATCATCACCTGTTGTCTTTTTCCATGAAGTAAGGAAGTCTCACTACAATGCTAGAGGAAAAAGAAATAGAAAATGGTAAATATACTTCTAAACTATTAATCAAATGCCGATGGACGCTCTAAATTTTCTAAGTATGACCGTGACTTCCATAATTTTAAAATTGCGCAAACAGTTTTCAAAATTGTTGCTAGATTCTTGGAACTTGCTAAAATACCATAAATAGTTACAATTTTGGGATTTTAGTGAGGATTCAGAAATGTGTAAGTATAATATTTTAAATTTATGAAAGATGAAGTTATACTTTTGAAGTTAAAGAGACTTTAAGTGCTCCCCGATCGATAGTTTTAAAGAGTGTATCTGTAGTTTTCTTAAAAGAAATAATAAAAGGGTTGAAAGAAGGAAGTCCGAAGAGAATAAGAGTATATGATGAGGTCATAAGTTCTCACATAGAAAGCTGTTATGACTCCAGCAGTATAGCCAGGTTGCAACTTGATTGAAGCACCAAAGTAGCCAGACCGAAATGGCTTAACCGACTTAAAGCCACTTCCTATTTTCTCCAAAGGAAACAAAAACAACTATACTAAATTAGGAGGGAAAAAAAAAAAAAAAAAACACATATACATTTTTACCGACAAAAAAAAAGGAGCTTACCAAAATAGAAATTTAAAGTTTAAAAAAAAAAAAACAAACAAACAAAGAGTACAAGACATAAGCACTTGGAATCAAGGTCAAATTGGACCTGAAGTAGAATCAAGCCAGATGGTCAGTGCATTTTGGTAAAATCTTTGATGTTGAGGACCCCATAGATTTTTAAAACCTTGATAAAAGCTCATAGACCTGAACTTGGTACTTGGCCAGTAACCAGGTGAAGGAGGCCATAGGGCATTGCTTGAAGGAACCAATAGGATGAGAAGAATAGAAAGAATGAGAGTCATTTTCAGTGTAAAGAAAGAGAGAGAGAGAGAGAGAGAGAGAGAGAGGATGGAAGAGCAGAGCGAAGGTAGGAGTGTGAATATCATGAGGTATATAAATGCAAAGGTATGTGGGTGCGGTGTAAGTAATAGTGGAGCAGTGATGCATGTAATAATACGGTTTGACATAATTTTATAAATAATAAGGTTTATTTGGGGTCCCACTACTCTTTTGGGAGAAAGATTACGGTGTTAATTGTTTTCCGTATAATTGCTTCAAAACTAAAGGCCAAGGCCAAGCATCTAAGATTAGGGTAGGGCGGCCTATCAAGAACAGAAAGCATGAATAATTTCATGGATTGTGAGATTCCGTCTCTCTTTATTAAAGATAGACAACGAGTGGTGATAAAATAAGAGATGGTTTAATCTCATAATTCGTGGATAATGAACTTCTGCCTTGTCATCCCAATTCTAGTTTTCCTTCTGTCTCGTCAATCATTCTGCTTTCACATGCGACCCTTCTACTTAACGATGAAAACAGATCGCATCCTGGCTCCCATACTTGCCTTCGGAGTGCTATTACGACTGGATATTCATTCATAAAAACCAGTCCACTAGTCACTTCATCACTTAACGAATTCCAACTGATCGTAGCTTAATAAATTACTCTTGACCTGTAACGGATTTATCTCTTGAATTAACATGATGATATGTGGTGGAAGAGTAGAGAAAAAATTGATCCAATGGGCAATTTAGGGGTGGCCAAAAATCCGAAAATTGAAAATTGAATTGCTAACCGAATTGAAAATTCGGTTTTTTAAAATTCAGTTCATTTTTTATGCTGCAGTTCGTTATAATGTAATAACAACAATATATTGGTAATGTGTTTATCCTCACCCACTAGCGTTCAATTTGGCATGAAAAATTGGTGTGAAAAATGAAAATAATGAAAGAAGAAACATGTGTGTAGGATATGTACATAAGAAACATTAGAGGGAAAACAACTTGTTACAGGAGCAACAATAAATTTGTAAGATTTTATTTTAAAAAATGGTTTGAATTATGAACTAAATTGTATTGAACCATTTATTTTTAAGTTCAAAAAATTCATGAACCAAACCATATGATTAAGCTTGTTCTATAAAAAATCCAAACTGTTAATTTTATATTCGATTCTGCAAGAGGTGGTTTAGGGGTAGTGGGTGAGGAGAAGAGGTGGCAAACCGTACCAAACTAAATCACATCTATCCCTAATAGGCATTATCAAAGCCATTATATATTTGGTAATTTCCTATTTTGTACTTTTGATGCTTAAATTATTTCCTATTATATGTTTGGGTTAAATTTCTTTTAACTATCTGTATAAGCTATTATTGCATAGAATATAAGTGAGAGATTAAAAAACCCTAAGACTTGTTAGAGGAATTGAGTACTCTAAGATTATGAGAAAATCAATATATTGTTGTTATTACATTTTAACGAATTGATTTAGTCTTGTTTAAAGTGTTTTGTCCATGATTCATTACCCCTTTCCTCCCAGGGTTTTCCATTTAAATTTGGTGTATTTTCTTTCTCTCTTTACTAGCCATATTTTTCATAGTTGTAATCTCTAACCAAAATCTAGATCATATCTCGATAAATTATAATCAAAGAAAAGCTAAAAGATGATGGATTTGAGAGTTTCTAATTTGTGTATTAAAGAGATGACTATCAATTATGATATTGAGAAGCCTAATGATACATGAATTTTGAGTTTTGTTTAGTTGAAATGCTAGGATCATAGTGCAATCTTGCTTGAAGAAGGCTTTAGATTAGCAACTTGAGTCCATAATGAATGATGACTGGGTAGAATATGATTAAAGGCCCTAGTGACAATCTAGGTATGTTCAAAAAAGGCGTTTTGCAAGTTGGTTAGTGTTGAAGCAGAGATTATATTTCCTTCAGATTACTAGTGGGTCATTGATAAGTTGATATATTTTGATTTTTGTGCATTTTATTAATAGGTTGAAAAATATTGATACTATGATTAAGATTGAAACTAGGTAATGATCCTATTATGATTTGCACCGTCTTTGTTTCAAAGTTTAAGGTTACCATGATCTATAATAAGGATAGCGTCAATGAAAGGGGTAGAAAGCAATCTATTAAGTAAGGATTAGATAGATGGAGAGATGGGATCCATGGGTAGTGAAGTTGAAAAAGGTCTAATTGCTAAAGACTAATGATCAAGTGGTGGTAGCAATTTTAAAGGGGAATCTAGAAGCTAAGGTATTATTTCTTATTACTACAAATTGAAGGGCTAAGTGAGGGTAAAATGCCTTAAGAGGTAGAATTGAGGATAGATGCAAGATGATAAAGGTAAAGTCATTCTTGATGTCGTAGTTGCTAGTCACAGGATAATGGGCTATTATTAGCATCTATTGGTCAAATGGAATCTATGCATTGTGTTTTAGATTTTGGAGAGTGCTTTCTACATATATTATTGGAGAAATTGATTTCAAACCTACAAGCATGTCTAACATGGTTCCATATAGTTGGACAGTGGCTAAAGGCTAAGGATTAATTATTAGTGTAGGTGGAATATGTAGTTAGACTTCATAATGAGCAAGTACACATGAAATCATGTGTGCCTAAGTTATAAGTGAGGTTATCTCTTGACTTGATGTATTGTATTGGTTATTATAATATAGCGAGATTTAGTAACATGGAGATGTTTCGTGGAGGTCTAATGGGAGTTAGGTCTAGAAACTTGCTACAAGGGTTGGTGATTTCTTAATGGTTCTATTGAGGATGCCAATATTAAGGAGGAGGACTTTAGTACTTTTGTAATTGTTTATGACAAGAAATTACATTAGATGTATGGAGAAAAAGTTTGTTTTACTTCACTTAGATGTTAGATGAGGTTCTAAGTTGAAGAGAGTCCTAAGGAAGGTGTAGTGATAGGAATCAACCCCTTGGACCAATTATGCATAGCTGAGCTAGAGGATTTTAAGGACTCACTTGAAGGATACTAACTCTAGGCCATAGCCGAGGCAAGGATTCCTATCTTGAGTTACTCTCTTGCCGACTCAACTATTAGATCCTTACTTGTATCAAATTTACCTCTATTTAGTAGTGATGCTTTATCTTAGAAGATAGCCCAAGAATAGTTAAGGCGAGCTCCCGATCCAACTACAGGCATCTGACCCTAAGTTGAGCTAATTTCTCTTCAAAAGAACCCAGCTTGATCTAAATCAGGTTGGCCCTTGACTGTCAGCACTTTCTGTTTTGCCTACTTTGTATCATAATCCTAACTTCCATCCACCACATAATACGTGTCTTCTGGTATGATCTTTTCAAAAGGATTCTTTACTTTTTCACACTGAATATTTTTTGCCTCTTTTACCCCTTTTAATATGTTTCATGTAACCTAATTGTAGAATACCTTTTTATTTTTTCATATATGTAAAGTAACCCTAGTGGATGGGTATATAAACCCCCACTTTCTTGTACGTAGACAATCAACTAATTAATATAGAATTACTTACGTTGAGCAACCTTAATGTTCCTGTTATCTTTCAACTTTTATTTATTCCCTTTAGTAAGAAGTAGTGCCGAGTAACTATTCAATTCAGACTAATGTGTCATATCCAGTGAATTGTAAGCCGAGTAGAATCAAGTGATGTGTCATATCCGTTTAGTAACTGTCCGGACTTTACTAACTTTTTCTCTGCTTGTTTTTGGTTTACTTCGTTATGATGGTTCTCTGTATGTATAACCCCAGAAACGCATCATGTAGCCTATAAGAGTAACTACTCTCAAGTTTCTCACTTGATGGAAGGAGAAAAAAACGAAATAATAATACTACTTATGATAGGGATATCCTACGATTATCTCCAAGCCGAGGCTGACCTGTCCTAAGCGAACACCGACTTGTTGAAAATTAAAGCCAACTTGTTCTAAACTAAGGCTAAATTGTTCGATGCTGAGGCCGATCAACTTTTGCTGAGGTTGAGCTAATACCAAAAGACCAAGAGGAAGAAAGGGAGCCACTTAGCATCAAGTCTGTCGTCTACTAAGAAGTCAAGAGACCAGATGGCCAGGGACGTAAGGCTAAAGATCTACTCGACATGGCACGGGGAGACTAGTGCCGACTAATTCAAGCACTCAGCAATTATGGGCCAACCTTTCAGGTGTTTCAGCCAGGCATTACTAGACTTTAAGGATCCCTCCTTGGACCGGGACATCTAACTACCGACCTTGTCTAGTTTGAATCCTGCTCCTTCTTAGACAGGTCAAATGATTGTATGCCGACTTCTTCTATTAAACATACAGTTCTGTATTCTTGTACATATTTTCTTTATTTTTAATTATAGGACCATTCTTTAGAGTTTAACGCCTTATACGTTACCTATAGTTTTGCTATTAGGGCTTAAGACTTACTATAAATAGCAACATTTATAATTAACAAAGAATATAATTAATTACGGAGTGAAGAACATTCATATACTTGGAACTTTCCTCTTTTCAAGCAAAGTCATTCTTGACCTTTTAGAGCTAGCATTGCCGGATTATTGAGTGTAGCTTAACTCTTTAATCTTTTTTGCATTCTTATTAATCTTGTCCTTAAGATTGTAGTGAACCTTTCATTTGAGCGAGTTAGTGAGTTACATCTAACCTCTCATTTGAAAACTGAGTGACATTTAGTGTTCATAAGTCGTATCAAACCCTATTTTGAGCTCAAATCCCTTATTGTGTTTGTGTCTTGGTGCGTGATATCTATACACATTCATAGTGAAAACCTCTCAATTTTACTTCCTGTTCTTCATACTTACTTAAACCCTGAATAACCATTTTGGTTTTGAAACCCATTGCCATAACATCTTGGAATCAAAGCTTTAGAGAGACATGCGTATTAGTGTTCTTCAAAGTTTGATTCATGGTTTGAACATTTTTGTTAATCTTCATTCTATAGTAAAATGCATTGTTCATGTTCTTAATAGTTGTGGTATTATACTATTTGTATTGGGTTATTGAATCAAGTAGTAGTAATTTTTGGGTTATTGTTAGTTGCACTTTGTTGTAGTAGTATTTGTGGAATTATCTTAGTGGTGGTTCCAAGTCAAGTACAGTTGAGTGTGTTATATGTTTGTTAAATTTTCTCTCTAGAATTTATTGTACAGGCCATAATGTTGGAAGATAGTGTCAATTATAGTGGAGATAGTTCTCACGAAAGCTTGAGGTGACATGTTGATAACTTAGAATATCAAATTCAAAATCTTTCTAACTCTATCTAGGAGCTTACTGGATTAATTAGAGGCTACAAATGTGTTGGCCAAGGTGAAAGAAGGGAATAAACACCTACTAGTAGAAGTGGCTCCAATGAGCTTGATAATGTTGAGTAATAGCTAAGAAGAGTTGTCAAACCGAAAGGAAGAGAAAACCAACTTGTGCCGAGAATAAGCAATGGTAGAAATGTCGACGCCGAGAACCCAGGAGCCTAAAGAAGAGAGTCAAAGCCGAGAAGAAATATGGTCAAGTAAAGCTCCAACAGAAGTGGTTGATTTGAGGTACATTGACCAACTAGGAATGCAAGGGATGAACCCTAAGCACATAGCTGAAGACTTGATAACATCAAGCTTAAACTACTAACCTTCAATGAAAGTAGCTGACCTGAAGAGTTCTTTGACTGGGTTCCCCGAGTCGAGAAGTTATTTGAGTACTACGAGTGTGACTACCAAACAAAGGTTAAGCTGGCTTCATTATCCTTTATTGAATATGCAAGCCTTTAGTAGGATAAGTTAGTGGCTAAGCGAGATGCTGAAGGAGAAGAGCCAATCAGAACTTGGAGGCTTATGAAAAGATTGATAAACCAATGCTTTATGTCTACTTACTTCAAATAGGAGATGCTTTATACTTTCCAACACCTGAGATAGGACCAAAACACTATTGAGAAGTACTTTCCTAGAGTTTGAGACCCTAATGACGAGATGTGAGATTGTCGAGCCACAACATCGTACCATTGCTAAGTTTCTGATTGGACTCCAAGATGACATTGCCGATATAGTTGAATTGCAGCCGTTTAACTCACTGGACAAGTTGATCAATCTGACATTGAGAATGGAAAGATAAAAGCGGAGAAGGCATCAGAAGCTAACTACCCGACCTCAACAAGTCAGTCTTGAGCTTAAGAAGTATGTTGAGAAAAGGCTAAAGAAGAAGATGGAGAAATGTGAGTTTAGTTAACCTGATCAGGTTGAGAAAGAGAAAGTACCTAGCAATAAGGCTCGAGAAGTGAAGTGCTTCAAATGCTTAGGCTACGGACATATTGCGTCCCAATGTCTGAATAAGAGGGTTATGGTCTTGAAAAGCGAAGGACCTGAAGCTCAAATAGAGAGTTAAAGCAACAAGAGGTCGGGAGACGAGTTGATAGAAGAGGATGTCTATGCTAAGAATCTAGATGAACTCGTAGCCATGATGAGCCGACAATTAAACCTAATGGTAAATCCCGAACAAAGGGAAAATTTATTTCATATTTAATGTTTAGTGAATGGGAAAACTTATTCCTTGGTTGTTGATGGAGGAAGCTGCACCAACATCGTTTCTATCGAGTTAGTGGAAAAGATGAAATTGCTGACCTACCTATATCTTCGACTTTATGGATTAAAGTGTTTTAATGATAGGGATATGATCCATGTGTATAAAAGAGCTTGAATAATATTCACGGTAGGACAATATGAGGATAAGATTGAATTCAACGTAGTCCTTATGAATGCTGTGAATTTACTTCTTGGCCAATCATGGCAATATGACCGAAAGGTGATCCATGATGGCTTCCTTAACACTTACACAGTTTGGAATGATAGGAAAAGCTATTGCTTGAGGAAATTCAGAGTCACTCAGTACACATGGTGAAGAGAAAAGGGAAGAGAAGTTTGCTCAGCATCCCGGCCCGTGCTCATTGTTTATTATCAAGGAAGACCTTTTTCGGCCCCACGGTAATGATAGGGATAAGATTACAACTATCTCCAAGCCGAGGCCGACTTGTCGGAAGCTAAAGTCGACCTGTTCTAACCTGAGGCCAAATTGTTCAATGCTGAAGCCAATCAGTTTTTGTCGAGGCCAAGCTAACACTAGAAGACTAAGAGGAAAAAAGGAAGTCACTCAGCATCAAGTTTGTCATCTACCAAGAAGTTAAGAGACTACATGGCTAGGGATCCAAGGCTAAAGATCCATTCGGCATGGCACTAAGAGACTAATGTCGACTAATTCTAGTACTCGACAATTGTGGGCCAACCTTTCAGGTATCTTGGCTAGACACTTTGAGACTTCAGGGACCCTTCCTCGGACTGGACATCTAACTGTCGACGTTGTCTAGTTCGGATCTTGCTTTTTCTTAGACAGGCCGAATGACTGCATGCTAACTTCTTGTATTAAACACATATATTATTTACAATTTTTCCACTAAGGTTTATGACTTACTATAAATAGCAACATTTGTAATTAATAGAGAATATAATTAATTACGAAGTGAAGAACAATCATACACTTGGAATTTTCCTCTTTTTAAGAAAAGTCATTCTTGAGCTCTTAGAGCTAGCATTGCTGGATTATTGAATGTAGCAAGTTAGTATTTGTGAGTCATATCGAACCCTATTTTAAGCTCAAATCCTTAATTGTGTTTGTGTTTTGATGCGTGATATTCATACACATTTACTGTCAAAACCTCTTATTTTTACTTCATGTTCTTCATACCCACTTGAACCTTGAATACCCATTCTAGTTTTGAGACTCGCTATCGTAATAACTTAGTTTAGGGACCTTAACCCTATTTATAAGTTTCGCTATTTTATTTTATTATAACTCATCATAATAAGTGAAAGAGAACACTTAGGCTTTTACACATTAACACCCATACCAAAAGTCTACGAAGCGGATTTGGAAATGTTATCCATCAATTAACTGATAGCTCAATTTATTTTATGGGCTTAACTCTTTAACATAACAAGAAAATCAACAACATATAATCAATTGATATGGTGGCTTACAACGCATTGGCTTTGTAGTGTAGTATAGGATAAAGGGAACAATACAACATAGTATAAGGAGAATGATACATTACAAGTTTCTTATTTTATGTTTTATGCGCTGAATGCAGTATATGATTTTCTTTTTCTTTTCTTTTTTTTTCTTTTACATTGCATATAGTTCATTATGCACAACCAATATACTAGAATAATGATTTTAAGGTTATATTATTTCTTTTATCTTATACATATTTTAATTTTAACCTCACATTCCATCACCATCTAAGCACTTGCTTTGTTGGTGTTAGCACCATTATACCATCACAACTATGATGATACCATCATTATAAATGACTCCTATACACCAACATAGTATTATTGTAATGGTATTGGTGATATGTCTAATAGCAACAATGGTGATGATGAGGTTGTGGCTAATGGCAATGGCGATAATGGTGTAATCAGTAGAGGTACTAATGATACGGTGATCAAAATGGTGTGCTAGAGATGGTTGTGGTGAAGTTGTAAGATAACATTAGTGATAATATTGATGGTGAAGATTTTTGAAGTGGTAACAATAGTAATACTTGTCATGTGGTGGTAATGGTGGAAGTGATAGGTTATGGTCGCATGGTGATAGTAATGTGGTGATGTTGGTGGTGATTTGTGCTAATACTATAGTGATGAAGGCGGTGGCAATGGTGATAGTTAGTTACAGCAAAACAATGGTGAGGTAGCAGTGGTAGTGGAACACTTATGATGAGGTGGTAATTTGACTAAGAGATTTTATTTTGTCTTATCTCAAGTAGATTGTCTATATCATAAAGAGGCTTTCCAAACTTATTTTATAAACCATACATGGTATAATAGGTTCACTTTTTCTAATACCTCATAAGGTTACAAATCAAATGTTTCCATCGTAACACTCGTTAGAATACTAATTATTCTCAAATGTTATAAGAAAGTAAAATCATACGCAAAGTTTAAGGAAGATACCATGAATAACTAATTATCTAAGGGGGTATTTATAATTTCTCAAAAATTAGAGCAAATTGCAAATATGCCTCCTTGTATCTGCTTAATTTGCACTTCACTTGTTATCTTTGAATTCAAGTCTTTGACCTCCAAATCTATGATCATTTTTCTTTAGAAAAACTAGTAAAATATCTAAAAGGGCATCAAATATTACAAAATTTTCAAAAACTGAAGAGGGAGCATTTTATACTTTTATGATTTAATGTGATTTATTTTTTTTAATATTTTAAAATTATTTTCTCTAAGTGAATTATAGTAAAATAGGATCTCAAAGCATATTTATAAAGATTTAAGGATCTAAATGCTTCTAAAAATCAGGAAATTAACAATGTATGAAGCAAATGCAAGGGGATTTATTTGCAATTAACCCAAAATATTATGATAAATTTTCATGTTTTACGAGGCTCTCATATTTGTTTCTCTCTTTCAATTTGTCTCTTAGATTCTTCTTTGGGTTGATGATGTGTGGGACTTTGTGTCGTCGGTGCAAGTACATATTTTTCCAATTATTTATGTAAAAGTTGTTTCTCTTTTTACTCTCTTTGATGGTAAAATGGGATGTAGAGGGTGGTAGATGAAGTGTTCTTGAATCTGGTATTGCTCCATCAATGTACTACAGTAAGGAATCTGGACCTGTCTATGACTACTCTATCCTCATTAAATCTACATGCAATCCTGTCTCTGACTTTAAAGCAAACAAATCTTACTTATTACCTTTCATTTCTACGCTCCAGCTTTTTAGGTCATATTGTGGTGGAAATCAAGAAAATAGGCTTCCTTGATGTGTAATATATACATAATGTATAAGTAATTATATAGTACTTGAATGAATAATCTTCAAAACAATTATCATATATGATTTACTAATACTAGATGTATTGATATTTTATGGATATTTATACATTACGTGTTCGTAACAATTATTTGTAATATTAAGTAAATATTTTTTCTTTTTTGAAATCACTTAGTCTTTTATGCTTGTAATGGACGTATGAATATTGTCGTATTTATTTAGCTTCATTCTTCCTTAATAGGAAAAGAAAAATGATTAATTGGACAGTATGTACCATGTGTATATATAAGTGTGAATAAAGATGTAATATATATCTAATAATTTTAAGAAAAAAATTATATGATTACAAATTATATAAAAAAAATTACTAAAATATCGGTATTATATTGCATCTTAAAAGATGGAATATTATTATTTGTACTCATTAAAATTTGTACACCATAGCTAGATGCGACATAAATATAAATACATACAAGATGTGATATTAATATAAATAGTTATGTTATATATTTAAGATACGACATAGTAACGGTATTTTGATAATATTTTTTTATTTAATTTATATAACATTTATTAATTTTAATGGTAAATATGTAAATTTCCTGTATGAGTATATACCAACTATACTTAAGTTCATGATGTTAGTGATGGATAGTTTTAAGGGGGGAAAGAACGATCATCAATATTTTATGCATGTTGCTATTGATAAGGCTTTTTGAACATGAGTTCTTTAGGCCTGAGCCAATCTTCTTAGGCTCATTTCTCACCTCCAACCGCCCTTGACTCAAACTTAGAGTTTGGCCTGTCTAACTATGGCAAGTCTCTAATAGCTTGAAAACTCCGTATAAAGCCAATAAATTAGGTCAACAACCACTTCCTACATATTTAGACCACGTCGAATATCATAAACCTACTTTTTAATACTTATGGAAGTGACTTTGCCTACTAATTGCTCTTCAATTACCAGTATCCCTCTTCTATAAATACAAAACCATCATGCAACAATAAACTATTTGACATTTTACACACTTACACTTGCTAATTGCTTTCTAACTCTCACTCTCCAAATACCTGTAATTGACTTAAATATCGGAGTTACCATATCAGACAAACCTCTCGAAAAACCTTCATTGTGTTCTCTTTTGCAGGCCTCACTAATTAGTACGAAATTCAATATCTATTTAATCAATACCGACAAGATCTTTGAAAAAGATCTTTAAAACGACAGCCGCTATATATCACCTAATATATCTTCTTTTATCTTCAAAGATATCATTTAAAATGGTTAAGTTAAGTATATTAACTTTTCAAAACTTTTGTAGGGTGATAAATAATATATATTTATATTAATTTCTCCAATCTTTCGTGCAGTGTTATAATCCAACCTTTTACTTCACAACCTGGCATTATTTACGACGTTATTTAAATTTGTCAATGTTTATAATCATTTTTAACTCTATGAAATTATGATTAACCATGGTGGTCAAAAAAAAAAAAAAAAGAAATTATGATTACCCATATTCATATCAAAGTTCCTTTTCTACTTTATAATATCAAAGAAAAAGAGAAAAAATAAATTAACATAATAATCCCTACTAAAATTTTATATCGATACACTTTAATAGAATTATAAATGGATCGAGTTAAAATAATATAATGCTATAAATTTGTATTCAAACTTGATTTAACTTAAGCTCAATTGAATTTAAAATTTTAAACTTAACTCAACTTAAAGTGACCTATAAATTCAAGCTTGACAGTTAACCTTGTTTTGGCTTGCTCATTGGAAAAATATTTCTATATTAATTAAAATAGTATTGATAACAATGTAAACTTGTATTCCACTAACATTCAAGTTTGATTCCATCTTGTCAAATCGATGAGCTATCTGAATTAAATAACATAAAATTTAATCTCGATTTCGTAAATGATTCGAATAGCTTGAAGTAGAAAGATTCGCAAGTTGGTTTAACTGGTTAACACTCCTAATCGTGGGGAGCAGGAAGCCAGCCATGGTGAATAAATACAGTCAAATTTTCACCATTCATTATTGGGTGAGTCGGTTAGCAGTTATGTTAAAGAAAAAAAACCGTACAGCAGGGTTAAAGTGGAGACAGATTCTGCAATACAGAGTCCAATTGCTCCAAGGAAAATTAGAGGTGATGGATTTGAGCCTGTGAACCTCATTTATTTATAATGGTCGTGATGTAATCCTAAATGGGACCCCCTGCTTGATTTGATTTGAAGAGGATGTGTGCGGGTGTGTCATGTGTGACTTGTCTTTTTTGTCTACAACTGAAGCAATTAGTGCTCGGATTACGATGAGTATAATCAACATCCTTTCACGAAATTATTGCATAATTAGATTCTTGCTTTGAAAAAAAGAAAAAAAGAGAAAAAAAGAAAAGGAAAATTATAAAATCAAAACATGATTTTGTAGTTTGCTAACTTGTATTTGTTTTTTTCTTTTAAATAAATATATTGTAGGGTTGTTTCCAAGTAAACAATTGTTAATTCTCGATTAAAAATGATACGCTACATATATGTGTCCTTTAATAGATTTCCGAATTAGGCAAATCTCCAAAGCTATACAAGATAACACACTGTGAAATTTCTTGATTCAATATTCGAGAGAAAAGAGTGTATTATTCTATTTGAGTTATGGTTTCTGGATGATATAGAGCACGATTTGGGATTTTATTGGTCGGACATGTGAAGGTATCACGTCCAATTTTTAGATATGACCTGCTTAATGAAAAATAGCACTACGTACTTTCTTTTCTTTTCTTTTCTTTTCTTTTTTTAGAGAAAGGTAAGATAAAACAAAGGTGAATAAATTATAAAAGCATGAAAACGCAACTCACCTTCTTGTAATATAAAAAAATAAAAAAAGTATGAAAGTAGAGAATCTAAATTGTTATGGAAATTATTTATTTAGCAAACATCTCCCCAAAAAAAGTTAAGTTTATCTCATTATTTGATTAGAAAAACAGAAAAAAAAAAATCAATGTTGTTGATGCAATTTATAACATGATAAGCACAAATATATGAAGATGAGAACGTGTATAATTGTAAGAAACTGGCAATATAATTATTTTATAGGGTACTTATAGTCTCATAACTCTAGAATAAATAAGGAAATTGCATAAAATTTAAAACCCAATAAATCAGGAATGAAATAAAATTAAGACATGTTTTCCTAAAATAATACTATGTATGACTCTTTATCTTACCAAAACCTGTAAAATTGGCTTCCTATATATTATTAAATGGCAAAGCAATTTATCCCAAGCTCAAAGAGACTTAAATCAGTTTTTATGGACATATTATGAATTCTATAACTTTTTATTTCGTGTGCAAAAAGTTATGGTATCTTAAAGTTCGATTAACAATTAAAAACAATAAGAATTGTGCTTCTAAACTCTGGACTTTTGACGGCTTCTGGACATCTACTAATTTCTTCAAGTTCTGACCAACAATGTTTTTGACCATTTTTGGACCTGTTTGTGGACGAAATCGACCAATTTCTGATTTCTTTCCCCCCTTATTCTATCGATCCATGATTTGTAGGCCTAACTCGTCCACATTAGTTGCATAATCACTCTATTTCACTTTGTTGATGTTTTCCCCCCTTTCAGTAAAGGTTTGAAATAAAGCTAAAGGTGAAAAAGGAAAAGCTCCCATGTATTCAAATGTGATTACTCCTATTCAATAGCTATTGTTTGGTTAATGTGATTCCGAGTTTATTCATTTATTTACCTCGTAAATTTTTAAAAATCCTGGATAATCTAAATTCTAATTGAGTTCCCCAACTTCTCTACTATTAGAATTAAGTTACAGAAACAAAACAGATCTGTTGATGGAAAAAAAAAAAAAAAAGTACACACAAAATTATGGCAATCACAAATAGATAATGGATAGAGGTCTGCTATTGCACCGAGTTCTTGACACTAATCATATGTACCAACGCAAAACCATTCAACAGGAAGCCAAACTTATCTTGTTAAAGTCAATGATAGAATTATTTGAATAATGTATATGTTCGATATTGCCATTGTAATATATTCTGTTTATATAAAATGATACAAATGAAGTGCATCTAGGATACTTTCATAATATTTAATAGGAAGAAAATTTCAAACATTTTTATAAAATGGTTATAAGTGCTTAGTGAACTTTGTAAAAAATTAAAAGAATAAATTTTTTATCATTTGATTTAGATATATACATAAATTGAAATTCAATCATTAATTTATAAATAAAAATGGAGTTAATGCATAAAAATTGTGTACATTTTGTAGTCAACAAAAATGCAACTGTGATTATAATAAAAAGAACAACTTAATAAAAAGATAAGTACTCTATGGTTTTTTTCTTTTTTCTTTTCTTTATGTGATAACTTTTGCAAAAGTGTTCCAATAGTAGTATTATCAAAAATATCCTTTTCTAATATAACTGGCTAAGTTGGCTCTTAAATCGTTTCCAATCAATTTATTAGCATTATTTGTGGGGGAAAAAAATTACTGGGTTATGGAATATAATTGGCATTATTAGGATAATGTTGTAAACGCTTCCTAAACTATAATTGAAAGTTTAATTTACCACTTAAACTTTTAACTTGCCAAATTCAATACTCGATAGAAAGTTTTTGTGTCATCGTTATTACTTTGTTACATACACACGTGTCTAACTTTAAGACTAGATTATGCAAGTGGTAACCATGACACAAACCAAATTTGATACATTGAAAGTTTAAATAATAAATTGAATTTTCGACTAAGTCTAGATAGCATTTGCTAATCCAGTAATTATTTACTAATTCCTTGTATGTTGAAAAACAAGCCAAAAAGAAAAAAAAAGAATGCCTTTTAATAGGAGATAAGCAATTAATGCAATAAAAAAGGTAAAATGATGCTGACGAAATTGAACTCATGACCTTATAGGTAAAATAATATATTATTAAACACTATACAATATCTAGTATTATGTTAACATATATCTTTAAAATATAAGTACAAAGGAAAAATTATATCGAAAGGTATCAAATTTTAAAAATAAGTTAAAGTAAGAAATTAATGTTTAATGAAATTTATATAAAGGATTAACTTTTTGATAATAAAATAAGAAATCGCTATTATAACACCATCAGTATTAGCTAATGTATTCATTATCTTCCACATGGCGATTACGTGGCACATGCATGACAGACACATATTGCTAACATATATACATTAATAATAAATAAATTGAAAAAATAAAAAATTACTTAAAAATAAATAAAAATATAAAAAGGAAATAGAGAAATTAGAAAATTAGAAACAAATAGTTTAATATCAATATCAATATAATATATATAAAATAATATAATTAATCAAAATAAAAAGGGAAAATTAAACAGAAAAAGAAAACAGTTTGAAAAATTTTAAAAAATAAATAAAGCCGGCTATCCCTAGTGTTGAAGTGGACGGTTTGGCCTTAAATATGTTGATGGGTCACCACCCACCTAAAAAAGTGGGTCATAGACCCACCAATTGGTGGTGGGGTAGTTGCCTATCACCAAGGCTCATTAAAAATATATATATATATATATAGAAGAAGAAGAAGAAGGCGAAGTAGAAGAAGAAAGAGGGTACCTGATTTGGATTTGACATTAGAGTAATAAATGAAGTATTTTTTTTATTGCATTGTTATAATGGACTAACACTGGCTATGCGCAATTTTTAATTGGTTGTAGCTCGGTGACAATGCCTGCCAAAGTTTAGAGTAGTTTGTTATGTATGTGGATATGTTGAATAAAGACTGGCTTAGAAATGCTCTAATAAAATGGAGTTGGTGAAAACGAAACGGAAGTCAGCTGGACGAAATCCATAGGACAGAGAAAATTCTTTCAAAATGAAACGGACATCCTTCAATACGAGGTTCATTTCCTTCAATTGATCGGTAAAGTTTCACTCTCGTATCCTGTGAACAGGCAGTTCGTTTTTAAGTCCCAAAATAATAATAATAATATTAAGCAGAGCTATACTTACATCTTAACAAGGTGAATTTGATTTGGGTGAAGTGCTATTTTCCCAAAAATTAAAAAAAAAAAAAAAAAGAAAGAAAGAAGAAGCGTATTTTTATCATAAAGTCGGCCAAACCAAGTGGTTGCAGCTAATTTGAACGAGGGCACACCTCTGCAAATACAGATAGTGTCGGTTCAACTTTAACATTCAAAGTAATGTGATAGTTAGCTTAAGTTTGAATCAAAAGTCATGAATTATGTTGTAGAAGTGTCTTTTTGATATTATGTTTATTTATAAATATTCTCTCTCTCTCTCTCTCTCTCTATATATATATATATACATACAGATATATATATATGTATATGTCCAATGAATGTATAATTATACCTGATACAAAATAACGAGTACGAACTCCGTTAAGCAACAAAGCATGACATGACATCTACGCTCGTGCTCGTCTGATGATATTGTTTTCCACTTAAAAAACATTCATGAAATCACCACAGCATTTGGAAAAATAATGAACTTCAACATTAGTCTGCACTGCTTAGGAAAATCCTTAAGCCACATTCTCAACAAGAAAAAGAAGAAAAAACAACAGGTACTAGCTAAGACAAACCAAAGGAAGAGGATCACATACTGGGGCAACCTTTAATGGAGACAGTTGTTCAACCCATGCTCAACAAGTACATCAAGGTGGGCATCCCATTTTCAACCATCTGTTCAAATCCTCAATTACAAACAATTTTATGCCGAAAATTGGGATGAAGACTAAGAGGAGTAATATGATCGTAAAAGCAACAAATTTTCAACTTTCACACAGAAGATTACTTTTCTAAATAAACAGCGGCAGCTTGGGTAATGGCTGAAAAAGCATGGAAAGATGGAAGGAGTACCTGGATTTTACTATCTTTACATTGATATTTCACTTGCATGAATTTCCTATATGATTATGCAAAATAAATCAGTCAGATAATATATATTTATGTAAAAAGGTAATTTGATTTGATTTTGGCCAAACATTTAAGCCCAAGTGATGCAATGTGGGCACTACTGCAAACAGTGCAGCTCACCAACAAAGACAAGATACGATAATAATATAAAAAAGGGAGTAAATATCCAGGCTAATTTCATGAACATGGTATTTCTTCAACAACTAGACGATTTTTTTGCCATTGCTGATACTATAGAACATAAAATTCACTCTAGAAAAATTTAGTTACACACTGCAACACGTATAACACAAGCCATCGCATAAGCTTTTTTTTAGGAAGTTATACCTATCAAAACTGCAGCTTTCAACTAATAGAATGCTTAGAAGAAGATTATTGATACACCCATAGTAAAACATCCAAAGGCAACCCATGGACTCAAGCGTTCACCTGTTTGAGAACATCAGGATAATTAGACGGGAATAAATCAAGATAAGAATGCTCAAGAGACCCACAGTATAGGAAGCACCAAAATATCCCTCAAAGATTAAAGACAAGTTTGCTTATACGAAGAATGAAGTTTACTATATTGAAAATTGATAATGTTCTTTAGGTACCTTTGACATTAAACAAAAAAAAAACACAAAATTTGGACTAGGGTCTTCATATAGGAACAGTGTACTTTATTACTTTTCATAGGGATAGGTACGCCAGTGGTAATGTACATTAGGACTAGTGTGCAAAAAAGTGATGTCTGTCTTTGGTAGGGCAATTAGGTGATGAACACCATATAAGATAGTTTAAAAAGGTGATTTATGTCAT
Source organism: Lumnitzera littorea (assembly GCA_024138015.1). Lineage (NCBI taxonomy): Eukaryota > Viridiplantae > Streptophyta > Magnoliopsida > Myrtales > Combretaceae > Lumnitzera > Lumnitzera littorea. Next base: position 31,321,725 of record JAMXBB010000003.1, read on the forward strand.
TAGTATTGCAACCATGTGATGAACGTTACACTGGTCCACACATCGCCAGGATTTGGTGCAATATGGATCACTTTATGCAGTGTTTATCACCTATGCATCACCAGAAACATATGTCACCTTCTTCTACCACCTTATATAACATTCATCGTATATTTGCACCCTTATAAACATAAATTACCATTCTGCGCTTAGACAAACACCCATTACCCTTGTGTAATTATCCTCGTTTTCATTTAGATTAATTGCTCACAACATTTACAGTTAGCTAAAAGGACTTTTTAATGTTTAGCTCCGCTCATTAAGGCTTGTACACATATGAAAGAAATAAAAGGGGTGATGATCAGCTTATTGCATAGTAAATTCAAGAAGGGAATACCTATTCGAGCTGCTTTCCAAAAGAAACCACGAAACCTGTTAAATATGCATCCAATGAGATATCGATAGGATCCAGGAAACAGACAATATATTGATAGAAATGAAAGTTGCCTGATAAACATATGCATTATCTATACTTCTACGGGAATGAACTCAGCCGTTATTTGCCTTGTATAGACCCATGATATAAGTTGAAACCGACCCAGCATCCAAGGAAATTTAAAAAAGGTGCTGATTCATCACCTATAGGAGGCAACAACACTTTCAGCAGCCTAATTCCAGCAACTTCAACATTCTTTTTTCTACGAGTTGAAGAAACCACCCAGTCACAACACCAATTTGCTTTACCAACTCTTGTCATAGTTAAGCATCTTAAATATTCATAGAACATTAACTAAATTGAAGTTGCAGTTCCAGTCACCTATCATTATCGCATATGGAAGAAATTTCATACTCAAGTACTACCCATACCCATATCTTATCCCCTCCAATCAAGTGTTGCCATGTTCATACAGAAAAGCTAAAAGTGGAGTCGACATAAAATAATCTTCATGCATGGGCAACATGTAATAGATACAAACATGAATAAGAACACCATGAACTCGTATGGGTAGAATCACATAAGTAGAATTACGATTTTGACAACTATTGACTCACATTTGATGAACATTAGTTAATAATCAAGAAATAAACGGAATTTTCTTTTTCATAGTAACTAGCCATCTTTTTATCAACATATATAATATTGATCAAGATTTCATTTGAGCAAAAACAACAAAAGCACTCCATATATCACAAATTCCAAAAGAAGATGCAAACTCATTGGTATGGCCATGAGTGAGGACCATTCCTTACACATAACAAGATACTAAATATTCTGAAAAACCTAGTACCAACAAAAAGGATAGTGACAAATTCAAGTTTCATACCAACTATTTTTACCTCAATTCCCACATACTGCTATTCTCAATTTTACTCCAAAGAGACATGGAGAACATTTTCAATAGACAACACATCATCAAGACAATCATAGGCCTATTGAGAAGTAATATGGAATAAACTATTTCTTGATAATAAAGTATTGACCACAATCCTTATTACAACAGAAAAAAATAATAGAAATAAGCCCTTTCAAAGCAACAATGCTGAGTCAAAAGATAGGGCTGGCAATATGAGTTCTCATACAATAATTGGATATCATTTGTAAAGTCCGTGTTGACAATATATGAAAAATAAAAATCAATCAAACATGAAATGAATTAAGAAGTTTCAATTGATGTTATATTCAAATCACACGTCATGTCAATTTTGTCAATAATAGTCATGCTCCAAAAAGGTTCATATTCAAATCTTATCCTTGTCTATTTGACAAGTCTTTAAAAAACCATGACTGACAACAGCAAAATTGAAGGATAAAATGTATGATAACTGGGAAATGTTAAACATACCCAGTCTGTTGCTCAAGAATTGCAGGAAAGTGCATCTTGATGTAAGTACATGTACATATTCCCAGCAACACTACTGTTAGGAATGAGTGGAAATTGAAGAGTGCTGACTGCAATTTTCAAATATTGGATAAAAATTTTAAATACCATATTACTAAAAGAACAAAAAAAAGATTGAAAATTTAAATGAAACCATGTATTCATTTATATTACCATGTGAATTTCTCCCTATTTGTCCTCCTTCCAAAATATCTGATACACAACACATAAAAGAAGAATAAATTAAAAAATGTGGTGCTTCAGTTGATTTATGAGTCAACCAAGTCAAATCTCAGATGTGTGATCTGAATGTGAAGTGAAAGCAAAAGTAAATAACTTAAATGACTTGATTCGGGAAATAATTGCAATGGAAGAATGATATGATCAAAGATCTTAATTGCGCTGCCTGCATAATTCATTAGTTTCTTCTGTGGTTTAGAAATTCTTCATATGATTGCTAAATTAGGGGAAAGGAAAAAAATATTTTAAAAAATAAAAATAAAAATCCTTAAAACAAGGTGCCAAAAAAAAATCTCAAAAGTACCTTATTTGAGATCTTGTTGACTCTCAACTTTTGAATATCTTATATATTCCAAAAGGCCAAATGATTTTAAACACATGCTTGTTAAAAATATTCCAAATTTCAGATTGAAAATCATAATCCTAACTCAATGAGCATGTTTCGGTGATTTAAATCTGGTCATATATCTGATTAGTAAACATGCACAAATCTGTTGTATGTTAGAACTTGGAAGGAAAAGCATTTAACAATCACCTCTTCATTAGTGAAAATGCAGAAATCCTAACCTTGACCAAGAAAAAAGTAGCCACTTCATGCCATTATGATTTCGTTAGGAAAAAAAAAAAAAAAAAAGAGTTGCCATGTTATTGATTATGAGAAGAGGTCCATTAGTCCACACATGTAATTATAGATTCAACAATAACATAAAATAAGAGCTCCACAACTCTCCCATTCAGTCTAATGGACACTTAAATGAAAATCTGAATCATCAACAAATTAAGCTTGAAATCTAAAACCCCAACCAAAAGCTCGAATTTAGCTGATAAAATTTACTACTACTAACAGTAAAAAGTTTGAGCAACTTAGAACAGCAGGATTAACAGATTCAAGGTAAAAACAGTGGGGTGAAAAATCAGTGGACTACAAACTAGGGAAGATGATAACACGATCCTTTCTTCTTGTTTTTTTAAGCGCGCAATTACTATTTCATTGCGACATTTCATCAAACATTTGAGTTTTACCACGAACTCTACCTCCCAAACACAACTTCAATCTGACTAGTAGGAGTTACAACATTAAACTTGAAACCTACCTTCTTAATCACACTAACAAACCCCATCCTATAATTTCTATTACCAGTACCGTGAAAGATTCGGAAAATAACAGACAGAAAGAACCCCGTAATCAAGTATCATAATACGAAAAAACACTAACCCATTTTTGGTACAATCCTTGTCATCAAATCAAGAGATAAGGAAGGAATACCTGGAAATTCGACGGGAAGACAAGCCCGCTTGTTGTCCCGCGACCGTGACGTGGGGCGGGGAGAGAGATGCAGGTTGATGAGAGAGGGACCATAGATCTATGGAAGACCAAATTACCCAAATGCCAGAAGTTTGAACTAACTTTACAATATTGCCACCACTTTTTCGGATTGGGATACATTCTTCATTTCCTTTTACTCTACCGAAAAATTATGGTAAACATGATGATTGAAGAATAAAAATTGAGAAGTGAATATTCATTTGTTATCAAAATAAAATACTTATAATTTATGTTATTTTATGGAGTTAATTTTTTTTTTTTTATTATAAAACGTTAGCTACTAACACTAATATTGATATAAGAATCAAGAGACACTTTAAGGGATAACTTATTAATATTAATGTCTTTTAAAAAAATAATTCTTTTTTTCCAACTAAATTACATAACTTTGAGAAATAGGAAGTTTGAACTTCATCTCTCCTAATAGAAGACTAGTGGTAATGCCATTAATTTATAATAGTTAAAAAAAATAATTCATAATGTAAAAAAGAACATGTAATATTCTTTCAAAACTAAAAAAAACATAAAGAAAAGAGCATGTTTTAAAAAATGCATAAAATTAAGTGATAGTTAAATCCTTTATATAAACAAAAAGGAATAGAATATCCTTTCATCAAGTTATATGGTATGACTTGTTGTTATTAATCATAACTTGTTAGATATAAGTTTAAAAATAAATTTGAAGACATACCTTTTATGACAACACATTGTCAAACAATAATAGTGATAATTATATAAGTGAAAAAGCCACCATCACACTAAGAAAAACTGTAAAATGATAAGAGTGAGAGAATAATACTTAACATTTGGTTGTGTAATTTTTGTGATATTGGATAGAATAAAAAATTTTATTGTTTGATTTGTAAATTTGTTTAGTAACTGAATAAAAATTAGGTTAATAAATTAAACAAAATATTTAAATTTTGCTCAATTTGCGATATGATATAAAAGTAAAATTCACTGGATTAAAAAAATATATTTTTCAATCCCAAAAATATCCCTCCATATTATAATATTAAGTTAATGAAAATTATTTTTATTAAATATTATAAAAAATTATTCATTTTATAATATAAATAATTAATTTTTTAATATAAATTTTTTCTCCAATTCTTCTTATATTTATTTTATTCAGCTCTCTTTATTCTATTTAGTCCTTATAATCAAACGCTATATAAAAATATTTAAAAATAGTCATTTCTAGCCATTATTGACGTGGGGAAGGATAGAAAGGAAGAGAGAGAGATAACTTTTAAAGAGAGATCTATCAACTAAATATATAGAGAAAGCTATCAAAAAATAACTATAACATACATAGATAGAGAACTTAGAGATTATGTCCCTTTTATCTTTAATTAAGGAGAATAAAGACAAGGCACATTGAAAAAAGCTTGATTTATTTAGGGGGTATTGGTAGGACTTTAATAGAAAAATAAAAAATTGGAGCACAAAAGTAAGGTATTCACTTAATAATATAAGTGATTTAAAGAATTATGAATTAGTGGTTCAAAATAGGGTTTGATAAAATTGTCTAGCACAATTTTAGACCTTCTCAACAAAAAAATATTGTCCAAGTTCCATTATGAATTTTTGGGGTAGTTAAGCACATTATGGCTGTTGACCATAATAAATCTTATTCATTTATAATAAGAACATTGTATGGCCGTAATTGACCCTAATCTTTATAAATACTTTTTTATATTCCTTATGAGATGGACTTTTTAACTTGGCCCCACTCTTTTCCACTTGTCACACATATTTATATCTGATGAAATTACTTCTACATCGACAATCCCTTTGCATTCCATCCTTCACTTGATAAGCATTGTTTTAATGCATGCTAACCCTCATCTAATTTTATCATTTGATGTGTATGATGTATGTATATATATAAAACAAAGAACCTATTTATGAAAATAACACTTTCAGTTCGAATTTCAAATGATTGTTTTGAGTTTTGTGGATAAGTTTTCGAGATATTCAAGTCATCATTATTCATCCAACTAAAATCGATAAGGTTATAAATTGTAAGAAGATTTTTGGAAGAAAATCAAGCCACATCAACGCCATATCTTCTAAGTTTTCATTAACGTTTTTTTTTTAATCAACATAACATCTTTCTCCAATGTCTTCATTTGAATTAACTTCAAATTTGATAAAAAGAGCTACATATTATTTTGAGTATTTAAGTTTGAAATTATAACATCACTTTTTAAGAATTAAGTTTCAAGCTTGACTTAAGAAGCAAGTTTAATTCAAAAAGGTTCAATCCATAGCTTGATTTGTGAAATTTAAACATTGAAGCAAACTTTTACAAAGAAGATTAAACAAGTTTGGAAGTAAAGAACAAGAATTGCTCTTAATTGTCTTATTTTAAGCAAAAAAAAATAGAAGCTTGAAAGTAAAAGTAGAAGTAGTATAATCTTATATATTGAGCAGACTTCAAAGGAACTTTGTTCTTGGTGTTTTCCTCACATTTATATTTTAGGATAGACACATTGAAAGTGTTTTGATTCTATGGTCAACATACTTTAAGTTAAAGTATGAAGGAGTAAAAGCTTTTTGTGAGTTTGATTGAGGAAGTACTTATAATACCAAAGAAAAATATTTTCAAAAATAAGGATAATTTAGTCTTTTCAATGGGTAACTAAAACCTTACTTTTCTTAAGAAGCCATCCTATCAAAAATCCTACCACTTACCATATATAGACTAATTCCTATCCTTTTAGTAGAAAATTGGAGGGTGGTTATCAAATTAATCCCTGAGAGGAAGGTCTAGTGGAGATCAAGGTAAGTTTTGAAGGTTTAACTTAGGTAAATTCGTTTAGGGCATCTATCATCCTAAAACCTTTGATTTCTTGTTAATCTCAACTTACTCTCAAGAGATTTCAATGGAAATTTCTCAATTCTTCATTAAGAACAGCTTCTTCAAGAGATTAAGGTAAGTCTCTTAGGGGTTATCCTTATCTATGTTAGTTTCTATTCTTAATGCCTGGTTTTAGAGGAGTTCTACTTGGTTTTTAGTGTAGATTGAATTTGAAACAAATTGTTCATTATAGTTGTTGGTGGTGTTTCGCTCCATTTTTGAACTTCTATAATTGTTTAAGCTAATTCAAGTAAGTTCTACATGCTTGCCTTCTTTTAGTTTAGGTTTTGTAGAGCATCGTTGAAATTGGGTACGAGGGAATGATCATTGTAATTGTGTTTGGATGGAACTCTAGAGTTAGGAATAACTGAGATAGTGTATCTTAATTCTTGCTTGGAGGTGTTCTAAAGATGGGAGAAAGTTGGACAATTTTGGAGTGTGATTCGAGGTCAAGTTGCTTTGTAAAAGTACAAAACAACAGTTGGGTGTCTGAATGCTATTCTGACTAGCATTAAGAAGCTAGGCATCTATGAGTGGTGTTGGCTTATCATCCAGATGCTACACTTTATTCAGCTTCGAAGTTTGTATTTATTGACTCTTTTTAACCTTAAACTTGTACCTAAATGTTTTACTTGCATTGTGTATATAAATTGAATTGTGTGGCATTTGCATGTACTTGTACATACGTACTGGGACCTATCTCGCTTTTTATCTTTTTCAAGCACAAATACTGATGAGTATATTATCTATGAGTAGCCATTTGTTAATGATATCTAAGATGAGGAGGGTATTGAGTATTATACTTCTATGATGATTAGAACGGAGATAGATTCATGAGATGGTTTTGTTGACTATTGGATGGCCCCTTGGAGTTGGGATGTTTTATATTACATTATTTAGAGATTTTACCTTTTGTTGAGGATTTTTGATGTTTAAGTAAGAGTGTGGACTCCTTGATATGTTGGTTTTACTTTTTGATGTTTTTGGAGGTTATAGACTCATTGTGTCCTTTTTGGTATTTGAAGTTGTTAAGAGCATGTTAGACTCCTAAGATATTGTAGACTTATATACTTTAGGTTATGTTTAAGATGAGTGGATGATGGTATTCCCACTCTTTAATTTATCTTATGAACTTATATGATTCTAGATAATATGATATTGTATGTGAAGATTGTTTGAGGATCAATAGAGTCTTAGCATGTTCCTAGTTAGCAAGGGGCATGTGGTAGGCTGTAATGCTAGTAGGGTTGTAGGCATTACAATGCTATCATGTTGTTTGAGGTAAAAGTGTAAGAAAGAATAGTGATAGATTTATATTGTTAGTATAATAACAAATTCGAAATTTAATGGCCATAGATCAAATAGTCATGTTTAATACGCAAGAATGGGTATGAACGATATTGTGATTCCAGCTTTCATTCTCTTTCCCTATATTTAAATACAATTTTAAAGGCCAAAATCATGATTCTTGGGAATTTCCAATTCTAACTTTAAGGAGGAATTTCATTCTAGCTTTAAAGATGTAGAATCATGATTCCATTCTAAGGTATTTGATAAGGTCTCTTAGCGATGAACACGTAAGAGCCTATCTCATGAACCAAGAGGTAGATCTTAATCACAAGATGGTTAGAAAGATAAATGGAATTCAATGTTGAGCTAGGTCTCACACATAAGCACTTAGACATGATGCACCGAATGCTTCACATGAACTTGGAGTTTAGCTTGATATGATGCATAAACTTTACACCAAGGTTGCTCGCCATTAGCTCTTACTTAAAAGAAGCTAGGTAAGAGTAGTTATAGTTTATAATAAGAGTGCAAGCATAAGGACAAGAAGAAGAAGGGTCTATTACTTAGATGTCTGGCTAAGTACAAATGGAGTATTTTATAGTTGCCTTTTGGGCAATGTCATAGGTAGTGAATTTACAAAAGAGGTAAAATGTTACAAATAACATTTATATAAACTACAAGGACAAAATAGACAAAGCTTGATTCATCATTCCTTTAGTAATCGTACATTGTTAGAGGATACGTGGCACATTGCATAGGGTCGTGGACGATTCAAAGAGTCAATTGTCCTTAAGTCGGTACCTATTGAAGGTTGGGATGAGTTGATAGTCTTTTGAAAGTCAAGATGGCCTTTTAGGTTGGAGGGGATCTATAAGCTAGTAGGCAAGCATGCTATGATGGTCAAGCTATTCATTGTGTTTCGCTTGGGGTTAGGACATGTTAGAATTCTGCTCTCCTAGCTTTGGGTCAACTTGGGGTCAATGCTAAGTTCCTTTACAAGAGAGATAAAGATCTACTAATAAGAGCTTAGGAGCACAAAACAGGTTGGCATGAATGAGTTTGGTTTCTTCCTAGGTAAGTTGCTTTTAGAGAACTTAACAAATCAAGGTGACCAATATGCTGGCTTAAGATATATATAATCACATAAATATCCATAACTATATATGTATTTCTTGAAAATTACCACATTATGGACAATTAGAAAGGGAAAAAAAAAACAGAAGGCAACAATGACATGATTAACATTGTTGGGAAACTTCAAAAATAGAAAATAAGAACGTAATTTTAGAGAATTTACCTATGTTGATAATTTAGAAATGGCCTTAATTTTTATACTTCTTAACATAACCCTTTCTTGTAGAATTGTACAAGAACGTATATTGAAATAGATTTTACTTTTCATTCTAATAAAAAGAAGAAGAAAGTGTGGGGTCTCGATTAAGAACCAATGAGAAAGCATATAATACCCTATGGCTAAGTATCTTATATGGATTATGGGAGGTTATAATACGAGTTTATAAGATCATAGTGGTGAATACCTTATTAACATTGCAACTTTTGAGTCAAGTAGTTAATGGGCTTATTTGTGTTTATTGACTTGATTTATTCACTGTTTTTTACTTGAGGTGTTACAAATGGTATCAAAGTTGATCCCTTGCTAATAAGTAAACAATTCGAGTTTGGCTCCAGTTTAAACAAGAGGTATGAGGAGGGCAGAAAGTGTCACTAAGGTGTGACTTCTAACATATTTTCAAGATGACCTATAGGTAAAGGGTGGCTCAAATCGTAAACCCAAAAAAGGAGAAATTCTAAGTTCTATTGTAAGGTCTTATAATAAAAACATCGCATATTTGGGATAGGTGTAGATTGTAATATCTAATGGTTCAGTGTTGCACATGGATTAAGAAAGATTGTAATACTAGTTTATAAAATCATAGTGGTAAATACCTTATCAACACAAGATTGTAATTTTTGGGCTAAATAGTGAATGTGCTCATTTGTGTTTATTAGCTTGATTTATTCACTATTTTTGGCTTAGGACATTACAAGGGGAGTTGATTACTTTATAAAATTTAAGTATCAAATTCATATAGTTAGTTTGAGACCTTAATAATCTAAACCATAAAATGCGGTTCAATTTTGTTTGAGAGGGTAAATTCGATCGAACTAAAGTATGTGCACCCTTTACTTGTATCTCGTACACCACTCGATGAGGATAAGTGTTGTACTTCAAACAATTCTTAATACTAGGAAAGGGATAGAGGGGAATCACAAAGAAGTAGTTGACTCTCCTATCTATGATAAGCAAAAGGGTAGAAGTTTTATAAAGTTTGAACACCTAAGCAATATTTAGGGTAGATGTTGGTACTTGTCCTCTTGTGAGACAAACTAGTATGTACCTACAAGGAATGGTGGTGAATGACCTCTCATGGATTGCTTTAATAATTCATGATTTGCTTTAATAATTCATGATTTGGTTGGTTGACTTATACCTATTGTAAAAGCTAGTTTGGAAGCAAAATAATGGGCTTATAGGGTTCAAAAGGGATCTTTTAAAAATTGGATGGGTCCTAATTAATCATTAAGGAGATAAACCTAATAGAAGTGACCAAAATTTTTTATTTTTTCATTTTATTATCTCAACTTTAAATCTATTTATTTTACTACCCCATCTTTTTAAATGAGATAAATTAATATATTTGTTATAATGGTTGTTATCATAAAATTGTAAGATAATAATAAGTATATCAATTTTTATTTTATTTCCATTTTAATACTCAAACTTTATCTTCTTCTTTTTTATTTTGGTATTTCAACTTTTTAAAGTAAAACAAATTTGTATTCTTTATAATAACCTCTACAAAAATATTATAAAAAATCAACAAATAATAATGGATAATTATAAAAATTAAAAAAAGAATAACAAATAATAGACTTGAATCTCGAAACTTTATTTAATGTGGCTTTTATAGATGATATATGACTTTTGTGAGCTTTGTCTTTTCAAGTAAATTTGATGTGAACTATTTCATTATTATTATTATTTAATGATAATGATGATGATGATAAACAAAATAAAATTGAAAACGGATAAAAATTGGGTACATGCTAAAAAAATTGATCTCGTGATAATACTTTTTAGTTTTACATCAACAAGTATAAAAACCATGTACTTATCCTATTATGTTATCATATTATGATAACGACCATTATAATAAGATACCAATATATCTCATTTAAAAAGTTTTTTTTTTTCCAAAGTTCTCGTTTAAAAAGTTGACATACTAAAATAAATGAGTTTAATGATTTATTACTAAAATGAAAAAAAAAATTAGGGTACTTATATGGACTTTATCTCTATCATCAAGTGTAAAACTCTAGAGAAAATAAATAAAATCAAAGAAATAGAAGAGAAACTGGTGAGCTAAGGTACAAAAGGAGAAATCAATAAAAAGAAAAAAAGAAAAGGAGAGAAACAAAGGGAGGATTGAGAAAATATTATTGAGCATTATGGCTACTGTGGCATGTAACTAACTAATGCCTATAAAGGTATTTTAGTCAATAGAAACTTAGGAGCCCTCTTAACCCTAACACTTTTTTAAATTCCTTGTTTAACAAATAGAGAGCCCTTTCACCATCTTAGAAACTAGAGACCAAAATTTCGATCTCTAAGTCTTGGGTGTCAAAAATCACAATAAAAGGCCAAATTTGCTAAGAGAACATGATTTTAAGATAAGTTATTCGTAGTTGATATTAGAGAAGTTTTTCTCTAGTAAGGGGTGAAAAATCTTATTGAGTTCATGCTTTATAGCATTACAAAAGCGGTGATTTAAGTTTTGAGCACTGCTCCTTTGAGGAATTGGGTAAGTATTCGTAATCTCTTATTTTGTTTTGATTTTATAAGAAATAGATAAAGTAGGGTTGATTTTGATGATTGAAAAGGGGATGTAGATGGTTGGGTTTTGCTATTTGAGGAGTGTTTGGGTGGTCATTCATGGAGCATTGTTGGGAGTAGGGGAAAGAAATTGACTTAAGGGAATCACGGCTGAAAGACCACGAGCATGGTTTTGACCATGATCCTCCCGAGGGTGTCAAAGTGAGTTTCAGGTGTAAAAAAGGAGAGAAAAATTTTGGCTGAGAGGAAAGGTCTACAGTTGTGATCTAGGTCCTGTTCATTCTATGTTGCAAGTATGGGGACCAAGGCCAAGGTTCACGGTCGTATCTTCCTTTATTCCATCTTTTCCTTGTTTCCTAATTTCCTAAATTGTAACCTAATTTATTCTAAATTTTCTTAAGATTTTAAATTGATTCTAAAACTTAGATAATGATGATTTTGAACCCATGAGCCAAGTGAGAAATAAGGCACTAAGTTAAGATAAGAAATTTTAAGAAAATAGTTTCTAAGTGATGTTATTTTATAATGTACTTCAAGTTTTGACCTTGGGCAACCTCTTGATGTAGATATAAGTGGCAATATTGGTTGTTCATCGGATCTAAGTACGAGATATGTGTTTGCTTGTTATGCTTGTTTAGAATAGCTATTTAAGCGAAATTTATTTAAACTTGGACTTAATGAATTTTTATGCTGCTTCTGCTTGCACTGCTTTGACCTCCCCCTGGTAAGGTTTAGGAGGGCTAGTGAGATACTTGGTGATCATACATGACTCTATATTAAGACATCCCAGCTAGATTCTAAGAAAGGTTACATAGGTAATGAGTAAGACCCACACCAATACTATTATGTATATATACATTGCTTAAGTAAGGGTTATGAGTTACCTAAGTCTTGGGAAGCCGAGACTATATTGGTTGTTGACTAATAAAAATAATAAATGGTGTTTGTTGCATTGGCATGTGACTTGTTAGTTGTGTATATCATGTATATGTGTTTGCCGTATTCCATATTGGGCTTTAGCTCACCCCATATCATATTTTTAAGATATAGGTACTTGAGTAAAAATTTTAGTATTTATTGATATTGGATAAGATTAGCAAGATTATCGGATAGGGAGTGACGACTAGCAATTCCATTATGGAAAAAAAAAATCGAGTTGGAATTGTTAAAGTATATTTTGAAATAAGTATTCTCTTATTTAGAATTTTATAAAATTTATTTAGATGTGATTTTGATTTTATTTAAAGAATTAAATTTTATCAAAATCATTTAGAGATTTCGATCAATAATTTTAGAGATTTTAGTATTGTTTACACTTGACTTAGCAGTAGATAATAAAAACATGTAGCGAGTTATGGCACTCTTAGTTTTGGGGCATTACAATAAAAGTGGTATCAAAGCATAAGTTTATGATCTTTAGTGGAATTAGGCAAAGAATCCATAAGATGGTGAGATGGCGAAAGTGAGTAAAATATGAGTTAAGCTTGACCTTATTAGCATATTAATATTTTTTAAAATGTAGTTACATGGAATAATTTTATCAAATGTTATTATATATTGTAGAGTTATTTATTTATATATTTTAGAGATAATTAATGCCTACAAGATCTAGTCTTATTTAGAAGTATGAGAAATAGGAGTAAAGTATCTAGATGTAATGAATAGGTTCATATATCAAAGAAAAGATTAAAATACTCAAATTATTAATCCCTATTAAATATGCTAAGATGGTATGATTGATAATGATTTTATAGTTATAAATAATAGCTCATAAATACACCTATAAAATGCATTAAGTATTGGCTTACCAATATAAAATGTGACCTTGTACAATAAATGACAAAACAATATATGTAATATAAGATTAGTCATAAGTAGCGTTGTTAAATATAGAACATAAGTATTGTCTATAAACCTTCATAAAAGCATTCTTGACTAACAATACTAGAACTAATAAGAGAAAATCGAGAAAATATAATTAAATGACTGTTATCAATGGCAAAGAAAATTATATACATATATATTATATTTAGAGGTAGACTAAAATATCTTAATTATTATACTCTTTTACTTCTATTAGGTATGGTAATGCAATAGGTATTAAACAGTCTACAAGATTATAAAATTTACATATAGACATCTAACCTTAAATATGCATAAAATCTTTAATTGACTAACAATTTATAGAATTGGAAATAAATAAATGTCATATTAATAATTACCAAATAAGAATGGCTATAAGATTGAATAATTAATGACTCTTCAAATGTGCAATAAAACGGGGTTGATTGACAATGGTTGACTGGTATATAATAAAATACAAAACTACTAAGAGCAAAGTAATAAATAGGAAATAATGTATGAATATAATTAAAGATGCCACATAATAAACATATTCACAAACTTCCAAAAAAAAAAAAAACCAAGAAATATATATACTCAAACATAAATATACGAGCAATTGACGTTAAGACCACAACATCCAATGAATTCGTCTGTTGATTAAAATCATGAGAGTTATTAAAATCGAATGATAGCTATATAACAAAACATGTTCCACATTTTTATATATCAGCAAGAGTCCGTTTAAATTATTTTTCCCCATAGACGGCAACGCTGTTGTAATAATAATAAAACTACTATAATAATAATCATAATGACGATAATAACGAGATTAATAATAATGACTACTACAATAATAACAATAAAAAAGAAGAAAAAAAAGGTTTCATAATAGAAAACCATCTCACCTAGCTTTCTTAGTAGTAGTAATGCTATGATATCAAAGAATTTATTGATTTATAACTAATAATGATAACAATAGACCATATAATAATTTAAAAACTTAATGAGATATTTTATACATACATTGCTGCATGTGTACGTGAGATAGGACTTGTGAGTTTTATTCCTCTTTGTAGTTGGTTTAAGTTATGTTAAATGCATCATAGATGTCAATATGTGGTCGTCTCGTGTTGAGTCCATCAAGTCTATTTAGTTGAGTCATTAGTCATGTCTTGATCAAGTTTGGTCATGTTGCGTTACTCGTCAACCTATATTTACGTATATATGTACTAAGTGAAATATCCTAGTTAGTCTAGTATTTTATTTAAATCATAAATCCTTTAAGTTAGTATTGTTGGAAATAAAAAATTATGGTCTCAATTAAATTATTTTTAAGATCCTTATTTTACGTATATATTGAGTATATTAAATTTTATATTTTACATATAGAATACAACAATTTTTATTAGTACTTTACTGTAAAAATCTCATTTTTGCCAATTTTTAAAATTTTTCGTTAGTTAAGTTAGGTTAATAAATAAAAAAAATAAAATAACAATAAATAAATAATGAAAATTAAAGAATAAATAATGAAAAAATAAAAAAAAAAGAGTTGAGTTGTATCGTATTGTATCCAGTCGAGTCAAATCAAGTTATATCGTATTGAATCAAATCGTATCAAGTCGAGCCGAATTGTATTGTATCAAGTCATGTCTATTGAGTTGAGCCGAGTCACATCGTATTGAGTCGAGTCAAATCGTGTTAGATCATTTAATATTAAATCAGATGATAGTGTATAATTAATTTAATAAATTATTAAGTCATTTGAGAATTGAGCTTTATTAAAATAATTTTAACCTAGTCCGATTTAAATAGAATTTTATCTAATTTATATTGAGCCGAAATAGAGTTAAAATTTATTAAATAAGTTATTGGGCTATATCTAATTAGATTGGACCGGACCGGACTAGACCAGACTGGACCTAACCTTGAAAAAATAGAAAACCTGAATTGAGTAAGGTTTTAAGAAATTAAGGTAAATCTTTGAAGATACTAAAGATGCAATTGTGAGTTTATAAATAATACAATGGTACGTAATGTTGAGGACAGTTTTTTGATTCCTACAAATTCAGTCGCGCATCCAATTCCCAAAAAAGACCAAACTCCAATTTCCACAAGTCATTTCCCAATCCACCGAAACTAACAAAAATCAATTATGAAACCAACGAAGTTAAAATCCAATTGCGAAGCTTGACGTCCATCCGAAGCCTGACGATCCAAAATCCAAATTTCTACAATCGAAATCCAAGATTTCGATGTCGACAATCCAAAGTCCAATTCCGAAGTCGAAGCCAAGTCCATCATTCGAAGTTTAGGCCAACATCCAATTCCATAAATCCAACGCCTACAATCCGAAGACAATCTAAATTTCCAACTCCACATTCCAAGTCGAGACACAATCAAAATTCAACGCCAATTCCAACATCCAAATTCATGTCCAATGAATTCAATCCGAAATCCAACATGCAGCGAAGCCAATCCAAATTTACGTTCATGAATGCACTACTCCATACCTCCTTATTGACATCACCGATGTAGCCTTGCCATATTCGATCCACAATCCATAGTCCTGAAGCAATCCATTAGTTGACTTCATAATTTAGAAATGCATGATCACCGACGCATGAGCACACCACGTGCACGGACACAACATCGACACGAATAGCTGCATGCCATACACTAACATAGTTGCATGCGATCACGCACGAGTGCGGTTGCATATGATTACGAGTGCATCAACACGCATGACTCGACGCGTAGGTAAAAAAAAATTCTATTTTATTTATTTATTTTATTAATTAGTTCAATTAGTTTTTTTTTACTAACCTATTTTTTATTTTAGTATAGGTTTTTTTTATTATTTTCGTATTACATGATAATTTTTAGATAATTCCAACAAAATTTAGTTAAATTGAGTTTTTAGTAAAAATGTGTTTTTTGAAAAATAAACATATTTTATAGTTAAAATTTGGAAAAGATACGTATCGTAATACGTGTTTTACGGTTAAGATTTGAAAAAGATATATATTGAGATACGTATTTTATGGTTAAGATTTGAAAAAGATACGTTTGAGATACGTATCTAGATTGTATTTTCAACATATTTAATAGTTAGGATTTAGAAAAAAAAATTTTGACACATAGTGGTTTTAAAAATAAAAAAATATTAATTGAGTTTTAAAAAAAAATTTAGTTAATTAGGGTTTTCTTTAATTCAAGAAAATTAGATTTCTTAGGTTTTTTATTTAAATGATAAATTAATAAATAGATGTAAAACTAGCTCGATTTTCGAAATAAAAATAATCCCCTCATTAAACTTTTTATAAAAAAGAAACTACAGCCAGTTTGATCTTAATTAGTTGGTATGTAGTTACCTTTGGGATAACCACATAAAAGATAAAAAAAAAATTTCCCTTTTTCTTGAATATTCGTAATAAAAAATGATAAAAAATTCACTTTAGTTGTCTTTCGCTTATTTAGATATATTTTAGTGTTTTTAGAAAATTATAAAAATAAAGCCCATCAATTTTTATTTAGGTTTTACATGGTGACTTAATCTTAATAGGTTAGGCCTTAAACCTAATTTTTTTAGTTTAATTTCCTAAAAGTCAAACTTTTTAGAATATCCGTAAACTAGTGGCCAAATTAGGGTTTACCTACCCGAAAGCCCTAATTTCATTTTTACCAGTTGAATTGGTTGGTGACTCCAAATTTTTTTTTTTTTAGAAAATATTTTCTTAAGTTAATATCGAGTAATTTATATTAAGCGAGTTAAGCTTGATATATATTAAATTAAGGAAATCGAAATAAGGCTCGATAGAGTTGGCAACTCTACTGAGGATACCTAGTAGGTTAGCCATGTGAAAATTAAAAAAAATTATTGATGAACTTTTGTATTATTATTATTTTCTTTTTTTTTATATTATAGTTGTACTAATTATTTTTTTTTAGCGATGTAAGCTCTAAGAAAAGGCTTGGCCCAATGGGTCTTATTAAGGAATTAGGGGGGATTCTTTTATTTTCAATAATCATTTGTATGTTTAGATATGATTGGACTTAGGTTATCTTAGAAACTTAGGATGGACTACCATTGTATAACCCTTAGTTGCTAGGGTCTTTACCCTCGTTTGGCAGTGATAGGCAAGCTTACTCAGGCTTCGATACAACTCACTAGGCTTCTCTCCGGAAAGCCTTGGAGCTACAGAGTCTGAGACTCGTAGACCCCAATCTCTTGCACTATCCTTTTGAAAAAGGGGTAGTTATTTGTTAAATTGTAAAAAAGCCTAATCACTTTGCAGTCGATTCCATTTTCTTCTTCAAAAAAAGGGGAAATTTAAAAAAAAAAAAAAACCAGTAACCTTTATATATAAGTATTCACGAACTTCACATTTTCAAAAAAATCCTATTTCAGACCTACTTATATATAAGGGTATTTCCTAACTGTAGATTCGTAATACTTTCTATAATTTATTGATTATCGACCCATGCATGTGTTGCATATTGCATTTTTTTAATATTTGATTTTATTTTGCCAATACTTGTTTCTATTTAATCATTCTCATTCCTTGTATTATACGTATTTTATTTTTATTACTTCTTAGTGAGTGAAATGTTATGTAATTTCTAATAAAATTTTTGAAAAAGCTATAAAATTATTACTATCATATCCAATTTTATTCTAAGTTTAGTGGTCTCGTTGTGAATAATCGCGTTGTTTCATATTTTATGTAATATAGATATGGAAAGTTAAGTCAGTATCAACTCCGTAAAGCTCGTCCTAGCCAGATTCATCAATTCTTATAGATATAGGATTGGATTCTTAGGAAGATTAGTTAGGATATTTTTTTTTTCTTAGTTTGTTGTATAGGTTGGATTTTATGATTGTTAATAAATTTGTAACCTTATTAAACGATAACCTTTATTGATTACGTCGTTTTTTTACACTTTTTTTTAATTTCTTAATAGCTTCCTTAAACAAAAACAAAATAAAGAAAATAAAGAAAAACAACAAGAAAAAACAGGTAAGAAAAAACTTTTGTATCAACTTGTAAATTTTTGGAGTATGTAATCATAGGAATTAACTATTATAATAAAAATTATTATGGAACTATCATTTTTTTTAAAAGGTTTTCCAACATTTTTTTAAAAAAGAGGAAATTTCAAAAGATATGTTATGACAAAAAACTTGTTTCATGATAATTTTTTACTTCGTAGATTTCTATTGCAATGCTCCACATGTACTATACTGTTAGGAATTAAGAAAATAAAAAAAAATCAAAAAGAAAAAAAAAAGATTTAACTATCAGATTCCTATTGTAAATTATTTCCTATCTCATAATCATCAATTTTGTAAACGTCTAAGTTCGCGTTTTTCATATTTATCCATTAAGTTGTCACACTCTTGATAGGGCTTTCTCTATAAGTTGTTACCCTTAACGAGTCTCTCATTGTAAAAGAATTTCTGTTTCTCCATATCACCCTTATGATATAAACGTCATCTTATGTCCTCAATTGTCAGTCCCATTATTTCCAATTTCTTTTTAGATTCGTCAATGTCAATATTAGGCTATTTGTAACATAAAATAAACATTAATTTTAATAAGAGTTTTAAAAAAAAAGGGGGGATTTTCAAAATAAAAAACTTGATTTTCTTTAAGAGAAAGAATGCAATGTTGCTAACAGGAGGGGATTCTTATAGGCTTTAAAAGATTGCTTTTTAAGTGATCTAGCCTAACTTGAAGCCTATAATCATTTGTTAAAAAAAAAAAATCAAAGATGTCTGAAACTCTTGAACTAAGAATAGCTACGGCAAAAGGGGTTCTGATTAAGCACGGGAAACAAGTTGAGGCCATAGCTCCTACCCAAGCTTAAGTGCCTATGACATCCTATCTCAAGTAAATGAATCTAAAGAGTTGCAGGTTCATGAGCCCACTAGCAATAGGATACAAGGTTTGGAAAGGTTGTTGAGAGTAGATTTGAATGGTCAAGCCCAAGGGGCATATTACTGTTGGAAACTATAAGAAAGAGTTGCAGCCCTAGAAGAAAAGTTAGTTATATTAGAAAAATGCTCACTAGCATAGAAATAGCAATGAGTTATGTGCTCAACCAGCTCGAAAACCTACATGCTAATACGAATAGGAAGTTACAGCCTAAGCATGAAGATGATTAAATGAAAGAGAAAGCAAGAGCGAATGTGCTAATTGGGAAAACCTAGAATCAAGACAAGCCCATTCATAACAACAGGAGGCGATTTACACAATTCAAGATTCTAATGCATAATGGCCCAAGTGTTCAAGCAATTAAGAGATGTGAGACTATTGACATGCGAAAACCCAACAAGGAAATACAAGCCGAGGGATCATGACCACAACAAATGGTGTGAATATCATGTGGGCCAAGTGGGGCATACCATAGAAGACTGTTGGAAACTGAGGCATAAGTGCAAGATTTGATTGATGCTAAGATTATCCAACCAAATTTTCTAAAGACTGATGGGTCGATTAGTAGTAGTGTTCTTTCCCCAAGTTTTGAAGAAGCGTTAAACAGACAACTTCTAGTATTAGGCATTGAAGATCTACTACTATCATCTGACAAAGTGGCTTGCCATTTGAAGCAATTGGGTATATCTCTAAGAGATCAATTCAATTAAATGGGCCAAGTTTGAAGAAGTGATAGAAATAGGGGCAAGAAGTAGAAATGAATTTTAGTTCCTACATTTTGTTCAGAATAATCTTTCATTTTAGAGCTTGTAATAGATACGAGTTATTGAATAAAACAGTTTTCATGTGTATTCTTATCTTTGTATGCTATGAAGTTAGCTCAATTTAAATAGGGGTATTTTGAATGAGTGAAAATGGATGAAGAAAATGTGAACTTGAAACTTAAAATTCTCCACTTAAGGGAATGATAACACATTACTTGAATGGTTTACAATAAAAGGAGGCAACCCATGTCCCAAACACTAACCCTAAATACACATAGAGAAGAGTGCCATCAAGGTAAGTAATTAAGCTCATTCCTTAAAGGAGGCTCGTCTTGAACTTGGTACATGTGTCAAAATGATATTAGGCATTTATTTCGTTATCCTTAAACACGATTATCCCTTGTAAACCCATTTGAACTTTTAGCGGTTTTTTTTCTTAAAATTAGCCCTGCCAAGAACCACCCACACCGGGGCAGTCAGGAGGTTAGGGTCATTAATTTGAAGAAAAAGAGTAAACTAACTTATACTTACCTTAGTTTGCCAATTCATGAGCAAATATTGTCATAGATAATTCAATTTATTTAGGATGAAGAAGAATTTCAAATAATATACACCTCACTTAGGCTTATACATTCATTTAAACAGCTCAAGCCCATGGATTTTTCCCAAACACTTCAAAAACATATTCACTTCTTCCAAGCTTATACTTTTTGAACCATGGTTTTAGGTTTCAAATCTCATTAAGTGAAAACTTAACAATGGAAGGTAACCACCTTAACCCAAAAAAAAAAAGGAAAAAGAAAATAACAAGAAATAAAAAAGAAAAAAGAAGAAAAGAAAAAGAAAAAGGTGAAAAAAAAGAGATTAAAGATATTAACAAGATGATTACCTTCAAAGAATAGCCAAATTAACAATAAAACTAAAAGTCCAAACTTGTGATGGTATTCAAAATCTGAACACTTTCAATTCATAAGCCCAAAAGTAAAGCCCTCATTTTATGATACCATTTACTATACAAGCTTAATGAACTCTTTTAACTAAAGAAAAACAACTTATCTTCAGCAAAGCTTGCTCATGAAATTAAGGCGAGCCTATGTTTAGCTTCTCCTAGGTTCTTGGCTTGTAAACGCTAGACAGATTGTATATAATTTCTTTCAAAATTGGCCAAAACATATTGATATCCATTTGTTTAAACCATTGACCAAAACCTTTACATTGCAAATCCAGAAAAGACCTATTGATTGACCAAAATGTACCACTTACAAGATAGGATTACAATTTTTGGAATTGATACTAAGAGTAAAAAAAACCTATGAGAGTGCAAGAAAGTCCAATTTGACTAAACATTTCAAGTAATGATATCTATCACTTTAATGGAAAATTGAAGAGTCGAGTGCTTTCTCAAAAACATGAATGGTCATTTATTCTAAGTTGGAAATCGATGCTTCTAAAAAGTTCAGAGATCATGAATTATGCTCTAAGAAACAAGATTAAGAGAATAAGTGATCAACGGGTAAGGGGTAAGCTAACCCTTTATTTGTGATCTTTAGAGTTTTTAAGACTTTCTTACTCGTTAGCAATGCAATTTTCTATCGAAAAGTGTTTTTTTGAATTTCTAGAAAAAAAGAAGAAAAAACTTTTTAAAAGAGAAATGAAATATTTTAAATTATCAAGAGAGATTTCTCAAAAGAAAAGAAAGTTAAAATTTTCAAGAAGTCATCAAAATTCCTTAAACTCAAGTCACAGATCAATTTGTAAAAACTTATGAAAGTTTTCTTCCTTTTTAAGATCGCTTACCCATAGGAGCGCTATTTTATCTAGTCTTTTATTAGGATCGCTATCTTAGTTAGTCTTTTTTTAGGATCGCTTGTTCAAAGGAGCATTATCTTATCTATTCCTTAGTTGGATCGTTTGGAGCATTGTCTAATCATTTAAAAGATTGCCTACTCGCTAGAGCACCATCTCATTTTGTCTTTAATAGAATGCCATTTTATCTTGTCTTTGAAAGATCTATCCTTTCGATCAAAACAAATCTTGAAGAGATCTGTCTTCTTTAGATTCTCTACTAAATCAAAACGAATCTCAAAAAAATCTATCATCTTCGGATTCTTGACCAAGTTAAAATGAATCTCGAAGAGATCTATTATCTTCCAGTTAACCAAAATGAATCTTGAAGACATTTATCTTCTTCGGGTCACTGGAATAGTGTCAAAATCTTAAAGAGATCTATCTTTTTCGAATTAACCAAAATGAAAAATGAATCTCGAAGAGATCTATCCTATTCGAATTGTTCACCAAAGTAAAAGAAATCTCGAAGAGATCTATCATCTTTGAATTGTTTACCAAATAAAAAAGAAATCTCCAAGGGATTTATTCTCTTCAGATTATTTATCAAGCCAAAACAAATCTCAAAAAGATCTATTCTTTTCGGATTGCTCAATAAGTTAAAAGAATTTTTTTGAAATCTTAAAGATATCTATCTTCTTCAGATTATCCACCAAAGGAAGTTTTTTTTTTTTTTTTTTTGAAATCTTGAAGAGATCTATTCTCTTCGGATTCTTCACCAAAGGAAGTTTTTTATTTTTTTTGAAATATTGAAGAGATCTATCCTCTTTAGATCGTTCACTAAAACTGGTTTTTTGTTTTTTAAATCTCAGAGAAATCTATCCTCTTCGGATCGTCCACCAAAACATTTTTTAAATCTCGAAGAAATCTATTCTCTTCAAATTATCTACCAAAACATTTGTGAAGTCTAGAAGAGATCTATCTTCTTCAAAAAATTCACCAAAACAAGTTTTTTTTAATCTCGAAGAGATCTATGCTTCTCAGATTATCCAAGTCGAATCTTGCAAAAATGTATATCTCTTTTGTCTTTGTAGTGAAGTTCTAATTGAACTTCACTACAAAGAGGGACAATTGTAGACACCTCATTTTGCCATTTTTTAAAATTTTACTTTAATTGAGTTAAGTTAATAAATAAACAAAAAAAAAAAGAAAATAGCAAAAATAAATAAATAAACAACGAAAATTAAAGAATAAAAAATAAAAAAAGAGAGTAGAGTTGTGTCATATTAAGTCGAGTCGTATCATATCTAGTTATGTCATATTAAGTCGAACCGAGTCGCATTGGATCATTTAATATTAAATCGGATGACAGTGTGTAATCAATTTAATAAATCATTAAGTAATTTGAGAATTGGGCTTTATTAAAATAATTTTAGCTTAGTCCCATTTAAAATAGAATTTTATCTAATTTATATTGGGTCGAAATAAACTTAGAATTTATTAGATAAATTATTAGGCTATATCTAATGGGATCGAATCAGACTTTAAAAAAATAGAAAGCCCAAATTGAGTAAAATTTCTAAAAGTTAGGGTAAATCTTTAAATCTAATCTTCCGTTTTAATACGAATGATACGATTGTGAATTTATAAATAATATAACGGCACATGACGTTGAGGATAGTTTTTTGATTCCTACAAATTCACTTGCACATTCAATTCCCAGAAAAGACTAAACTCCAATTTCCACGAGTCATTTCCCAATCCACTTAAACCAACGAATATCAATTGCGAAACCAATAAAGCTGAAATCTAATTGCGGAGCTTGACGTTCGTTCGAAGCTTGATGATCTAAAATCTAAATTTCCACAATCGAAATCCAAGATTCCAAAAGCTACCGTTCCAAAAGTCAAAATTTCCACAATCAAAATCTAAGATTTTGAAGCCAACAATCTTAAGTCTAAGTCAATGTCCAATTTCAAAGTCAAAACCGAGTCCAACGTTCAAAGTCTAGCCAACATCCAATTCTACAAATCCAATGCCTACAAATGATCTAAATTCCGAACTCCAAATTCCAAGTCGAGATGCAATCAAAATTCAATGCCAATTCCAACATCCAAATTCGCATCTAGTGAATTCAATCCAAAATCCAACATCTAGTGAAGCCAATCCAAATTCATGTTCATGCATGCACTATTTCACACCATGGTCCTCAGTCTTTGTTGACATCACCAATGTAGCCTTGCCATATTCAATCCACAATCCATAGTCCTAAAGCAATCCATCGATTGACTTCATAATTCACAAACGCACGACCACCAATGCTTAAGCATGCTACGCATACGGATACAGCATCGACACGAACAACTGTACGCTACACACTAATACGATTGCACACGATCACACATGAATGCGGCTGCATACGATCACGAGCGCATCGACATGCACGACTCGACATGTAGGTGAAAAAAAATTATATTTTATTTATTTATTTTATTAATTAGTTCAATTAGTTTTTTTTTTACTAACCTATTTTTTGTTTTAGTACAGTTTTTTTTTTATTATTTTAGTATTACATGATATTTTTAAGATAATTCCAACAAAATTTAGTTAAATTGAGTCTTTAGTAAAATTTTGTTTTTTGAAAAATAAACTTATCTTATAGTTAAGATTTAGAAAAGATATGTATCACAATATGTGTTTTACGATTAAGATTTGAAAAAGATATGTATTGAGATACGTGTTTTGTGATTAAGATTTGGAAAAGATACGTTTGAGATATGTATTTACATCGTATTTTCAACATATCTTATAGTTAAGATTTAGAAAATATTTTTTTGACAAGTAGTGGTTTTAAAAATAAAAAATTTTAATTAAGTTTTTAAAAAAGATTTAGTTAACTAGGGTTTTCTTTAATTCGGGAAAATTAGATTTTTTAGGTTTTTTTTTAAATAATAAATTGATAAATAGACGTAAATCTGGCTTGGTTTTCAAAATAAAAAGAATTTACCTATTAAAATTTTTATAAAAAAGGAATTACGGTCGATTTGATCTCAACTAGCGGGTAAGTAGGTACCTTTGGGGCAACCGTAGAAAAGATAAAAGAAAAAATTCCCTTTTTCTTGAAAATTCATAATAAAAAATTCACTTTAGTTATTTTTCGTATATTTAAATATATTTTAGTGTTTTTAAGAAATTATAAAAATAAAGCCCATCAATTTTTATTTAGGTTTTACATAGTGACTTAATCTTAATAGTTTAGCTCCCGAACCCGATTTTTTTGGTTTAATTTCCTAAAAATCAAACTTTTTAGAATATCCATAAATTAATGACCAAATTAGGGTTTTCCTACTCAAAAACCCAAAACCCTAATTTCATTTTTACTAGTTGAACTGGTTGGTGACTCCAAATTTTTTTTTTTTTAGAAAATATTTCCTTAGTTTAATGTCGAGTAATTTATATTAAGTAGGCTAGGCTTAATATAAGTTAAATTAAAGAAATCGAAATAAGATTCAACATTTACATTATGGCATTTATATAAAAATTTATTTTCTTACATGGTATTTATATATTCTTATTACAATTAATTCCTTCTTTTTTACATATATATAATACCCTATATCCTAAAAGCTTCTAGAACCTACCTTAAAACCCTATCCTAAACCCTAATTCTTTTCTTATCTAGCTGCTTTTTCTCTTGGATTTTCCTCTTTCTCCTCGTCAATTCTTCTCTCTCTCTCATTGGATAATTCACTCCCCCCTCTTATTTATCCTCTCTCTCATGAGCACCCCCCTCCCTTCCTCTTCATCATCACTCCCGACCCTACCCTTACAAATCCCCTACCGTTTTCTCTCTCTCAAGAACAATTCCCCTTCCCTCATTAATTAACAAGACCTTACCTCCAATTCCAATATCTTCCTCACCTCCAAATTCTTAGCTCATCTGAAATTCTTGCTTCTCAATATCAACTCACCGAAATTCTTTTGGTACAAGTACAGTTAGATTAATTTATCCCCATCATACACATTTCTAATTAATCCAGTAAATGCTATTAATTAATTATTTGAATATATTATTATTTTATAGATTATAAATTTTCTATTATTGTTTAATTAGGTTCTCGCTCGTGCTCACCCGGTGATTCTCTTCTCGATTTAACTTTGTGTGCCATTTTCGATTCCGTATTTGGTACCGTACTTATAGTGTATATCTTATTATTATCATTTTATTTATTATTTCTGTTGATAGTGTTGAACTAAGTATTGCTAGTATTCAATTTCTACTTTTAAATTATTGATTATCATGTAATATAGTATCATTTTATATAAGAGTTATTGTTAAATATATTTTATTGTTTTCGGAATATTGATTATAGATATATATATATGTTGGGGGTCAGGTTTCTGTTTATTTATATAATATGTTAACGATCGTATTTATGTAAGTCCCTAATGTCGATTTAATATACTACGAATCTTTTCTATTATTAGTACGATTTATTATTGTTATCGATGTTTTCGTGATTTAATTATTTTATTACATTAGTATCATATATATATATGGCATATCGTATATTACATAGTATATTCGTTTTATTTGTTGACGATTACTTTGTCATTCCTTACAAGTTTTTACAAATTATATTATTTTTCCAGTTAAGTATGTATTACTTATTTGCCGTATCAATTCAATAATCTATATTATTCAATACTTTAATCATATGTCCATTTAATACTTTCTTGTGTGTGTATATATATATATATATAAATGCGTTATGTTATATATATAATTTACTTTATGAGTTACTATAAAAAGTGATCTTATATATAGTTATATCACTTTTTTAGTTTA
The DNA here is from genome assembly GCA_024138015.1 of Lumnitzera littorea. Classification (NCBI taxonomy): domain Eukaryota; kingdom Viridiplantae; phylum Streptophyta; class Magnoliopsida; order Myrtales; family Combretaceae; genus Lumnitzera; species Lumnitzera littorea. Next base: position 31,348,384 of record JAMXBB010000003.1, read on the forward strand.
ATCATATTATGTTTGATTCAACAATTTCTTTTGGTACCTTAATTGAATAGATCATAAGCTCTTAGATAACTCCTAGGTAGGACTAAGCTTTAGAATGCTTAAGGGTTAACGTGCTACTTGTTTTCTTTTAGATTCGTGATGTTTGGTTTCCCTTGTTGATGTCTTAGTTTTGTCCAAGTTTTGAGATTAGAGTCTTATATTTGATTTTGGAGTGATTCCAAGTATGTAGTGTTCGTTGTTGCTTATGCTTGCTAGGTTAGAAATGATCTAACCGGACTAAACCATATTCATCCTAATTGATCTTGGTTATTAATTTTGTTTGACCCTCTCGCTCTAAGGGCTCGCAGTAGTAGATCTTTAGAGGGGTAGCTGCTGATCATGTGTGAGGATTTCTTAGTAGACTTGTACATTGGTAGACACAACTAGAATATTAGGTTTTAGACTCTAGTTTCTAGGCGTAAAGAACTTAAAGGAAAACATATATTGATAACCACTTATATATGTGCATAAAGATAAAGTGTGGTGAGGTTATGAATACTCCTTTGTTGATCTGTTAGTCTAATGTAAGATAATTAAACTGTTGTTCATATTATTCTATTATATTTGCATTTCTGCATGTGAATGAATTAGCTTGGCATGCGTATGTGTTTGTAGATGCGTATTAGGCTTCGGCTCATTCTTTTCTTTTTCAAGTGCTAAATCTAAGGACTTCCTTATTTATGAGGAGACGTATATCGATTACGTTTAAGAGGAGGATAGAGTTGAGTATTTATATTTCTATGATAATTAGAATATAACTGGTTTCTAGTTACTGGAGTTTATATTATATTGAGGGATTTGTGTTTTGAGGAGATGGACTCCTAGCTTGATACTTAAGAATCTAGATACTGAACTTATCTTTTGTTTCTTTTGTTTATGAGACATTTCACCTCTGAACTTTGTTAAGTTTTCCAGTTTTATGAGTTTATGAGTAGATGTAGTTTCCCACTCCCTTGAGGATTTTTATATACTATGTGGTATGATTCTTAATATTTTTTATTTGTGAACTTGGAAGCCTTACATGTTCCAAACTAGTTAGAACATGTGGTGGGTTGTAGCACCCATTTAGGTTCTCGGGGTGTTACACTAAGATATACAATATCTAAACTACTTAGCAATTAATTAAAAGCAATAAAAAGTATTAAGTATTAAAAGGGCTATTAATGAATTAAAGACTAGAATGTATGCAATAAGTACTTATTAAAAAATAATTAATTCACAACAAATTCTTAGACAGAACAAGCTATGTACTTGTAACTTTAATAATAGTATGATAAGAAATGATAATTATAATAATAACAAGAAATGATAAAGTATAATAAAATCTACGAAAAACTTTTAAAACTCAATAAAACAACTCAAGATCCATCAAATAAATTAACTACATCTCAATCTACAAACATAATAATTACATTAAGATGGTAAAATCAATCAGGTGTATTTCATTGAAAGAGTAATAAGGTCAACAATAAAGTAAAGATAAGGAATAAGCAAATGAAACAATGAAAAGTAAATGGATAAAGTAACGCATTAAACCTTAAAATAACAAAATCAAAGGCAACAACTCATGATGTTAAGTAAATTAAGTTAGAATGATAGAGTAAATAATTATAATAATAAAACGATAATAATAGCAATCCTTCCTTCCATTAGAAATAGTTAAAGTAGGTTTTGCAATAGGAAGTTTTAGGTAACTTTAAAATAATATTAGATGGACTATGGCAATAGATCAAAAGTGGGAGTTAAAAGTTTTGGGAATATGGAAAGTCATGAAGTTGGACCTCATTGAGGAAGTAGGAAGAGTTGGTCATTAGGCATTATGATTTGGTAACGAATTGAAAAATAGAATTTAGAAATCCAAGATTCATTAAGTAGGGATTCAAAATATGATTGGTGGAGAATTTTGAAGACTTTATATAATTTTGAAGGCTTTATTGTCAAAGAAGCGATTTGCAAAATATAAAAAATGAGGAAGTAAAGGAAATTTTGTGGATGGAAGTTAAAAGGACACAAATTTATATATATTAATTTTAACAAGATATTAGTTATCATGTGGTAGTTTTAGAAAAGTAATCCAAATAATTTAGAGTTCCTTATGTTAAAGTAAGTTAAGGGATCAATATGGCAAAAATATCAACATAAGAGGAGAATAGTTGCTAAGATCATTGAAATTTCACAATTGAAGTATGTTAGAGTAGCACAGCGAGGACGAAGTAAAAGAGAAATACACCATGTAATTGGAGATCTATGCATACTATTAGGAAACAATGCCTAATAGTCGACTATTATTTTGGGAGACTAATAGTAAAGTTATGAATGATCCCATATTAGGCAGATACTCCAAATTGAAAAGGCAGATTTCAAGGAGTAGAGATTCAATCAAGTATGTTAAGGTCTAAAAAGGTAATGCTTGGTGAAAGAAAGTTATATGGAAAAATTGGTTGGGAAGCTTATAGCGAATTCGAGAATACTGAGCTGATAGCAAGTTGGAATGATTCTAAAGATAGAAGATGGAAAGAAGGTTTCTTTTATCGAGGTAAAAGAAGAGTAGTTACAAATGTGTAAAATAAGAAGAGGAAGTAAAGATGAGACTAAAGAGATAGAGGGAATGGAGTTAGAGCATTTGAAGAGGTGAAAGCTATAGAGTAATTAGAATATGAGATTTAGGAGTGTGAACTTTTTAGGAAAAAAGTTCCTAAAATGGGTTGAGTATGTAAAACCCTAAAAAAAATAATAAAATAAAAGAAATTGAAGGGAAATTGGTAAGCTAATGTACAAAAGGAGAAATTAATTAAAAAAAAAAAGAGAGAAAAAGAAAGGGAGGATTGATAAAATATTATTGAGTATTAAGGCTAGTATGGTATATAATTGACTAATGCCTATAAGGATATTTTAGTCAACAAAATGTTAGGACCCCTCTTAACCCTAGCACTCTTTTAAACTCCTTATTTAACAAATAGAGAACCCTTTCACCGTATTAGAAACCAAATACCAAAATCCAGATCTTAGAACCTTGGGTGCTAGAAATCACAAGAGAAGGCCATATTCGCTAAGAGAATGTAATTCTAAGGTAAGTTATCTGTGGTTAATATTAAAGAAGACATTTTTCTTTAGTGAAGGGTAAAAAATCTTATTGAATTCGGATTTTACAGTGTTACAAAAGTAGTGATTTAAGTTTTGAGCGCCACTCCTTTGAGGAATTAGGTAAGTATTTGTAATCTCTTATTTTGTTTTGATTTTATAAGGAATAGATAAAGTAGGGTTGATTTTGATGATTGGAAAGGGGTTATGGATGGTTGGATTTTGGCATTTGAGGAGCATTTGGGTGGCTGTCGGTGGAGCATTGTTGGGAATAGGGGAAAAAAATCTGTTCAAGGGAATCACAACCAAAGACCTTGAGTGTGGTCTTGACAATGATCTTCCTAAGGGTATTAAAGTGAGTTTCGGACATGAAAAAGAAGAGAAAATTTTTGGTCAAGAGGATTACGATTAAGGTCCATGACTATGATTTAGGCCGTGTTCATTCTATGTTGCAAGTATGGGGACTACAACGAAGGTTTAAGGTTGTGATCCCTGATTGTAGACATGTATCTTCCTTTATTCTATCTTTTTCTTGTTTCTTAATTTCTTATACTGTAAACCTAATTTATTCCAAGCTTTCTTAAGATTCTAAATTGATTCTAAAAACTTAGATAATGATGATTTTGAACTTATGAGCCAAGTAAGAAATAACGAACCCAGTTAGGATAAGAAATCTTAGAAAAATAGTTCCTAAGTGATGTATTTTTATACTGTACTTCAGGTGTTAACCATGTAGACACAAGTGGCAGTATTAGTTGTTCACTGGGACGAAGTATGGGATACGTGTTTACTTTTTGTGTTTGTTTAGAATAGTTATTTAACTGGAATTAATTTAAACTTAAACTTAATGAATTTTTATGCTACTTGTACTTGTCTTGCTTCGACCTCCCCTTAGTAAGGTATAAGAGGATTGGTGAGGCATCTAATGATCGTACGTAACTCGCTTGATGGGGGTTCTGTATTGAGACAACTTAGCTAGATTCTAGGAAGTGTTACTTAGGTGATTGGTAGGGCCCACACTAATACTAAATTGTATATATATGACTTGACTAGGGGTCATTAGTTACTACAAATCTTGAGACACTAAGATCATGTTGGTTATTGGCTAGTAATCAAGATAATAAATGGTGTTTGTTGCATTGATTATTATGGTTATGCATGTGACTTATTGGTTATGTATATCATGCATACGTGTTTGTTGTATTATATATTAAGATTTGGCTCACCTCGTATTATATTTTTTAGGTAAAGGTACTTGAATAAAGATTTCAAGATTCACCAATTTTGGATAAGATTATTGAATGGGGAGTGGTGATTGGCAATTTCATTATGGAAAAAAAAAATTGAGTTAAAATAGTTAAATTATATCTTAAAATAAGTATTTTCTTGTTTACAAATTTATAAAATTTATTTAGAAGTGATTTTGATTTTATTTGAAAAATTAAATTTTATCAAAATTATTTAGAGGTTTCAATAGATAATTTTGGAGATTTTAATATTAGGAGAATTACAATGGAGGGGATGAACGTTTGGGATTTAGTTTAAATAGGAGATCAACGTTTTAAAAAGTTCAAATAAGGGATAAACATTTCATAAAGTGGTTAAAATAAGGGATAAACGTTTCGAAAAGTTCAAATAAGGGATTAATATTTCACAAGGTGGTACTATTATGAATCCTTTATTTAAACCACTTTGTGAAACACTGATCCCTTATTTGAACTTTTTGAAACATTTATCCTTTATTTTAACCACTTTATGAAATGTTTACACCTTATTTAAACTTTTTAAAACGTTTATCACCTATTTGAACTAACTCCTAAATGTTTATCCCCACCGTTGTAGTTTTCCCTTTTAATATTACTTATACCCGACGTATCAATAGATAATAGGAACATGTAGTGGCCTATAGTGCTCTTAGTTTTAGGTCGTTACATTGAGACTACTCAGAGAGGTTAGCATTGCACAAGTCAATCTTAATGAGTCTTATTTTGAGTCTACTAATCTAAAACACTCCAAAAACATCTAAATGTTGTCCTAATCATTTGGATCATATTATAGATAATCTTATCGAGCTTAACCATTTAATGTAGTACAATAGTCATATCTATACATGCATCATAAGATATTTGAATTCTTAGAAATAAGTATATTAATATGAAAACTATAACCTTAGTTATACATTCACATACTCCAACATAAAGTAGAATTATTTCTTACATTCCAATTATTTGTTTTATGTTAGCATTTGAAGATGAATATATTAAAACAATTTGAACCTAATGGAATGAACATTGATTTTCAACAAAATTGACAAGGTTCATTTCCTCCTTCTCCCCAGTTGTAATATGGTAATTGAGACATACAAAAAAATGGATGAATCTTAATATCAAACTTTTATGTTGCTTTGCTACCCAAAAAAAAAAAACTTTTATGTTTCCTAAATCCTATTATTTCTTCTATTTTAGCTGCGAAATTTAATTTTAATGTTAAATTGTCAAGTGAAGAGAAGAAAAATTAAGTCCCATTAAATTTTTTTTGGCCAAATGCTTTCCTTATTTTATCTTTATTATTAAGCGAAAACATGAAAAATAGCATGATTCATACAACTATCTTAAAAGATAAAATATAGGAAATGTTGAGAGCTGTAAATTCAATAAATATAATTTTTAATTATAACTAACTCTCCCATATCATAAACACCATATAGATATTCCAACAAGTAAATCATTACACTAGATAATTTTAAACTCTTATATTTTTAGGCACACGAATCGCATGTATATGTTCCTCTTATTAATTTTAATAACAATAATAAAATGAGCCAAATTGGACATGTAATGTCCAATACAAATATATTCCACCCAATTGATAATTCAATTGAAGTTTTGGATAAGATAGTAAATGAGCTGAGTTGAGACTAGCTAAACTTGAATTTGAACGTAAGATCAACTTTAGCTTGATATATTAATAGATTGACATGAACTCGACTCTATTAGTTTCTTTTAGGTTTAATTTATTTAAAAAATTATTTTTCTATTTAATTAAAATAATATTGATGTCTAAAGTCAATTTAAACTTCATCAATATTTAAACTTGACTTGAGTTTGATTAGTTTCGTAAGCTAATTAAGCTACATAATACTAATCTTGAGCTCATCTCAATAAGCAATTTAAGTAGCTTGAGTTAAAGCTTGACTCATATATGATTGAATCAAATTTGAATAAATATTGAGCCGAATTATAATAATTTGCTAATTCGTTTTGTTTAATTATGCTCCTAATCTCAAGGCAAATATTAACTTATGAATCTCTAAGGGCCTCATTTAGTCTACCATGATGGGGTCACCTCCACATAGTTAGGCTAATTCAAATGAATCAAGAATTATTAGAATTTTGTAAAAAAGAGATTCAAGAACTTTTAAATAAAAAGTTAATTAGAAAGTCTAAGTCCACATGGTCATGCTTTACTTTTTATGTTCAAAATTAGGCTAAAATAGAAAGAGGCGCTCTTAGATTACTTATCAATTATAAGCCTTTAAATATAGTGCTCAAATGGATTAGGTATCTAACTCCTAATAAAAATGATATACTCAATAGATTGTTAGGAGCTAAAATTTTTTCAAAATTTGATATGAAATCAAGATTCTGGCAAATTCAAATTGACAAATTTGATAGGTATAAAACTACTTTTACAATCCCATTTGAACACTACGAATGAATGTAATGCCATTTGGCTTAAATAATGCTCTTTTGGAATTTCAAAACATTATGAATGAAAATTTTATTTCATATACTAATTTCTCAATAGTATATATTGATAATGTTGTAATTTTTTCAAAAAATATATATCAACATTTTAAACACAAAAATATCTTTTTAATAGTATTAAAAGAAATGGTTTAGTGGTTTTAGTTAAAAAGATAAAGTTGTTTCAAACAAAAATAAGATTCTTAGGTCATGATATAAATCAAGGTATCATAAAACCAATTAATAGATCAATTTAATTTGCTTAAAAATTTCCTAACGAAATAAAAGACAAAAAAAACAACTTCATTTTTAGGTTGTCTTAATTACATATATAATTTTATTCAAAATCTGAGAATTAAATGTAAACCATTATTTCAAAGATTAAAGAAAAAAACCTCCTCCATAGAATAAAGAAATGACTAAGATTGTTGAAGAAATTGAAAAAGAAGTAAAACATTTGCCATGTCTAGGTATTACGAATCTAGATTCAAATTAATAATAGAAACTGATACTTCAAACATAGGATATGATAAATATTAAAACAATTAGTCAATAATCAAGAACAAATTATATGATATTATTCAAGAATATGGAAAAATGCTCAAACTAATTATTCAATAGTTAAAAAAAAAGTTTTATCAATTATTCTTTATGTTTCCAAATTTCAAGATGATCTTTTTGGAAAAAGGTTTTTAGTAAGAGTCGGTTGCAAATTTGCAAAAGAAATTTTATTCAAAAATGTTAAAAATTTGGTTTCAAAGTAGATTTTCGCATGATGGTAAGCTGTTTTATTTGCTTTTGATTTTGACATAGAATTTATTAAAGGAGAATCCAATTCATTACCAAATTTTTTATCCAGAGAGTTCTTTCAAGGCAATGATATTGAAACCAAAGAGAAAAGTTAATTATGCTCTCAACTTATTTTCTCCCAGCTCCATTAAAGCCTAGTCAAGGACCACTTATTTCAACTACTTATGCTAAAGCAGTTATGTACTCATCATCTTAGATGATTTTCCTATTCAAAACCATTTTCAAATATTTAACCCTACTTATCAAGTCAAACCAGTTTATGATCAAACAAAAGATTGCTTTCAAAAGAAAAATAGCCAAATACTATTTCCAATAGAACCAAAAATATCAAAAGGATTTTATGAAAAAGCTCCTTTTGAATTGTTCAAAAATATTTTATAAAAGACTTCATTTTCAACCAACTCATCTAAAAAAAAATCGAAAATTTTATGAATTTGTCCTAGTTGATATCGATAGTATTGAGCTATTCCATCAATATGAAGACAAGGACATTATTAATTCAAAATGCAAGATTAAGAAAGTTATTCATTTAAAACAATGGGGATTAGCTCTTTGAAATACTAAAATGTCTTCTTAATCATTTGATCGACTAGTAATTGATTATTATAACTATATCAGAGCACGAGAAAATATATTTTATGTAAAAAATTATTCCTATTCATGGTTCATCTAATAGAAAACTACTTAAGATAAATTCCTAATATGGTTTGCAAAGTGGTTCAAATACTTTGGTCTAGTAGAAAAGATTCTTCCAATTGAAATACATTAAGGATTCCTATTATATTGCAAGGAAGGTGATCAACTCAATTTCTTCAAATTTTTATTATCTACAGTAAGGTTTAATTTAGTTTAGATAACAACGTGGACCTTTTATAGTAGACGCTAAGATTATTCAAGCATATCTTGATCAAAGCAAAATGAGTGTTACTCATAATAGTGAATTTTTAACAGAAAAAAGTCAAATTCAAGCTAAGTTAGTGGGAGCTTTAAACCCCTTTAAATACAAAAGAAAAATATTTAAAATTGCTTTAAAATTATTAGGAGAAGATAGTTCTGATAGCAATGATCCAAATCAAAATGAGTATAGTTACTACGGAATTTATCTTTCTCAAAATGAATAAATGTTCAATATTAATTTTGTTCAAAAAGTGAGGATAGAAGTGTTTTGTTCAATCAAAATATATTTGTTTAATATTAGAAAATAGGAAATTTTGTTCAAAAGGATGATACAATCTTAACAGTAGCAATAATTACTCCATTCACAATACAGCAAAAAGGCATCGTCAACTATTGAAGATTCCTCATTATGGCAGACCAACTATTCGTCAACTATGCAACTTTTGACAAAATTATCTACTGTTTATCCATTATTGCTACATTTTGACTATTAGACAAGACTAATTGCTCATTTTCAAGATTTTTAGTAGAGTTCAAGATCTATAGTATAATAATATTGTTGGTCCTGTATAAGATATCAAGAAAAGGGTGAATTGATATCTTGAAGTTTTTGAAAACTTTTTCGTTAAAAATGAAGTTATCTCTCTTAACAACTTATAATGGTAAACAGTGATAATTTAATGATTTAATACACAACAAATAATAAACAAAATTAAAAGAGCGTAAGGAAAGAGAAAATCGGGTAGAAATTTTATAGAGCTTTGGCCTTTTGCTTACCGCTCTCTTGGGGCCTGGTCTACTTTACCGATGTCATTTCACTTGATCCACTAAAATAAATCATCAACAGATTACAAGCATTTGTCACAATGACTTTACAATACTATACTCTACCTATTTAGCCTCTTAACAATCTAAGCTAATATATATCTATAGAGTACAAACTATCTATTCTTTACAAATCAATATTAAGATTATAAATAAGAACAAAAGTATAAGTCTCAAATAATTTTGCACTTAAAAGAAGTGACACTTTATTGTAAAACTTTGATTCGGTGCAGCTCTCTGAAAAAGTGTCTAAAGAACTTTTTGAAGCTTTTCAGAAGGCAAAAAGAATTATTAAGAAATTTTTGTGCAACGATAGTATTTCTTTAAAGTTGTGTATCTTAATGTTTTGAATCCCTCTTCTTTTTATATTGACTTTATCCAATGGCTAAACAGACTGAAGATTTTCTTCACTTTCATAATTATCTAGTCGTTAGTTATTCTAGATAATTCCATGGATATTTTAATGAGAAGATCTCAGTCATTTGAATTTCAAAACAACTTTCCTTAATTTGTTTAGATTAGATAATCTTCAATCCGTAACCATCAAAGAAGCTTTGATTTGAATTTAAAGGGATCGGCTTTCGTTAGCTATTTGCGGATAAGCCTTGTGTTCAAAATTTGAAATCCCATAAAATCCGATACAACTTTATCCTTATCCATTCTTGTATATATCTTGATTTATCCAATATATATTTTCTCTTAAAATAAATCCCCAAGGATCATGATTTCATATTGAGTGAAGCGGGATTAAATATATTTTCCTAATACACTTAATCTAGTGGAGCTAGGTCTTGAATTATCCAAATCTGATTAAGATTAATATTCTACGTAATTTTCCAGACCTACCTTTTGAAGAGTATCAGCTTTCTTTTCTTAAAAGTCTCTAAACAAGCTTCTGAAGAGCTGTACAAATTCTTTTTATAAAAGCTCCTATAATACTTTTTGAAGACTTTCTAAAATAGTCTATTTTCAAACAATTTGAAGCTTTTGAATAAGCTTATGAATGTGACTTAAACATGCAAAAATATAGTTTCTGAAAAACCTTCTATAAGCCTGCACTTTTAAAGATTCATTAGCTTTTAACCCTTTTTGTTATCATTAAAATGTTATAAGAGATATCTAACAAATATAAATAAGAAAATGTAAGCGCTTACTTCAACAAGCACTTGTATAAATAGAATAAGAAGAGGTATGAAAGGGGCGTTGATAAGAAATCCCAAAAAAATCTTCTAAAATACTTCCGAGTGTTTTCCTAGTGAATCCATGTCCAGTTCAATATCCTTTTATTTTCCTTCCTTGTATCAAAGGTTTCTCTTAAAGCATGGGACAATATATTTATATAAAAAATTATTCCAATTCATGGTTTATTTAATTCAAGACTACTCAAGATGAATTCCTAACATGATTTGTAAATTGGTTCAAATACTTTGATCTAGCAAAAAAGATTCTTACAATCAAATCATATCAAGGATTCTAATTATATTGTAAGGATGATGATCAACTTAATTTCTTCAAATTTTTGTTATTTGTAGCAAGGTTTAATTTAGGTTGGATAACAACGTGGACTTATACTGTTAAAGAAGATGAACATGTCAACTGTATGTTTCAAGAGTTTACAGAGTTAAATGGTGGGAAAAATTTAATACATTTATGGTAGACATTAGGACTGTTCAAGTATATTTTAATCAAAGCAAAAGGGGTGTTACTCGTAATAGTCAATTTTTAACAGAAAAAAGTCAAACTCAAATTGATTTAGTGGGAAATTCAAACCCCTCTAAATACAAAAGAAAAATATTTGAAATTGCTTCAAAATTATTAGGCGAAGATAGTTCCGATAGCAATGTTCCAAATAAAAATGAAGATGATTGCTATGGAATTCATCTCTCTTAGTACAAATTAATGATCAATATTAATTTTGTTCAAAAAGTAAGGATATAAGTGTTTTCTTCAATCAAAATATATTTGTTCAATATTATAAAATAAGAAATTTTGTTGGATGATACAATCTCTACAACAGCAATAATTACTCCATTTAAAATACGACAAAAGGCATAATCAACTCTTAAAGATAATCAACAGTGCAAATTTTGACAATGTTATCTATGGTTCATCCATTATAGCTACTTTTTGACTATTAGACAAAACCAATTGCTCTTTTTCAAGATTCTCAATAGCGTTCAAGATCCATAGTACGATAATATAAGTAAGATAACGTAAGCGCTTACTTTCACTTACTTTAGTAAGCCCTTACAACTCTTGTATAAATAGAATAAGAAGAGGGATGGAAGGGACATTGATCAGAAATTCCTAAAAAATCTTCCAAAATACTTTTAAGTGTTTTTCTAGTGAATTTGTGTCTAATATAATTTCCTTTCATCTTCCTTCCTTTTATCAAAGGTTTCTCTCAAAGCATAGGAAAATATATTTTATGTAAAAAATAATTTCCATTCATGGTTTATCTAATTCAAGACCACTCAAGATGAATTCTAAGCATGGTTTGCAAATTGGTTCAAATACTTTAATCTAGTAGAAAAGATTCTTCCAGTTGAAATACATCAAGAATTCCAATTATATTACAAAGATAATGACTAACTCAATTTCTTCAAATTTTTATTATTTGTAGCAATGTTCAATTTAGATAGCTGTGTGGACCTATGCTATTAAAGAAGACAAACATGGTCAACCATATGTTTCAAGAGTTTAGAAAGTTAAATGGTGGGAAATATTTAATACATCTATGACAGACGCTTAGACAATTGAAGCTTATCTCGATCGAAGCTTATCTCGATCAAAGCAAAAGAGGTGTTACCCGTAATAGTGAATTTTTAACAGGAAAAAGTCAAATTCAAGCCAATTTAGTGGGAACTTTAGATCCCTCTGATTACAAAAGAAAAATATTTGAAATTGCTTCAAAATTATCTAGGGAAGATAGTTCTGATTGCAATAATCCAAATCAAGATGAGGATTATTGCTATATAATTCATCTTTCTCAATATGAATAAATATTCTAAATTAATTTTGTTCAAAATTGTGAGGACAGGAGTTGATAGGGATCAAGGATCGATCACTCGCTCCCGAGCTCAAGGGCTTTCTCAGATGGTCTGCCGAGTGATCCAAGGTGAGTTAAGCGTTGAGGAGTAGTGTTTACCCTAGTCAAATCTATTAAGCTACTTCATTCTCTACACCATCTAAGAAGTTGTCAAGGTGAGCAGTCGACATGTAGAATTGACCCCATTACAGCACCCCAGTCCGAGTACCAAATCGGGAAAACAACCCTCTATAGTGCTAAGGCTGAGTTAACAATTGTCAAGAGCTGACCATCCAAAGTCGACCCGAATGTGAGTCACCCTTGAGCCAACCCTTTTCCAATCCCAACAATTAGAGTGCCAAATTGCCAATGTTGAATAGACTTGATTAAAGGCCTACCCCTGCTCGGCTCACAGTGTTGTTAGGATCACAAACTAAGTAAAACGCGCACGCGCTGTCCTTTCTAGCATCCATACTATCCTTTCTGACAGAGGATGTTCTTTACGTACGAACTCATACTTTCTTTGTAAATTATTTTCCTTTTGTTTAGCAAGTAGGGATCCATTTTTGTAATTTTCTGTAACTTAGGACTTACCCTAATAAGGTATTATAAATATTCGCATAATGTAATAGCTATACAATGACATATAGGATGAGTACACTGAACTTTTATTGTCTCTTAAGCTAAGTGTCCTTTTTTGCTTGCTCTTGAGCTACTCTTATCTAACCCATTGAGTGTGGACTAGTGGCAAGTAACCTCTGGCCATACTTGTACGTTATATTAAGTGTGTCTTGAGCTCGTATGAGGCATTGGTGCGTAATATCCATCGTTGGTGCACAGGAACCCTTGCTTATCCCTCAACTACCATTTACTTTTTTAGCCATCTTGTGGCTCAGACCCATCCTTTTGGTTACGCGTAATTCTAAGTCTGTATGTTCATCCATAGAATCCGTATCATCTTGGTATTAGAGCCTGGCTACGTTCAAAGCTGGATTTTGCTATTGTGTTCTTTGAATAGTTTGTTACTATGAGATAACGGTTATATTGTTAACTTAAGAGTTTAGTAGTTGAAAAGTGTTGATAGGAATCAACCTTTGACTATATCTAAGTCGAGGCTAACCAATCCTAAGTCGAGACCGATTAAGTTTTGTCAAGGCTAATCTAATAACAGAAGACTGAGGGGAAGAAAAAGAGACACTCAGCACCAAGTCTATTGTCTGTCGAGAAGCCGAGAGAATGTATAGCTGAGTACTCAAAACCAAAGAACCACTCGGCACGACATCGAGAGACTAGTGCCAACTAATTCTAGCACTCGGCAATTATGGCCTGACCTTTCTGGTGTCTCAACCAAGTAATATGAGACGTAGAGACTCTTCCTCGGACCTAGACATCTAATTGCCAACCCCATCCAGTTCGAATCTTGCTCCTTCCAAGACAAGCTAAATGACTGCATGCCGACTTCTATTAAACACATAGTTTTGTATTCTTATATACATTTTCTTTATTTTATTTATGAGCCCAATTCTTTAAAGTTTATGGCCTTGTATATTATTTACAGTTTTGCTACTACGGTTTAGGACTTACTATAAATAGCAACATTTATAATAGTATGAGAGAGAGAGAAAGAGAGAGAGAGAGAGAGAAAAATATATGAACGAAGACAATCATGTTTTAAAGTGAAACTTTCCTCTTTCGAACAAGGCTATACTTAAGCTATCAGAGCTTGCATTTACTAGATTATTAAGTCCTAAGTAACTCTTTAATCTTTTTTGTGTCTTACCAATCTTGACCCTAAGATTATGGTGAACCCTCACTTGAGCCGATTAGTGAATTGCATCCAACTCTCATTTAAATCTTGAGCAACATTTAGTGTTCGTGAGTTGGATCAGACTCTATTTCGAGCTCAAACCCTTGATGTGTTTGTTTCTTAGTGTATGATATCCATACACATTCACACTCAAAACCCCTCAGTTTACTTCTTGTTCTTCATACCTATTCAAATCCCCGAACACCCATTCTAATTTTCCAACCTGCTATTGCATCAAGAATTCTATGCTCTGTTTTCCCTTGTTTTCTAATACACAAAAACAAAGTGTGGTTGACTATTCATTTGTTGTGCAATTATCGTGGTGATTGGAGTATTAGTCATTGATCCCTAAGTGGTGTTATTAGATGTCAATTTTGTGAAGTAACCAATAATGTCAAACTCAAGTGGTCAAGGAACTTTGGTAAACCAAGAAAGTGGTACTCGACATAGCCAAAGGCAAGAAGGGAGCTTCACACCTCAGTCAGTGGGTAATCACTTGGATAGACTTATTGACTTGGTAGCTAGTCTAATGAATGTTGTCCAAGAAGATAGACAACTAGCTAGGACTAGCCCCACTAAAGAACGTGAGTAGCGAAGGTGAGGTGATGGTTAGTTTAGCCGAGTTAATGCCTCAACTCGACCACCTCAAGTTGAAGGAATTGGAAGAGATGTGAGATGAAGGCTAATGCTTGAAGAGATTAAGGAAGAAGCGGAAGGAGACGACGGAGTAGAGGAGTACTAAAGGCCTAAAGAAAGAAGTGTATGAACCTCTAGAGTCAAAGGATTGAGGATGTGTATCCCAAGTTTTTTTAGAAGTGGTGATGCTGACAACAACCTAGATTGGGTAGATAGGATTGAGAAGTAGTTTGAATGTTATGACGTACCTGATAATGCAAAGGTTAGACTTGCTGTGTTTGAGTTCATTGGTTATTCCGCCTTATGGTGGAAGAACATGTAAGCTACTCAAAGACGAGAAGGAGAACAAGAGATTAAGAGTTAGGATGAAATGAAGAGGGTTATACAGAGAAGGTTTATGCAGAGTTATTATCTGTAAGATGCTTTCAAATGACTGTAAGAGCTCAAGCGAGGAGGATCAAGTGTAGACACTTATGTTAAGGAATTCCAAATGTTAATAATCCAATGTAAAGTCTTAAAGGTAGAAGACCGAATTGTATTTCGATTCATCGGTGGATTGAAGTATGAGATTAGGGATGTCCTAGAAACCCTAGAAATTAGAATGCTTCATGACGTGATCTGGCTGCCCAAAGAGTAGAAAGGCGTTAAACAAGAAGGTTTTGACCGCTAGTCAGTCGACTAGGCAGTAGCCGAATTGTTCTAAGTAGACCTGTGTAAACAGAACCAAGTAAGGTTGCTGAGACTTAACTCGTTCCGATTACCCAAGCCGAGGAGAAGGAACCCTCGAGGAAGTTTGAGAAGGATCAAGTGTTTAGGGAGGAAGATGAGTGGGATCAAGTGTTTCAAATGCCAAGGATTTGGACACATGGTTGCTTAATGTTCGAATAGGCAAACAATGGTGATTCGAGGCGAGATGCCAACAATTGAATGGACAGCATTGACAAGGAAGTAGAGGAACTAAAGGAGGATGGATAGACTGAGCTGTCTGAGAAGGAAGTTATCTATAGTGAGGAAGGTAACTTTATGCTGACCGCTCTAGTGCTAAGGAGGACAATGAATGTCAGCCCCATACCCAAAGATGAACGAAGAGAAAACCTCTACCATATTGGGTGTAAGGTGAATGAATCACTGTGTGTGTTGATTGTTGACAATGGGAGCTGCACCAATGTAGCCTCTACATTTATGGTCTAGTAGTTGAAATTGCCAACCAAACCCTACCTAAAACCTTACAAGCTTCATTAGCTTAGTGATAAGGGAGCCCTATAGGTGAATAAGTAAGTGTCTATGCTGATCTGCATTGGCAAGTACCAAGATGAAGTATTGTGTGATGTGCTACCCATTCGTGTGTCCCATATTCTACTTAGATGACCATGGATGTTTGATTGAGCTGTTATATATGATGGAAAGATGAATACATGTTTTGTAGAGCATAAAGGCAGGAGGATGAAATTGAGTTCGATGACAATCGAACAAGTAAAGGTCATGTAGTCCCAACTTAGCCAAACCTTGAAGAAAGAAGCTTTGGTGATGACTCGAGTCAAATTGAAAAGGGAGATGGAGCTGGAAGTTCCGACCTACTTGCTTGTTCGAAGGATTCTAGAGATGAGGCTCAAGAAGGAGTTGCCTGTCAAGGTGAAAACCTTATTAGAGGAATTTGTCGACCTGTTTCCAAAGGAACTACCAAAAGGCCTGCCCCAATTTGAGGCGTTGAGCATACAATAAACCTATAGCTTGGAGTCACACTTCTGAACAAGCCTGCCTATAGGCTGAATCCTGAACAAGCTGCCAAGCTGTAAAAGCAAGTAGATGAGCTAATGGAAAAGGGGTATGTACGTGAGTCCCTTAGCCCCTGTACCATTCCAACCTTATTAGTATCGAAGAAGGATGGTTTTTGGAGGATGTGTATGGATAGCCGAACAATCAACCCAATCACTATCAAGTACAAGTATCCCATACCTAAGTTTAATGACATGTTAGATTAGTTAAGTGAAGTAAGAGTGTTCTCTAAGATTGACCTCAAATCTGGATACTATCAGATCTAAATGTGTGAAGGTAATGAGTGGAAGATCATATTCAAGACATGACATGGTTTATATGAATGGCTTGTAATGCCATTTGGACTGTCCAATGCATCGAGCACATTTATGAGCTTAATGAATGATGTGCTTCGAGAATTATTAGGAATGTTTGTAATAGTTTATTTTGATGATATTTTGGTGTATAACCCTGACTTAGAGACTTATTAAAAGCATCTTTAAAGAGTTTTTGCAAAACTCCGAGTTGAACAACTTTACGCCAATTTGAAGAAGTGTAACTTTTTCTGACTTGAGGTGATCTTCTTGGGCTTTGTTGTGAGTGGAGGTGGCATCCAAGTCAATGATGAGAAAATAAGAGCAATCGTAGAATGGCTTGAGTTGACTTACTCTGTAGACGTGAGAAGTTTCCATAGCTTAGCGTCGTTCTATCACTAATTCATAAAGGATTTCAGTACAATTGTGGCTTTGCTTATCGAACTGTTGAAGAAGAATATTGAATTCAAATGGGGGGAGAGAGAGAGAGAGGAAGAGTTTCGAGGAAGTAAAAGAAAGGCTAACTACAGCCCCCTATCTTAGCTTTACCGAGCTTTGACAAAGTGTTCAAAATAGAGTGTGATGTATCTGGACTAAGCATAGGTGTTATGCTGATGTAGGAAGGATGACCTATTGCTTACTTCAATGAAAAACTTCGAGGAGCTACACTCAACTATTCTATCTATGATAAGGAGTTCTACTCTTTAATCCGAGCCTTAATAGTATGGCAACACTATTTGCTGCCTAAGGAATTTATGATTTATATCGATCATGAATCCTTGAGATATCTAAAGAGTTAACTGAAGTTGTCCTAGAGATAAGCCAAATAGGTCGAGTTCATGGAGGGTTTTTCTTATGTCGTAAAATATAAGAATGGAAAGAACAATGTAGTGGTTGATGCCCTATCGAGATGACATACCCTCTTGACCGAACTGCAATAAAAGCTACTTAGATTTTCAACTATAAAGAATTTGTATGCTGATGACCTACACGTTGGTTCTATCTATGCTCAATGTGAGGAAGGATGGACATCAGACAACTACTATAGGGAAGACGGATACCTATTCTAGAAGAGGAGGCTATGTATCCCGACTTATTCCATGAGAGAATTACTAGTGCATGAAGCACATGGAGGAGGATTGACAATACATTTTAACCAACGCCGAACCTATGAAGTACTGCCTGCGAGATTCTTTTAGCTAAGAATAATGAGAGATGTGCAATCCGTGCTGGAAAGGTGTACAACCTGTAGGAAGGCAAAGAGCAAAGCTACACAATGACATACAGGAAGAATACATTAAACTTTTATTTCCTCTTGAACTAAGTGTCCCTTTTTGCTTACTCTTAAGTTATTCTTATCTAACCCATTGAGTATGGAATAAGGGCAAGTGACTTCCAACCATACTTGTATATCACATCAAGTGTGTCCCAAGCTCGTGTGAGGCGTCGGTGTGTAATATCCATCGTCGGTACATGAGAAACCTTACTCACCCCTCAACTACCATTTACTTTTCGAGCCATCTTGTGGCTTGGACTCATCCTTTTGGTTATGCGTGATACTGGGTCTGTATGTTCATCCATGAAATTTATATCAAGAATGTTTTGTTCAATCAAAACATATTTGATCAATATCAGAAAATAAGAAACTTTTTTCAAAAGGATGATACAATCTCAATAGCAACAATAATTACTCCGTTCAAAATACGAAAAAAGGCATCATCAACTATTGAAGATTCCTCATTATGGCAGACAAACTATTCATCAATTGTACAACTTTTGACAAAATTATCTACTATTCATCCATTATTGCTACTTTTTGACCATCAGACAAGACTAATTGCTCATTTTCAAGATTCTCAATAGCATTCAAGATCTATAGTACAATAATATAAATAAGAAAACATTAGTGCTTACTTCAGTAAGCACTTACAACTCTTGTATAAATAGATTGAGAAGAGGGATGGAAGGGGCATCAATTGGAAATTCACAAAAAATCCTCCAAAATACTTTTAAGTGTTTTCCTAGTGAATCTTTGCCTGGTGTAATATCCTTACATCTTCCTTTTTTTATCAAAGGTTTCTCAAGCATGGGAAAGTATATTTTTTGTCAAAAATTATTTCCATTCATGGTTCATCCAATTTAAACTACTCAAGGTGAATTCTAAGCATGATTTGCAAATTGTTTCAAATACTTTGGTCTAGTAAAAAAGATTCTTTCAATTGAAATATATCAAGGATTCTAATTATATTTCAAGGATGGTGATCAACTCAATTTCTTCAAATTTTTATTATTTGTAGCAAGGTTCAATTTAGGTTGAACAACAATGTGTACCTATGCTATTAAAGAAGATAAACATGGTCAATCGTATGTTTCAAGAGTTTATAGGGTTAAATGGTAGGAAATATTTAATACATATATGGTAGACATTAGGACTGTTCAGGTATTTTTCAATCAAAGTAAAAGCATAGTTGCTCGATCAAAGCAAAAGGGTAGTTGCTTGTAATAATGAATTTTTAAAAGAAAACAGTTAAATTCAAGCTGATTTAATAAGAACTTCAAATTCTTCTAAATACAAAAGAGAAATATTTGAAATTGCTTTAACATTATCAAGGAAAGATAGTTCTAATTGCAATAATCCAAATCAAAATGAGGATTATTGTTATAGAATTAATCTTTCTCAATATGAATAAATGTTCAATATTAATTTTATTCAAAAAGTGAGGACAAAAGTGTTTTCTTTAATTAAAATATATTTGTTTAATATTAGAAAATAGGAAATTTTGTTCAAAAGGATGGTACAATCTCCACAGCAGCAATAATTACTCTATTCAAAATATGACAAAAAGGCATAATCAACTCTTAAAGATTCTTCATTATGTCAAACAAATAATTAATCAATTGTGCAACTTTTTACAAAGTTATCTACTATTCATCCATTATTGCTACTTTTTGACTATAAGACAAGTCCAATTGCTCATTTTTAAGATTCTCAACAACGTTCAAGATCCATAGTACAATAATATAAATAACAAAATGTAAGTACTTACTTCAGCAAGCACTTACAACTCTTGTATAAATAGAATAAGAAGAGGGAAATCCTCAAAAAATCCTCCAAAATACTTTTAGGTGTTTTCCTAATGAGTCTATATCTAGTATAATATCATTTCATCTTCATTTCTTGTATCAAAGGTTTCTCTCAAAGCATGGGAAAATATATTTTTTATCAAAAATTATTTCCATTCATGGTTCATCTAATTCAAGACTACTCAAGATGAATTCTAAGTATAGTTTGCAAATTGATTCAAATACTTTGGTTCAACAGAAAAGATTCTTCCAGTCGAAATACATAAAGGATTCCAATTATATTACAAGTACGGTAATCAACTCAATTTTTTCATATTTTTATTATTTACAGCAATGTTCATTTTAGGTTGTATAGCAACTTAGACCTATGCTATTAAAAATGACGAACATGATCAACCGTATGTTTAAAGAGTTTAAAGAGTTAAATGGTGGGAAATATTTAATACATCTATGACAAACGCCTAGACTATTCAAGCTTATCTTGATCAAAAACAGAAGAGGTGTTACTTGTAATAGTAAATTTTTAACAGAAAAAAGTCGAATTCAAGCTGATTTAGTTGGCTTCAAATCCCTCTGAATACAAAAGAAAACAATTTGAAATTTCTTCAAAATTATCAGAAGATGATAGTTCTGATTGCAATAATCTAAATCAAAATGAGAATTATTGCAATGTAATTCATCTTTCTTGATATGAATAAACGTTGAAAATTGTGAGGATGAGAGTGTTTTATTCAATCAAAACATATTTGATCAATATTAGAAAAGATGAAATTTTGTTCAAAAGGATGATAAAATCTCAACAGCAGCAATAATTACTCCATTCATAGTAAGACAAAAAGACATCAGCAACTATTGAAGATTCCTTAGTATGGCAGACAAACTATTCATCAACTATGCAACTTTTGACAAAGTTGTCTACTATTTATCCATTGTTGCTAGTTTTTGACTATTAAACAAGGGCAATTGCTCATTTTCAAGATTCTAAGCAGCATTCAAGATCTATAATATAATAATATAAATAAGAAAATGTAAGTATTTACTTCATCAAGCACTTACAACTCTTGTATAAATAGAATAAGAAGAGGGATGGAAGGGGCGTTGATAAAAAATCCTTAAAATTTTTTTTAAAAAATGGGAAAATACATTTTATGTAAAAAATTATTCTTATTCATGGTTTATCGGCTTTTAACTAAGCTCTAATGGAGTTAGAGGATATTATTTATGAGTTTAATCAGCTTTTATCTTTGGTTTCGATATCTTTGCCTTGAAGGAATTCTTTGGATATAAAATCTGGAAGTGAATTGGATTCTGCTTTAATAAATTTTATATTAAAATCAAAAGCAAATAAAACAGCTTACTATTGTGCAAAAATTTACTTTGAAACCAAATTTTTAATATCTTTGAGTAAAATTTCTTTTGTAAATTTGCAATCGACTCTTATTAAGAACCTTTTTCGAAAAAAATCATCTTGAAATTTAGAAACACAAAGAACAATTGATAAAACTTCTTTTTTAATTGTTGATTAATTAGTTTGAGCATTTTGCCATTTTCTTGAATAATATCTTATAATTTGTTCTTAATTAATAATTAATTGTTTTAATATTCTACCATATTCTATGTCTTAAGCATTAGTTTCTACTATTAATTTTGAATTTGGATTCGCAATAACTAGATAAGGTAAATGTTTTACTTCCTTTTTAATTTCTTGAACAATGTTAGTGATTTTTTCGTTCCATAGAGGAGGTTTTTTTTTAGTCTTTGAAATAATGGCTTATATTTAATTCTCATATTTTGAATAAAATCAAATACATAATTGAGACGACCTAAAAATCTTTAAAGTTTTTTTTTTTTTGTCTTTTATTTTATTAGGAAATTTTTGAGCGAATTCGACTGATCTGTTAATTGGTTTTATGGTACCTTAATTTATATCATGACCTAAGAATTTTATTTTTGTTTGAAACAACCTTAGCTTTTTAGTTAAAACCACTAAACCATTTTTTTAATAATATTAAAAAAGATATTTAAGTGTTTAAAATGTTGATCTATATTTTTTGAAAAAATTAAAACATCATCAATATATATTATTGAGAAATTAGTATATGAAGTAAAAATTTTATTCATAATATTTTGACATTTCAAAAGAGCATTTTTTAAACCAAATAACATTATATTCCATTCATAGTGTTCGAATAGGAATGTAAAAGTAGTTTTATACCTATCAAATTCATCAATTTGAATTTGCTAGAATATTGATTTCATGTCAAATTTTGAAAAAAAATTTAGCTCCTAACAATCTATTAAGTAAATTTTTTTAATTAGGAATTCGATACCTAATCCTTTTGAACATTGTATTTAAAGGCTTATAATTGATGAATAATCTAGAAGCGCCTCTTTTTATCTTAACTTGATTTTGAACATGAAAAGTAGAGCATAACCATAGGGACTTAGACTTTCTAATTAACTTTTTATTTAAAAGTTCTTGAATATCTTTTTTACAAAATTCTAATAATTCTTTATTTATTTGAATTAACCTAATTTTAGTAGGAATTTTATCTTCAGTAAAACCTTCAATGTATGATAGTTTAACTATATGTTTTTTTCTTGACCAAAAGGCATTTGGAACATCTAAACATATATCTTTTTCAAAACTTTTTTGTAAAGTTTTTATTCTTTGTCTGACTTTATATTTTTATAATTGGTCAAAATTTCTTTTTTCTTTTAATTCTTCCTTGAGAAAGTTAACATGTTTTAATTTTTTATCTATTTGATTAATCATGTTATCTTTTAATAAATTAATTTCTTTTTATTTCATTGGACTAATAAATTTAAATACTTCTTCTTTATCTTTAATTTGAGTTTTTAAACCTTGAGAAGTGATTTGAAATGAATAAAGTATATTAAGAAAGGGAGTACCTAAAATCATGGCATTGTTTATATTTTTTACTAAGATAAAATATGTTTTGAAATTAGTTCCATCATGCATAGTTTTTGCCACAAGAATTTTATAATTAATATTTAATCTTGATCTGTTAGCCAAAACTAATCTTTCTTTTGCTTTTTCATAAAATTTTTTTAGGATTATTCCTTTTTTAATACAGTTTTGATCAACTCTAGAATCTAAAAGTGCTGTTACTACTTCTATTTTGAAATCATTATGAATGGATAAAATTACTTTTGTGTACCATTTTTGAATATTTACTCTATTGATCAAATTAACATATTCTTTATCTTCTTCTTTAGGATCTCTTTCATCTGCTTTCGATTCTAATTCTTCAATTTCATATTTTTTAACTTTCTCTTCTAAATTGTTATGTTTTATCTTTAATTCTTTGATTTCTCCTTTTATCTTATTAATTTTTTCTTGAAGAGTTTTTGTCGTTATAGGATGTTTTTCTTTTGAAATTATATTATAAATTTTTTCTAAAGAGTAAATTTCTTCATTATCATAATCTTATCTTTTGTTAATTTCTTTAATTTTAAATAAATATTTTCTTTATTTTTATGGATCTTTAATTTGATCAACAATTTCTAAAAGAATTTTTTCTTAATTGGTAATAACATTTAACTATTTATAGGAACAAATGTTTTCAAAATAACATGCTAGATCAAATTCCTCTGTTAAAAGGGTATTTAAATCATTTTCTATATTATGAACATAATAAGAATTTCATAATTTGAATAACTGCTTTCTATATTTCTTCATTGATAATTTTGCATAGTTCTTTTTTAACTTCATCATCTAAATCTAATTTATTAATTTTCTTATTTTTTTAAACATTTAGGTGCAATATATCATTTAATTCCACATTTATAACATTTTACTTCTTTTTTGAAGGTTTTTCTCTTAGGTTTATGTTTTTTATACCTTTTGTATTCCTTTTTCTTGTAAGGTTTGTTAAATTTACGTTTGTTATATTTCCTTTTTATTTTTGAAGAGAGAGCTTAAATTTTCTCAAAACCATATTGATAACAAAAATCTTCTAATTCTCTTTTTAGACTTTCTTTTTCCTTTTGAATTTTTAACTTAAGTTTTAGATCATCGCATAAACTTAATTCTTCTAAATTAACTATATTGATAATTTCACCATAGGTTATTGAAGAATAATATGAAATAAGGCTATAATTTTGATAAATTTTTTCTTTTACTTTATTAGCAAATAATTTCGGAAAACCAGATATAAACTATTCTTTCTAAAAACTACTATTGCAATTTTCTCTTGAAAACATTTTTTCAAAAAAAAAAAAAAAAAATCTTCATGCCACCTGAAGTCAATGAAAGTTGAATACCTAAGATTTTGAAGAATTTCATTGTTTCTTTCCCTCAATTGACTAGGATCTCCAATAAAATATTTTGTAATAGCACATGTTAATATAGGAACAGCATTTTCTATTCGATATAAAGTATTATCTTGAATTACCTCTTTCTTGGCATGTAATGTATATTGACGTTTAGATTCACTAGGATAATTTTCCCACCAACCTTTAAGCATGCCAGCAAATCTAGTTATTAAAATTTCTGCAATCTTTTGATTAGTGTTTTCATATTGTTTATAAGAGTTTGATGCTATTGTCATTAAATTTAAAATATTTAAAATTTGATTTTCAGCTTGACTATCTATGTTCCATTCAACTAAAAAATTTATTTAAATTTATATAGGGTTTTTCTTTGTATATAATATCTAGAGGTGATACTAAACTTAAAATTTTGAATATTTGGAATAAATCTTAGTGGATAAATTGGTTTTGCAATAATACATTTTGATATATTGATTCTTCTCTTGAACTTCCTATTGGAGTTTTTCCCTACTAGCTGAACTTGAATTTGAGCTTGAGACCAAGTTCAACTTGATATAGCAATAGGTCGGCACAACCTCAACTCTATTAGTTTTGTTAGGTTTAATTTATCTAAAAAGGTATTTTTCTATTTAATTAAAATGATGTTGATGTCTAAAGTTAATTTAAACTGGCTCAATATTTAAATCCAGCTTGCTTGAGCTCATCTCAGTAAACAATTTAAGTAACTTGAGTTAAAACTTAACTCGTATATGATTGAATCAAATTCGAATAAATATCGAGTTAATTCATGAATCCCTAGGCAAATATTAACTTGTGAATCCCTAGGGGCCTCATTTAGTCTGCCATGATGGGGCCTCCTCCGTTTAATACGTTAAGAACATAAGTGGAAGCTGCCGACATCATTGCCACAACTTTTGAAGAACCTTTTGATACAAACAATAAATTTCACGACCTAACCTTCCCATATATATATATATATAACACCGCCGTACACCGTGCATAACAGGTCGTACACAATTAACCTGAGACCATTTGTTTTTATTCAAAATTCATCATATGATCCCACTGCCCTCGATTTCTGACTTTTGGGACCAATGCTCATTCATTGACACTTTAGACTTACTGCCAAATATCGGATATGTCTTTTAGATAGGTGGAATAATAGCGGAGATGGATCAATAAGAATGCATCATATAAGAAAATGAAAAGTAGTTGATAAAATTCATCATCAGTGCAGTGTTTTCCATAACTCTCGAAATCATTTCACATAGCAAATCACTTCTAAATCCACATAGAACTTTGTCCCTTCTTTCCACTTGCATGACTTTGGGGCATGGAACCCTATTAGATTTGATACTTGAATTTAGTCAATGATCTAGACTTTTCAGAGTGTCAATTTCAATATTCAATCGAATTGCTATGCATATAATGGGAGTTAGAGAAACACTAAATTTGATAATTTAATTGGATACTAAAGTCGGCTCTTGCAAAAATATTGAATCGTTAAATGAATTTATGCAGCCAGTCTTAACATTCATCTAGTTCTTTCTTAGAACAAATAGGGAAGGTCATCACAGGTTGAATAGGGATTCGCCTGTACTGTTCTGTCGTTCCATGAGGAAGAAAACGTGAGATGGCGATTGGCCGATCAATCAAAAGACTCACAATAAACCAGTATTATCGAAACTGGGCTGAACCTTGATTCAATTCGAATTGAACTCGGTTTTTCTTTTAATTTTTTATTCCCTTACATGCTCGGATTAACAACTCAATTTGAGTATGACAAAACTGCAATAAGGTATGATGTGTTCTTATACATCAGCTCCCTTGTATTTTTCCACTGATTTAGTGTCCAGCATTTCTTTTTCACTCAGTTGTACGTTGAAGTTGAAGTGCCGGTCCCTATTTTGAGGTTGGACCCTTTGAATTTGTTCCTAGAAACACGTGGTTTCGCGCTTCTCTTGCTTGTGTGAAAAGGGTCCCTTGGTAAGTGCTTTCATAGTACTTATAAATGAATCTTTTGTAGCCTTTTGGGTCTGTAAAATATGAAAAGGTTGGAGGAAAATTATATAATTTTTAAGGAAATAGAATATAGAAGTGATAGTTATTATTCTATTTGGTTGTACTTAAACTAAGATTAATAAAATAA
Source organism: Lumnitzera littorea (assembly GCA_024138015.1). Taxonomy (NCBI): domain Eukaryota; kingdom Viridiplantae; phylum Streptophyta; class Magnoliopsida; order Myrtales; family Combretaceae; genus Lumnitzera; species Lumnitzera littorea. The sequence goes on from JAMXBB010000003.1 coordinate 31,374,851, forward strand.
TAGGAGTATATCTTGAAATATGGATATATTCTTACCCCAATTCATTACTTAATTGTTGTATGTTGGATTGGGTACTCATTAATAGATATAAAAATATACAGGGGAAAAAAAATTTTCTTTGATCTTATTATAAAATTGTAATTCTTCATTTTACATCGATCGCAATTCCAAAATATACTTATTATTCTAATCAAACATAGGAATTGATCTATTAGAGGAATGATTATTCCATTCTATCTTTATAAAGTTAACCAAAACATACTATTAAATATTTATAACATATTTTCTGAAAAAAGAAATATAGAAAAATACATAAAAATTTTACTTTTAGTAGATAAAAGGTGCTTGTTGAATACCGGCTAACCAAATCTTTTATGTTATGTTTGCTGTGCAAAATAAGATAAGGTAAAAATGAAATCGCAAGTACATGGAAAATGGAAAAGTGGTAACCACTATTTCCCTTGGTTGCATTTGGGATGGTATCAATAATATATTAGGGGTATATATTAATATACAAATATACCATTAACCAATCCATAACTTCACTATTGTCTACTGGAATGGGGTATCATGGGAAGACGTGCAAATATTATATTGGAAAAGGTAAAAGATAGCTATTTCTTTGATTTTTATGATGACATTGCAATTTCTCATTTTATAATATTAGCAATTCCAAAAAATAGTTATTTTTCTAACCAGATGTGTAGAAATCGAACTATAGAAGGAATAATTACTCTATTTTATCATTACAGAATCAACAAAACATATTACTAAAGGTTGGTTATATATTTTATAAAAAACAAATGTATAGAAACACATAACAATTTATGTTTTAGCTGTTAAAAGCATTTATGAAATACTTGTTAATATTTTCCATTTAGGATGTGACATTTTGAAAAAAGGCACGTGGGAAAGAATATTATATAAAATATTAAAATTTAGGCTCAAATGCCCGAAAAATCCCTTGTTATTGGTGAACCTTTGTTAATAATTTGATTGTGGCAACTAAAACTCAATATATATATATATATATTGAACGGATTAAAAGTAAAGATTTCAATTTTTTTCCCTCTTACATTATCTTACCCATTTGAAATTTTGTTTCATTTTTTTTTTCTCTTTAGCCTCGAGGGTCAAATAATTGTATGTCCTATGGTTCTTGCATTATTTTCTAAAGTTCCATTAAATGCCTTATGTGGTCCAAGGTAATGATAATTTTAGGGATGGTGACTAGGGACAGGGACCTTATAAATTATGATCAGCCGACATTTGTTTGGAAATAATGATGGTCCCTTAATACCATCTTATTTAATATAATTGATTCCAATACAAATCTACATTATTAATGGCATAAGTGGATGATGAAACATTCTAGTTAATTTAGTATTTTATTTTAATTCATAAATTTCTTAGGTTAGTAAAATAAAAAATAAAAAATTAAGGTCTTAATTTGATTATTTATAAAATCTTTATTTAATGTACATATTAAAGATTTTATAAATTATAATATGATGATAGGATACAATNTTTTAGGGATGGTGACTAGGGACAGGGACCTTATAAATTATGATCAGCCGACATTTGTTTGGAAATAATGATGGTCCCTTAATACCATCTTATTTAATATAATTGATTCCAATACAAATCTACATTATTAATGGCATAAGTGGATGATGAAACATTCTAGTTAATTTAGTATTTTATTTTAATTCATAAATTTCTTAGGTTAGTAAAATAAAAAATAAAAAATTAAGGTCTTAATTTGATTATTTATAAAATCTTTATTTAATGTACATATTAAGTATATTTAATTTTATATTTTACTTATAGGATACAATAATTTTTATTATTATTATACCTTATGACATTTATATAAAATCTTATTTTTCTATACAGTATTTATATAATTTTATTATAATTAATTCTTTTTTTTAATATAAATTCTACCCTATATTTTGTAACCTACCCTAAACCTTATCATTGTCTCAGCCACAATTCCCTATCTCTCTCTTGTCTCACTATCTCTCTCCCACCCTACTCTCACTGTTTTTGTCTCTCCCGTCCCTATCGTTTTTCTTCAGGCCCCTCCCCCCTCCTTAATTTCCCTAACCCTGCTCCCTTCCTATCTCGTCTGTCCCCCTCGTCCCATAGTCTCTCTCTCGTTCTGTCCTATTCCCAAGCGCCCCCAGTCTCTGTTCCTCTCGCCCCTCGCGTCATTTTCAATTCCCCTGACCGAGCTGCCCAACGGCAACGATCGGACCCCACCCATTTCCAATTTCAATCGCCCCTAATTTCTTTCGAAGCCAACTCAAACAACAACTTTTTTTTTTTTAATTTCAAATCACTATACTTTCAGCGCCTGAATTCATTTTGGGCATTTCCATTCTCTTCACGATCTAAGTTGACCCGATAAAATGCTACTAATTAATGATTTTAGTATATTATTTACGGATATAATTCTTATATTATTGTTTATAATAAATTTTCATTCATCGTCGTTCAATGTTTCCATCCTAATTATCTTTGAGAGTCATTCATATTCGGTATCATACTTTTAGTTTGTTATTTTATTATTAGTATTTTATTTATTATCTCCATTATTAGTATTGATTAAGTATTGTTAGTATTCACTTACCACATTTAAATTATTTATTTATCATGCTATATAGTGTTATTTATATAAGAGTTATTGTTAAATATATTTTGGATCGTTAGTTAGATATATTATTGTTGGGGCCAAATTTCTGTTTCTATTATATGTAAACTGGGTCACTATTTTTTGCATAATTATAGGAATATGTTAATGATCGTAATTTATTTAAAAGTCTCAAGTGTCTATTAATATACTACAATACTATATTATTACTAGTAAGTTTTATTTTTTATATCAACGGTATTACAATTTAAGTATGTCATCATAATGGTATTATTAACGTGTAATATATTATATTACTCATAGTATGTCCATTTTATTTATTTATTATTATTTTATCATTCTTTACGAGTTTTACAAATCATACTATTTTCTAATTAAATACATATTATTTATTTATCATATCGATTTGATAATCTATATTCAGTACTCTAGTATTGTATTCATTGTATACTTTTTTATATATATATTATGTAGTATGTCAATTTTATTTGTCAACGATTACTTTATCATTCCTTACGAGTTTTTACAAATTATATTAATTTTTCAGTAAGTACGTATTGTTTATTTATCATATCAGTTCAATAACCTATATGATTCGATACTCTAATTATGTGTCCATTTTTATACCTTCTTATATATATTAGTACTTTACGAGTTACTATAAAAGTGATCTTATATATATAGTTATGTTACCTTTTTAATTTACTCATATTATGTTATTGCTATAATTTTGACTTAACATCTCCTTTCGGGACTTTAATTGAATAGATCTTAAGCTCTTAAATAACTCCTAGGTAGGACTTAGTCTTAGAATGTAAGGTTAACGTGCTACTTATTTCTTTTAGATTCTCGATGTTTGGTTTCCCTTATCAAGGCTTGACTTTGTTCGGGTTGAGATTAGAGTATTGTTTTCGACCTTGGAGCAATTCCAGGTACGCGGTATTTGTTGTTGCTTGTGCTTGCTAGGTTAGAAATGATCTAACCGAACTAATCGATAATTACCCTAATTGATCTTAATTACTGATTGTGCTTAACCTATTAGCTCTAGAGGCCCGCAGTGGTAGATCCCTAGAGGAGCAACTGCTAATTATGTACAGGGATTCCCTAGTGGACTTTTACATAGGACAACATAGCTAGAATAATAGGTTTTAAACTCTGGTTTCTGAGTGTAAAGGATTAAAAGGAAAATGTATAATTATACTTACCTATATATGTGGGTAAAGACTAAGTGTGGTAGGGTTTGAATACCCCTTTGTTGTTCTATGGGCGTAAATTGAGATAATTAAACTGTAGATTATATTATCTACTATTAATTGCATATATATATGTGAATGATCTATCTGACATGCGTATGTGTTTGTACACCCGTACTGGGCTTTACCTCATTCTTTCTCTTTCAGGTGCTGGATTTGAGGATTTCCTTATTTATGAGGAGATGTTTATCGACGACATCCAAGAGGAGGATGGAGTCGAGTATCTATATTTATGTAATGACTAAATAGGGTGATATCTATGTTACTAATGGTTTATATTTTGTTAGGGAATTTGTATTTTGAGGAGATGGACTCCTTTTGATATCTGAGGATTTTAGTCATTTAACATATTTTATGTTTTGGTTATAAGTCGGGATGCCTTCGAACTTTTGGATGTTACAAGTTTATATGAGTTTATAATTAGATGCAGTTTCCCACTCCTTTGTGGATATTTATATATTATGTAATGTGATTTTTCATATTTCGATTGTGGACTTAAAAAGCCTTACATAATCTAAGCTAGCCAAGTTAGGAACCGTGTATAGGGTTTAAGGTACTTTGAGTTTAGGGTTAATCATGAGTAATCCTAAGCTATGTTGTTTGATAATTTAATTAAAAACAATAACTTATTGTTTGATGTTTCATGTTGCATTACTATATGTGTATTTATGAATGTTGCATATCATGTACATGTGCTGTAGGTTTCCATATTGAATGTTAGCTCATTTCCCTTCTTTTTTAGTTGCAGGAACTTTAAACAAGCAAGTAGTTTATGATGAAAACAGGGATATGTTGATAGGAATCAAGGGCTAAATACGTGATCCCAAGCATAAGGACTTATTGCCCTAGTTTGCCGAGCTACCTAGAAGGACCTAGCTCAAGAACAAGAAGAGTTCCTCCGAGCCGACCTGATGTGCATTCTGAGCTCCTCCAACATGTTCATAATTTCTTAGAAGGAAGAAGTTCCCACAGAAGTTGACAACTTCCATTTGTACCAAGGTCTAAGCTCCCATGAACCTAATCTATCAGACATCTAAACCTAAACTAGCCTATTGTTGAGCTGACCTACTAAAGTCGAGCTTCTAAATTCCAATAATCTTAGCAAGTGCCCTATAAGTTCCTAAGCTGTCGATTTGCTGATCCGATGCTGACCTAACCAGCTCAGCTTAGCTCTACATTTAACATCTTTTAGGACCATTGGATTAAGAGGTGAACACATTCATACCCTCTAACATCTATATTATCCTTGCTAGAATATTCCATTTTCGTATTATTATTATTTTGCCCTTACACTATATTTATTTTCCAATACTAGTATAGAATCTTTTTAGTAAATTGAAAGAAACCTAGGACTTACCCTAATTGGGATAAATAAATAGTTCCCATTATAATAGCTGCACATCGGTATCTTCTATATTCAAACATTTTCCCCCTTTAAGTTAAGTGCTTTTCTTATTATTCTTACTCTTATCTAGCCCATTGAGAACGTAAACTTGTGGGAGTAAACCTCTTGTCACATTTGTACATCATATCAAGTATGACTTGAGCCTGTATGAAGTGTTGGTGTGTCATATCTATCATCGGTGCATGGGAACCCTTGCTTAAAATCTTCGACTATCATCTAGTTTTCGAACCATTTTACGGTTTAGACCTAACCCTAGTTCATGAAATACCATTATTCATGTGTCCATTTAACGCGTATTGCAACCAAGAACAGACAAGGCCGGTAGTAGGGATGGGTCCAAGCTTGCTGAAAGCATGAAGAGATGATAGGGAAAGTGCGAAAGAACAAAGATGTGAATGAAAAGTTAGTAAAAACCTACAAACAGCTCTAAAAGATATGACGCACCAATGAAACTTTCGAGGGCTCAGGCACAACTCAATATGATGCACTAATTGGTCCGATGAGATTACTTGCCACCTAGCCTTATTTAAATGTTAGGATAAGAGTGAATTGAAAATAAATAATCATTGTTTACAAGAGAAAGAATATTCAGTATATTGATAATGATCTCCTTCCAACTACAAGTATAAGAGTAATTATACCCGATAAGTTAAGGCAATTTGCCTAAAAGGGGAAAAGATAAAAAGGGTATTTCCTAAAGAAGTAATATACAAAGAATATAAGGGTAAAAATGAATATTCTCAAGAAAACAATAATTAGCGTAATAGATTTTACACGTGGTCATGTATACTTGTAGAGATGTATTGGTGAGGTCGTTGGAGGATGCAAATAAAAGAGTACGATCAGATTGCTTATCCAAGCAAGGGTGATTAATGACTAATTCGGAGTCTCTGTATAGGCCTCTCGGCAAGGGTGATGCTAAGAAAGTAGTTCGTTCGAATATGAGTAAGTGTGCGAGGTTTGGCTAATGTCTCAGCATTCTTTAAGTTAGCACACAATCTCTAAGAGATGGGTAGTCAAACGACCTAAAAGAGATATTTAGCTTTGATAGGAGTCGACTAGAGCAAGAGGATTCGCCTTACTAGCCCCTTTAGTTTTCGGGCTCAGCTACGGGTCAAAGGCTCAGTAGCTTGGTTCCTATTATTCCCTCTGGGTTGATTTGGATTTGGGATTAAATTTGAATGGTCTTCAATTAGTTCTCTATCAGAGTGATATAGATTGAAGTCGGTAATGTTGAAAGTGTTAGAAACTCCATAGTCTTCGAGCAACTTCAACCTATAGGTATTATCATTAATCTTCCAAAGGATTCTAAAGGGTCCCTCAGCTATTACAGATAATTGTTTCCTCTTTGTAGACACTTAATTTTTGCTTCCTTTTATTTTTCAAATTAGGTTATCGGGTCCTAAATTAGAAAAAATAGAAAATTAAAGAAAACTCAAAAATGAAGAAATTTAGAAAAAAAAATAGGAATTCTAGAAAAGTACAAAAAAAATATGAAAATAAAAAAAGAAAACCCAAAAAATATGAAGTTTAGAAAAAAAAATACAAAAATTTTCAAAAAATAAGAAAAGCATTAAAAATTTTGAAATTTAGATAAAAAAACACAAAAATTAAGAAATTTGGAAAAAAGTTATAAAATCAAAAAATTACAAAAAATTAGAAAAATTAAAAAAAAATAAAAGATTCTAGAAAATAACTTTTTATTAAGGTAGATTTTTATTATTTAATTTGGTTTAGATTTAAATTTAGCCCAAGCTAATCGAGTCCATATGTGCATTTGCACATATGGATAAGGCACAAGCCAACAGCCTAATGGTTAAACATATAAACTAGGCATAGGGTTTGAGTATGAGGTCTTGAGTTCGAATAGTAGCAAAGGCAGGGATGCCTTTTTTCTTTTTTATTTTTTGTTAACTAATAAACTGCCACTTATTAGGATCTGATTGTGCCACGTGTCTTAACATGTTGCAGCGTTGGGTTGGGTGGTCTTGCTAACGTGGTGTGCCACGTTAGCTGCCACATATTACATAATGACACGTAGCAGGTCGGGAGTAGTTGGCATAGCTAACATAGCGCCACATCAGTACTTTCCCTCTTTTTCCTCCTCTTTTCCCTCGATTTTCCTCCTTTTTCCTTCTTAAGAACAACTCGACCTCCTCACTTTGGCCTTTGATTTCGTACTTTTTCCTTATTGAAACACACCAATTAATGGTGCGAATTCATCCTTTGCATAGCCTACTGTGAATTAAACCCATTAACACATTTAAATGTAGTTAAAGGAGCATTCAATTTGAGCTCCAAAATTTGGGGAAAAAAAAAACTGATTTTCTGGAATTTGCATTCAAATCTGATTTAAGCTTTCCTTAGTTTCTAGGTTGAATTTGACTATAAATTGGGGCTCATGGATCATCAACGAGCATAGACAACCAATAGAATCACTAGACATAACCCCTCTCTCTCCCCATGATCACTTTCTCTCTCTAACTCACTCTATCTCTCTTCAATTCTCTCTCTTCACTCTAACTTAAACTGAACCACTACTCTAGGGAGACTACCCGAGGCTTAAGCTTCTCAACCCAGTTGCTCTCGACCTTCGCCGTAATCCCTAGTAGTGACTCCAATAACTTACAATTAAACCCTAGCCAACGTCGTCCCTCCCTTTCCTCGAACCACCACCAAACACCACCTTAGGCACCAACTAACCATACGGTTGAAATCAGTACACTCTAAAACCCCTACCTTAATCGGCCAACCACGCCTAGCAACTCCCTTTAATGTCACCTAAGCACCATCGTCGACCGCCACCTTCGACTACCGCCAAACGACCAACCTAAGCCACGGCATCGATCCTACCCTCTAATTCCTTAATAAAAAACATACAAAACACTCCTCATCTACTCGTTTTAGTGATCAAAACAAGACGAATCATGTTGTGGTTATTGCTATTGTGGAAGCCCGACTCAAATCTAGTGAGCCAATTCGAACTCGAACCGATCCGACTCGAGATTCGATCTAATGACCCAATCTGATCCGACGACTCGACCCAACTAACCCACCCAGGTTTGACCCGCGTGCCCAAAATCCATCCGAAGTTTTTTTTTTTTGTTTATTTATTTGTTTTACTCATTTATGTAAATGTAATCAAATAAAAAAAGGGAAGAAAAGAAAAAGAAAAAGAAAAAGAAGAAGAAGAAGAAAAAAAGAAAAAAAAAAGTAATTTTGTTTTATTTTATTTTTACTAGTTTAACTAAATAAGATATAATAAGTAATAAATAAATTAAGTGGTAAAATAGGATAAAAAAGGAAAAATAAATAAAACAAGAATAAATTATTGTTTTTTATCACTTAGAAAAATTGATTTTTCAGATAAATAAAGAAAAAATATATCAGCCATTTTTCAAAATTAGGGCCCTTCTTTTAGATTTTCCAAAAATGAAAATTTCAATTTAAGACTTTCATTTTTAGAAATTTCCTCAAATAAACCGAACTGAACTAAAGATGTAAATTTCACATGTTTTCAAAATTAAAATCAATTTAACCCACTAAAGTTTTCATTAAAAGAGCTACGTACATTTGATTTCGAATAGCAAGTACGTAGGCACCTATGAGGCAACGATAAAAATAAAAAAATATATAATTTCCTTTTTAGTTTAAATTATTTAAGTGATCCAATCAAAAGTAAATAATAATTGAGTTTTATCTTTCAAAATTAAAAAGTGATTTTTAAGTTTAATTTTAATTTTGGAAAGTTAATGGTACTCGTAAGGATTTAAAATTCCTAACCCCTAGATCCATGATCTCCAGTTTCAAAAAGCTGTTTCAAAAATCGATTTTTTTTTTTTTTTTTTTTGCGGACTAGTGGCTAAGTTATAACTAATCTACTTAATTGGTTGTAACTTAACTATTTTTCTCGAGTTTGGTCGAGTGGCGACTTCAAATTTGTTTTAAAAAGAAACAGTTTTTTTTTAAACCCTAGTCGAAGATCAATATTAAACGAATAGAGTTTAATACCAATCGGTTTAGAGAAAACTTAATTTTTAAAGAACCAGGAGGGTGAAAATTCAAGCTCAACAGCTTAACAACTCTACTGGGGACGTTAAAAGGGTTAACCATTTGATTTTCCAAAATTAAGATTAATCTCCAAAATCACCTTAAATGCAATTTATGTACTCGTTTTTTTTTTTTTATATAATTGTACTAATGTTTTTTTGTAGGTTTGGTCTTTTATTTTGAGAGGGGGATTTATTTTACTATATCATGAATGCGTGATATATACGGTTGAACCTAAGCCGTCTTAGGAAATGACAACACCAACAACAATAATGGCAATGTTAACCTCGAGGTTATCGATCCCACTGAGTTAAGGTTCCAATCTTTGGAACAAACAATGGGGAAGATTGTAGATTAACTGAGTTTTCTTGCTGATAGCATCTCTTTGCTTAAGTCTATGGCTCCATCAAATGAAGAAAGTTTCAAAGCTCGATACAGAAAGAATGTTGAAGCCCCACTTCTCAAAGAAGCCTACCCCTCAAGACTTTGAATCCTTTGAAACAGAAGGGGTATTTCCAAAGGCCAACCTAACTTTTGAGCCTAATACTTACTTATTCCCGATCAACCCAAAGCTTGAAGCCAACTAAGATAGATTAAAGGAACTTGAGAAGCAGCTAACTCAATAGATTACCGAAAAAATGAAAATGCTTGAGGGGTATGATGGATTCGAGCACACTAGCATAACGAACTTCTTTGCCTATGATTATGGAAGCTTTCTGGAGAAGTTCAAAGTACTTGACTTTGAAAAATACAATGGGATTGGATGCCCTAAGCAGCACACCTGGCTGTATGTATGCAAGATGGGTAAGTATGTACAGTATGACCAGCTTATGGTCCAAACCTTTCAGGACAACTTAACAGGCCCTACCTTGACCTGGTATGCTAAGTTAGACCTAAATCAAGTGAATACATAGGAAAAGCTGGCCAAAGCATTCTATGAGCAATATAGATTTAACATCGAAGTGGTGCCAACAATGATGGATTTGGTTGCCCTAAGGAAGAGGCACAATGAATCCTTCAAAGAATCAGCTCAAAGGTAGAGGTCCCTAGTTGTAAGGGTATCTACCCCTGTGATTGAGAAAGAGCTAACCGCAACTTTTATTAACACTCTTGAGAGGCCCTATTTCGCTCACTTGATCGAGCAAGCCTCTTCTAGCTTTGCAGAAGTAGTGGCAGTAGGATGTTGAATTGAGAGTGTTGTTTCCTCTAGCAAGCTACAAGAGACATCAGATAGAAGACCGCCCTCTGCTAAACCTACCACCAACAAGCCTAGAGAAGCTACTATCAGCATGGTCAACTCAAATGCAAGGCCTAACTCCCGGGTTTCTTTCAGGACGAATCCCCCACCAGTTCAACAGTAGTTTAGAAGACAACCACAAGCTAGTAGAACCCCAAGACAGTTCACCAGAATACCCGTTCTACTCAGTCAGGTACTTGAAAAGTTAAGGAGAGATAATCTGCTCCATTCTGAAGCTGAGGTTTTGTTTATCCCAATGCAAGATCTCAATATCATCTAGGGCAAGTATGCTATTTAACTGACTCGTGCTGGAGGTTGAAAAACAAAATCCAAGACTTGATTGATGAAGGTACAATATAACTGGATTTTGTGGAGGCTCCTACTCCAAACGTCAACAACAACCTACTGCCAAACCATAGACCCATCATCAATATGATATCTGACTACTCAGAATCTGCCATCAACATGATCAGTCCCAACCAAGAACCAAAGGTTTATAGTTCTACAAAAAAGAAGTCCCACAAACTAAAAGGTACACCTTCCATGTGCTTGTGGCCCTTGGAAATTATAAAGCTACCCCTTCAACTATTAGGCAATAAACCAAGAGTAATCAAGCTCGCTTGTAGGGAGGATCATTTGCTCCGGCAGAATCTATGATTCAAGGGAAGACTTGAAGAAGAAGGTCGTACTGGAAATGCTAAGCACTAAACAAGCTGAGCATAAAGAAGGATTAACTGCATTCACTAAGATGATCAAGTCTAGCGAGCATAAAACAATGGACCAACTCGCTAAGACTCCAGCATAGATATCCCTCATGAGTCTATTGATGGCATCAAACCCATACTGAGAAGCTTTATTCAGAACACTAAGGAAAGTCAAGGTTCCTCATGAAATCCCAACTGAAAGGATTGGCTCTGTCACCAATTCCATCCTCACTATGGATCAAATTTCCTTCTCCATCGAGGAACTAAGCGAAGAAGGTACCCAGTACACAAAGCCTCTATTCATAATAGTGAGGATAAATAACATCATCACGACAAGAGTCCTCATCAACAACGGGTCATCTCTAAATGTCTATCCTTTAGCCACCCTAGATCTATTGGGCATTGATATGACTGCTATCAAGCCGAGTTCAACAATAGTGAGAGCTTTTGATGGATCTAGGAGAGAAATAATAAGGGATATCGGACCACAGACATTCAATATCCCATTCTAGGTTTTAGACATTCCAAGGATCTTCAATTTGTTATTGGGAAGGCCTTGGATACATTCAGCAGGGGCTATATTGTCAAGTCTTCACTAGAAAGTTAAGTTCATTTCCATTAGCCAAGTTATCACAATTCTTGGTAACCAAGATTATGAAAACTACAAAGAGACGACTGTACCCTATATTGGTATGGAAGAGCAAGAAGACTTTGGACTTCAAATGTTTGATGAGGTGTGCATAATCACTAATCAGCAGAAGGATGAGAGGCTAAAATTCAAAGGAGGCCAGTTTGGGACCTATGGCTTAGGATACATTCCGACCTCAATGGAAGAGTTGCAAAGAATGCAAGCTAGGTTGTATCACACTCCGATGGCCTTCCCCCCATTGTCAGAAACTTTCATCTAGGCTAAAGCCCAAAACTTAAAGCCCACCAAAGAAGGCACTTCCAACAGAAATGAAGGGGCTATGCTATCCAACAAATCCTAACACTTGAATAATTGGTTCTCCATCTCTGTGAATAACAATAAACCTTTCTTAAGGTAAAAGATGAATCACGATCCAGTATTTTATGGAATTTTGTAATAAATTACACCTGTTCTTCAAATGATTATACTTGAAAGAGAGTTCCTTTAAATAAAATCAAGTCTCTTTTCCCTTTACTCTTGCCTCACTTATACTCTCCCTTTTACATACTTTCCTTTTTCTCCAGATTCGACGATCTAAATAAAGGCCATGGGTACTTCGTACAGATAGGTGATGAAAATATTGATATCACTTTCAGCCCTACTGAGTTAGTTGTCGGGAGTGATATCAATGACCATAATAACATGTAAGAAACCTAGCGAAAACATAAAATGAGTAGAATCTCTATTAACGAGCCAACCGAGATAATTAATGTCAGGACCAATGATAACCCTAAGGTATTGAAAATTAGGGGAAATTTGAAAGAAGATTGAAGGGCAGAGATGACCACATTACCGTCCGAATACCAAGATGTATTCACATGATCTTATGAAGACATACTCGGATTAAATCCATCGATAGTAGTCCATCGTTTACCCACACGAGAGAATATCAAACCTAAGAAACAAAAGTTAAGAAGATTCCGATCGGATGTTATAATGAAAATCAAGGAAGAAGTCAGAAAATTATTAGAGGTCGGTTTTATAGAGGTATCTGATTATCCCGAGTGGGTGGCTAATATCGTACCCGTAACAAAGAATAACAGAAAAGTTAAAATGTATGTGGACTTTTGAGACCTTAATCAAGTAACTCCTAAAGATAATTTCCTTTTACCCCATATTGATGTCTTGGTCGATAACATAGTTGGAAACCATATTTTCTCTTTCATGGATGGATTTTCTAAGTATAACCAAATTCAAATGGCTGAAGAAGACAAAGCCAAGACAACATTCATCATAATTTAGGGCACGTTTTGCTATAAAGCAATGCCTTTCGGACTCAAAAATGCTGGAGCAACTTATCAAAGAGCCATGGTAGCAATCTTTCATGACATGATGCACAAAGAGAGTGAAGTATATGTTGATGATATTATTGCTAAGTCCAAGGAAGGATAAAATCATGTAGAAAATCTGAGGAGATTGTTTAATAGGTTAAGAAAATTCCAACTAAAGCTCAACCCAGAGAAATGTACTTTCGGAGTGACTTTAGGGAAATTATTGGGTTTTATAATCAACCAAAGGGGCATTGAAGTGGACCCTAATAAAATCAAAGCGATAGTTGACCTGTCCTAGCTACACACACTCAAAGAAATCAAAGGTTTGTTAGGTCGTTTAAACTATATAGCCTGATTCATATCCTAACTCACAGATAAGTGCCGTCCATTGTTTAAGTTGTTAAAAAAGAACGCCAAGATCAATTGGGACAAAGAGTGCGAACAGACATTTACAACAATCAAATAATACCTCATGAACTTTCCAATTTTAGTAGCTCGAAAACCTAAGAAGCCTTTATTCCTATACTTGATAATATTACCAGAATCCATGGGGTACATTCTTGGCCAGAAAAATGAGGAAGGGAAGGAACAGGCTATATACTACTTAAGCAAGAAATTCACTGAAGGGGAGTAAAGATATTCAGAAATTGAAAAAACCTGTTGTGCTTTGGTCTGGGTAATGCATCGACTCAAATAATACACACTCTACTACTAGGTTGAATTATTGACTCAACATGATCCCCTGAGATACTTGGCAGACAAACTAGCCCTAATTGGCAGAATCTCAAAGTGGCAAATGCTACTATCAGAGTTTGACATTACATACGCGAACTAAAATTCGATTAAAGGGCAAGCTCTAACAAATCAATTGGCAAAAAATCCCTCCGATAGCATTCCCCAAGAGGTATAAGTCAATTTTCCCGATGAGGATATCTTAGCGGTTAAGGGAAACTCTGATAAAGGAGAAGATGATGAGCCACCAAAATGGAAAATGTTCTTTGATGGTGCAGCTAACGTGTCTGGGTGTAGAATTAGGGCAATACTAATATCCCCTGAAGGTATTCAATAACTTGTGGTCATAAGACTCGTTTTCCCGTACACTAATAATATTGTTGAGTACGTAGCATGCATCATAGAACTCAAGATGGCCCTAGATAAAGACATTTAAGAATTAGAAGTATATAAGGACTCTTCACTCATTATTAGCCAAACCCGAGGAGAATACAAAACTAAAGATCTTAAGCTGGTGCCTTATCACAGGTACTTGACTGAATTGACGAAGAATTTCAAAGAAATCACCTTTAATCACGTACTAAGGGCTTAAAATCAATTTATTGATACCTTAGCCACGTTAACATCTATGATCCAAATATCTGGTGGAGTCGAGATTCAACCTCTTACTATTGAAATTGAAGCATGCCTTCTGCCTAACAATTGAGGGTATGAATGACTAAAATCCGTGATGCCATAATGTTAAGATATTCCTACAACAAAGTATATACCCTGAAGAGGCCGAGAAAAAGGATAGACAGATGATTAGGAGATTGGCCACTTAATTCTTAGTAAGCGAATCCACCTTATATTGATGCTCATTTGACTGTACACTCTTAAGATGTGTGGATGACAAAGAGGTTGAGAAGTTAATGAAAAAAGTGCATGAAGGGGTATGTGGCCCTTACATGAACGAATACATGCTAGTGAAGAAAATTATGAGGCTAGAGTATTATTGGTTAACAATGGAAAGTGATTACATCAAATACGGTAGGCATTGTCACCTATGCCAAGTTTATGCAAATAAGATGAAGGCCCCGCCTTAAGAATTGTACGCTCTCTTAACACCATGGCCTTTTTTAATGTGGAGCATAGATATCATCGGCCCGATCACTCCAAAAGCGTCCAATAAGCATCGCTTCATACTAGTCACCATCGACTACTTCAGCAAATGGGTTGAGGCTTCGTCTTATTCGAACGTTACTAAAGGGGTTGTAGTTAAGTTCATCAAGAGAGATATTTTGGCCCAATATGGGATTCCGAAAATGATTTTCACTAACAATGGTGCCAATCTTAACAACAAGCTTATGTCAGAATTATGCCGACAGTTCCAAATCATTCATAGGAACTCTACTCCTTATCGACCCCAAATGAATGGAGCCATTGAAGTAGCCAACAAAAACCTCAAAAGAATCATTGAAAAAATGGCTATCACAAATAAGGATTGGCATGAGATGTTACCATTCACACTTATGGCCTATCGGACTTTTATTAGAACGTTGATTAGGGCAACATCATGCTCTTTGGTATATGGAACTAAGGGGCAGCTTAGGATTGAATCTATAAACAACTTCAAAGGGGGTCTACTTAGTGGTGTCTTGTACTATTTGGTTGTAAGTGAATTTGACCACTAGTAAGCAGAAGTCTCAATTAGCCAAGTTCTTGCCTACTGTAGCTTAGAGCAGAGATCCTGGAGTATGATTGACTACCTTTGTTTAGCTATCCGTTTAGGGGTGACAAGAAGTACTAAACAGTAGTTCGGTCCCCATCTGTCACCATAGAGTTCTCTAGAAATGGCTCAAGAACTTCAGGTCTCTATCTAATACTACGATTCTCAACACACCATATAGCCGAACAATTTCCTGCAAGAAAAGAAAAGCAATACCTAAAGCATTGTTAGTTTTAGAAGAGGGCACAAAGTGTGTCATCTTGCTAAACCTATCCATGACAACTATTACAAAATCTTTGCCTCGAGTAGTTCGCCGTAATCAAAGAATAAAGTCTATGCTTAACTCTATCCATAGTCTCGTTGGAATAGGCAAAGACATTGCTTTCCCTTGCTTGGCTCAGCTTTCAGCTTTCTTGCACACAGCATACCTTTCTACAACTCGGTGCACATCACACCTCATTCTAGACCAGAAGAAACAACCATTCAACAGCTTATAGGTCCTCTCCCCAAAATGCCCGAAGAGTCCTCCATTGCGAGCTTCTTTAATCAGTAATTCTCTTAGTGAATAGATCGATACGCACAATTTTCCTCCTTGGAACAAGTATCCATCCTCCATATGATACTTGTCCATTGTCCTCCCGTCGACACAACGCGTAAGTATATGTCCAAAGTGTGGATCCCCCTTAATGCTTACAAACCTAAACAATCTTGTTTGTAGTTTAGTAAAGAGCGCATGTCTTCTCGAAAGAGCATCTGCAACTACATTGCTCTATCCTTGTTTGTATTTTATTACGAAATTAAATCCTTCAAGGAATTCGACCCATCTCACCTGCCGCTTTGACAACTTTGTCTGACTTTGAAGGTAGCTTAGAGACTCATGGTTAGTATAGATGACAAATTCTTTCAACAATAGATAATGCTGCCTTCTTGTAGTGCTCAAATCAATGATAAGAGTTTTTTGTCGTACATAGAGTAGTTTAGTTAAGGTCCTCTAAGCTTCTCACTATGGTAGGAAATTGGTCGGCCTTCTTGCACTAGGACGGTACCTATTCCAATGCCTTACACATCACATTCCAGCTTACATACTTTCTCGAAGTCAAGCAAAGATAGCATAGGTGTAGAGGTCAATCTTTCTTTCACCTCTACAAAGCTTCTCTCCTCCTTTTCTCCCCATTGGAAGTTGGTGTTCTTTTTTGTTAGCTTAGTAAGTGGCGTAGTAAGGGTGCTAAAATTCCCGATGAATCTTCTTTAAAAGGAAGCTAATCCATGGAAACTACTCACCTCGGTACAAGTAGTAAGAGTCGGCCACTCAACGATTGCTTGAATCTTTTCGTTGTCCACTCGTAAGCCTTGCCCCATTTACTATATAGCCTAAGAATACCACTTCCTCCTAGCAAAAACAACACTTCTTAAGGTTGCTAAATAATCTCTCAACATAAAGGATATTCAACATGGTACAGAGATGTTCATAGTGACTCGGCATATCGGCACTATATACTGAGATGTTGTCAAAGTATACCATAACACATTTCCCCATTAGATTTCTTAACATGCGGTTCATCAATCACATGCAAGTGTTTAGGACATTCAACAAGCCAAATGGCATGACCATTCACTCATAGAGTCTATGCCAAGTTTTGAACGTAATTTTCTACTTATATCTTGGCCTCATGCAAATTTGGTGGTAGCCAGAATTCAGATTAATCTTGCCAAAGATCTTAGCCCCACTTAATTCGTTCAGCATGTCTTCCAACCTAAGAATAGGATACCTGTATTTGATCGTTATCTTATTTACCACCCGGCTGTCAATACACATCCGCCAGGTACCATCCTTTTTTGAAACTAAAAGCGCCAAAACAACATAAAGGCTGAGACTTTCCTTAACATAACCCCTCTTCAATAGTTCATTGACTTATCGTTGGAGCTCAAAAGCTTGTTTAGGACTCATCCTATAAGCTGACTTATTTGGTAGAGTAGCATTAGGTATTAAGTCAATGTAGTGTTTTATGCCTCAAATTGAGGGGAACTCCTTGAGTAAATGTCTTGGGAACATATCAGCATATTCTTCTAGCAACACTCTTACTTCTAGGAGTAGTTTAACCCACTCCTTCAATTTTAACAGACGTCTGACCAACATAAGGGTTAGCTCTTCAACATTAATGGCCTTTTAGAGTTCAGCTTTACTCATCATTAGAGTCTTCTTTGATTCGCAAGTAAGCTTAGTCTATAGTTTGTTAACTTCACTCGACAGCATCAAGTTTAGTGTAATCTTCCAACCATCCTTCTCAAACACATAAGTTTTCCTACATCTATCATGGATAACTCTTCTATCGAACAACCATGGTCTGCCAAGAAACATGTGTGAGGTGTACATAGGCAATACATCGTAGAGAATCTCATCAGAGTAATTTCCAATTGCGATTGGTAGTTGTACTTGCTGAATGACATGTAGTACTCTCTTCTCACTCGGCCAATGCAACTTGTATAACTTCGGGTATGCAATAGTCAGCAACTTTAACCTTATGATCAGATTGGTCGATGATATATTAGTGTGACTTCCACTATCAACAATTAGTGTGCTCACCTAATCATTCACCCTACAGGTGGTACGAAATAAGTTTTCCTTCTACTCTTCCTTGTGTGAGGGTTCTAAGTTCATTGCTCGTTAGACAACTAAGATCAATTGATCTAAGTCCTCAGCAAACATGTTCTCCTCAATCAATTCATTATCATACGAAACTTCTTTTTCGATAAGGTTCTCCTCCTTAGGTTTCTCATCAATACTCTCCACTTCCAGCTTCGAGATGTCTCCCTTGATGACCATAGTTCTTCAGTTTAGGCATTGAGCAGCCATACATCTAAACCCTTGGCACTTAAAGAACTCGATCTGACTCATCTACTTTCCAAATCCTTGCCCTTTCTCATAAGTTTGGGTTATTACATCACTGTTAGGTCGACCCTTCTGCTCAGCTTGGTCATCTACCTTTCAGATCGATTCAGTATTTGACTAAGCTTGGTGACTTCCCTGTTCAGCTCGGCTAGTTGATAATCTGGTCGGTACTCGACTTCTTTTTTGCCTCTCCACTTATTAAGCTATTTAAATGGCTTCGTCCATTGTAGTGAATCGTTAGAGTTCCACAATGTCTCGAATGTCACCTCTCAACCCAATAAGGAACCTAAAGATTGTTCGTATTAGTGGTTCCTCCACTTCACAACGGATCATAAGCATTTGAAATTCTTGGACATATTCATCGATAGATTGGCCTCCTTGTCTCAACTCTTGAAGCCGAGTAAAAGTATCTTCAAATAAGTATTTAGTACAAATCTGTTTTTGAGTATTCTCTTTATCTTAGGCTAAGTATTAATCTCTCTGTATCCTTCTTGTCTCCTTATTACTTAGAAATTCTTCCATTACATGGTAGCATATCTAAAGAACTCGACAATTGTAGTTCTCACTTTCTCGTAATCCTCATATTAATAATATTCAAACATACGCTCCACCCTCTCTTCCCACTCTAAGTATTCATTCGCACTTCCAAACCTATTGAAACTTGGAATTCAAAGCTTTACATGGTTAGAGGCTTTAAGTACTCGCACTTGCTCTTTTTCTTCATAATACTCTTCCTCATCCTCTTTTCCCAGATCTCCCAAGTCAATCTTTGTCCTTACTCATTCGCTTATTGACTCATTAAAAATGTGAGTATGTGAACCAACAAGTGTATCGAGTCACCAAAGTAGTACAAATGGTGAGTCAAGGTTGTATTCCATAGGGAGCGAGGTGCTAAATACTAAATTATTTGAGTTTTTCCCTAAGCTAAGCTATTGATAATTGAATTAAAAGTGAGTGAAAGCTAAATAACAAGGTGAACACTAAACCAAATGTTCTAGTTGTACTATGAAGGTCCCGAGTCTAGGAGATAAAGAGATCAACTTGGGATTTGTAAATCTATTCTCATTTGAATCGATGGGATGTCTTAAATCGATATTCGAAATTAACTGCAAGGGATTTAACTAAACTCACTAAAACTCGCCCACTTCCTAGAGTAGCAGAATTCTAATTATAGCATAAATTCACTCGTTAAGGTAATTTATCTATAATTATTTGGTAAATAATAATCTGCTCACACCGAATTTATTATTTTAGTTAGAAATATGGTTCAGGCATGTCTCCATGACCCGAACCATACTTCCAACTACATTAAGTACGTAAGTTCATGAATTTAATTAAAACCCGCATATCCCTATGATGAGCTTTTTCACAAATTCAAGCTAT
The DNA here is from genome assembly GCA_024138015.1 of Lumnitzera littorea. Classification (NCBI taxonomy): domain Eukaryota; kingdom Viridiplantae; phylum Streptophyta; class Magnoliopsida; order Myrtales; family Combretaceae; genus Lumnitzera; species Lumnitzera littorea. The sequence continues at coordinate 31,394,828 of JAMXBB010000003.1, forward strand.
GTTCAACACGAGTTATCGAAACCCTCCCAGATATCCTACAAATCTATCTAGCTAACAAAAATAATGGCCACGTGTTAAACAACTAAAAAATGAACACAATAGAAAAATTCCCAAACATTCAAAATCAGCATCGGAATAAAACACGAACACTTCAATTCATTGAATCCATCAATACAAAACCCAATTACATTAAGTGCTAAATCATATCGCAAATCCCAAATGAATCAAGATATATTTAAATTGAAATAACATGGAAAAAAAACACCTCATCGATACATTCAATCCCGAAACCCGATACAATAGTTGGTATATCTTAATTCATTTGAAACCCGGGATGGTCCTCTAGTAAGCCAGAACACAAGGATTTAGAGTCCTGAAATTAAACAATACATAATGAAATTAATAAAATGAAAATAAAGTTTCTATTCTCTTGTAAACTAAGTAAAAAAAATCAAAATACCTAAGTTGCTACTTCTTATCTTCTATTCTTCTTTATCTTCGGCTACTGTCCTCTCTCTCCTTTTTGGGCTCTCTCTCCCCCCTCTTCCTGTATTTCTGGCTACTGCTTTTCATTTCTACATGTAAGCCTTTTTTCTTTCTTCTTTTGGGTTGTCCTTTGTCTTTATAATATATTGTGCTGATTTCTGTCTACGTGGGCTACAGGGTAGTACAATGGGCTGACAGTTTCTTTCCATTTTAGGCTTGTATATTTGACACACTTAAAAGAAACATCAACACTGGAACATGCTATATAACTCCAGGCATATCAACATATATAACTCCAATTACTTTTTCTTCATTCAACAGCTCTTTTATGTCAATTGAATTGTTACTTGCTTTGGAAATAAACCCCTTGAGTGTGTGCCTTTAAACTTGGTTGATTCAGTTCAATTGTGCTTCATTGCTACTTGGTTAAGCCGAATTCTAGTTGGGAGCCACTATTGTATGGAGCTTCTCAAGCATACTACTGTTCACATGGAGAGATGCTTGGTTGGTTGGCACACGTGTGCTACAAATTGAGCTCAACTAAAATTGTTGTTTACTATAGCTGCTATCATGATGCCAAGCTACTATTACGAATTGAAGAAGTGTGGGTTGCTCATGTTTGTGAATTCAGTTGCTTGATCTCAAGTTGGAATTACTGGACACGATTCTGAGGTGAAGTTACGACCATGATGGAGAGGTGGAAAAATAGGTTTTGTCTCCATCACTCCCTTGATCATGGTCATGATAGAGGGAGTGACGAGTGCTAAGCACTCAAATTCTTTTAATTACGGCCGTGATGAGTCTCAGTTGATCTTATCATTAATCCTTTATCACGGCCATGATAGCTCTAAATCTCCTTATTGGAATTTGATGGCTGCTACAATATTGACTATCTTGCTTTTGTGCTGAAGTCTCTCTTGGCTTTGGAATTATTCAACGGTTGTCATCCATGTTAGTACTCATGACCTCTTGCATAGTATTTTCATTGCCTGCAATAAATAGAAGAAAAATTAGTGATAGTGAAGGCCTATACTCAACAAATTGAGCTATTAGTGTTAGCTTGGCTTGTGCTTGGATCTTTTAAGAATCTAAAACTCAATTGCAAATTGGTTGCTTGGCAAACTCTCGGTTGATCTTGTTACAGCTGCTACTATTTTGATGCATAGATATCTAGCTGTTGATTGAAAAGATGACAATCCTAGATATTAGAAGTGGGGAATTGTACTGCCATTTTAATTTTGAAAATTGTTTTAGAATTTGAAGTCAAAACCAGTAAGACATATGGACCACTTAAGCACAGTTTTTGATCCTTTAGTTGAGATTATTGAATAGTTGACCCAAAACATGTATTCATCAATTTTTTAAAATAATTTGCAAAAATTGTTCTAATATATGTATGAAGGTGTGCCATTTTGGTGGAGATAAATGTGAAATTATACACATTTATCACTTACTCCTCCACCTTGAACTTATCAAGTTGAGTTTTGACCTCTAACAGGTTAGGTAACTTATAGGGTGTTATGCATGGCTTCAGTAAGTTGGTAAGCCAATACATGAACAGCTTGGGTTAAATCCATCAAAAAGTTAGCCACCTCATCAAGTCTCTTATTGGTGCTCCTAAGGGTACCTTGAGACTGTTAACCATGGTAGACAACTCTAGTGTTGCCATCTCCAATACTGACGTTAACACTTAGTTTTGTCATTCTCCTCTGATAGGTCTTAGTTTTCAAACTTTTCGATTAGATGTTTTAGCAAACACTTCTACAAACCAAAAATTTAACAGCCAGCAAACATAACAATTAGACGAGCACAGTAACTTGCTCTATTTCATACATGCAAAATAGAGTATAGACAGAACTTCGAAATAATCTACTACAACTCAAGCAAAACCTTCACTCTAATACTAAGACGATGTGTACCGTAACCAAGAATAGACAAGGCCAGCAGTAGAGATGAGTCTAAGCTTGCCAAAAGCTTGAAGAGATGATGGGGAATACGCAAAAGAGCAAAGATGTGAATGAAAAGTAAGCAAAAACCTACGAACAGCTTCAAAGGATATCACGCACCAATGAAACTTCTGAGGATTTACGGCACAACTCGATATGACCCATAAATTGGCCAGTAAGGTTACTCACTACTTAGCCTTGCTTAAGAGTTAGGATAAGACTAAATTGAAAGTAAACAATTAGTATTTACGAGAAGAAGAATATTTAGTGTATTAATAATGATCTCCTTCCGGCTACAAGTACAAAAGTATTTATACTTGATAAGTTAAGGCAACTTGCCTAAAAGGGGAAAAGACAAAAAGGTATTTTCTACAGAAGTAATATATAAAGAATACAAGGGTGATGCCGAAAAAGTGGTCGATTCAGGCATGAATACGTATGCGAGGTTTGGTAAATGTCTCGGCATTCTTCAATTCAACACACAATCTTTAAGAGATGGGCAATTGTATGGCTCAGCATGTAGAGTGGTTCATCAAAGAGATACTTGACTTCGATAGGAGTCGGTTAGAGCAAAAGGATTCGCCTTGCTAGCCCCTTTAGTCCTTAGGCTTTATTATGGGTCAAAGGCCTAATAGCCTGACTCCTACCACCATCTATAATAGTGCTCGTATCATCTTGGTATTAGAGCTTATCTATGTTCGTGTAAGTTTTTAGCATTCTGTATTCTTATGTATTTATGCCGTAGTGTTGTTGTGTGAATTATATTGTGTTTAGGTTAGACTATCGTGGTTGTACATAGTAGTTATCAATGTGGTGTTCTGGGTATTAGGGAGTTAGTGTAGGATTGCTCTATTTTCCCTTGTTTATGTACTTACAAAACAAAATATGTGTGGACTTATAGATGATTTGCGATTGTCTTGAGTATTGTTGATAGTGTTTGGTCATAGTTAAAGCAAGTGTTGTTGAGTCAAATTTTGAGGTTGGATTTTAAAGAAGGTTTTGTGTGATTTAGACGAGATTCTGATTGGACATAGTAGTTCATTAAAGTCATAAACAGTATCGGATTCAAGTGTTCAAAGAGCTCTTGGAAATCAAAGGAGTGGTGATCGAAATGGTTAAGGCCAACATAGGAGTTATACACGCCGGTCTGAGGATTAAAGATTAGATAAGCTTACCAACCTGGTAATTAGCCTAGTCATTTCCATACACGAAGACGGGTAATGACCTAGGGGAGGCTTGAATAAAGGCCAAATGAATACAATACCTGAGCAAGGCAATGACCAGCTTAGTTAAGTTAATTTTCGAGTTCTACCTCACTAAGCTGAAGTAATGGATAGAACTGCTTGATGAAGGCTTGCCATGGATGGGATAGAAAAGGAAGATGAGGAATTGGGCAATAAGGAAGAAGAACATTATGAGGTAAAAGAGAGAGATGCCCAGGTTCCTAGAATAGAAGGCTTGAAAATGCAGATTTTGAGCTTTTCTAATAATGGTATTACTAAGGATTATTTGGATTAGATAAAAAAAATTGAGAAATAGTTTAAGTATCGGGAAGTTCCTGAGAATGCTAAGTTGAGACTTATCATTTTAGAATTTACAAGATATGCCGTCCTATGGTAGAAGAATTTGTAAGTTACTCGATAAAGAGAAGGAGAGAAGGAGATTAAAGGATGGGATGAGATGAAGAGAGAGATGAAAAGGAGGTTTGTCTTAAGCTACTATTTGCAAGATACATTTAGGAGGTTATAAGAGTTAAAGCAAGGAAGCTCAAGTGTAGATGCCTATGTAAAAGAATTTTAAATGCTAATAATTCATTGTGAAGTTGTAAAACTCAAAGACTGAACTATCTCTAGATTTATCAGTATATTGAGCTATGAGATTGGAGATATCTTGGAGATATCTTGGAGATAAGGGACATTGGCATGCTAGATGAAGCAATCCAAGCTGCCTAAAGGATAGAGTGACATTGGATGAGCCAATTTCAAGCTCTTGTTAATTGAGCTCCTTTAAGCCAACCTGTTCTAAGCAAACTTATGCAATTGGAACCGAGTAAGACTAGTGAAGTTTGACCTATTTCAGTTACCCGAGCCAAAGAAAAGGAAGTCCCGAGGAAATTTAAGAAAGGACAGAGCTTAGAGAAAAAGACAAGCATGATCGAGTGTTTCAAGTGTCAGGAATTTAGGTACCTGGCAACCTAATGCCCTAACAGAAGAACAATGATAGTGAAGGGGGAAGTGTCGACAAGGTTGATAGCATTATTGGGAGATTGAAGAGCAGAAGTAATCTAGGCAAATTGACTTATCCGAAGAGGAGGAAGTCATATACAGTGAAGAAGGTAATTTCATGTTCGTAACCATGGTATTCGATGCGTCTCTGGGGGGTCACTTGCCACTACTCCTTACTAAAAAGAATAGATAAGAGTTGAAGGATAATGAGAACACTAAGGTTGCTTAAAGGAAACTTGAATAATAATCTGATATGGATGATTGTTTTTTGCGAACAAATAAGTAAGGGTTTATATACTCGTCCACTAGGGCTACTTTACATTTATGAAAAGACAAAAGGGTACTCTTACAATTAGGTTACATACAACATACTAAAAGGGGTAAAAGAGACAAAGAATATTCAGTATGGAAAAGTAAAGAATCCTTTTGGAATGTTATGCCAGAAGACATGTGTTACATGGTAGCTAGATGTTAGAAATATGGTATAGGTAAGCTAAAGTGAGAGAAAGGATTTGTAGTTAGGGGCCGACTTGATCTAGATTAGGTCGGGGCTCAATTAGTTATGTAGAGAAGTTAGATTGAGTTAGAGTCTGGTATTTGTGGTTAGCTCGAGAGCTTAGCTTTGGCTTTTTCTAGAATAGAGCATAATTGTTGGGTAGGATCAAGTTTGACACAAGTGAGCATCCAAAAGTCATACCGGTAGGAAATTGGGTCGAGATAGGAATCTCTTTCTCGGATATGGCTTTGAGCTAGCGTCCTCCAAGTGAGCCCTTAGAGTCCTCTAGCCCGACTGTGGGTAATTGGTCTAGGGGATTGATTCTTATCATCTACTTGGGGGTCAAAAAGATTTATCCTTAAATCTAGAGTGATTTCTGCTTCTTCTACTGGGGCACTCGCAGGGTCTTCTTTTGCTGGTTAGTGAGGGATTAGATTGGACACATTAAAGGTGGAGGAAGCACCATAGTCATTAGGTAACTCAATCTGGTAGGCATTGTGGTTAATCTTGTTTAGGACCTTGAATGGACTATCAGCTCGAGGAGATAGTTTGCTCTGTCTCAAGTGCGAGAATTGCTCTTAGCTGAGGTGAATCCATACTAGGTCTCCTGGCTAGAAAGTGACAGTTTGGCAGCCTTGACTACCAATCTCATGTTGTTTCTAATTGAACTTAGCAATCTTCTTTGTTACAGACTAGTGTAGTGCTTGCAATCCTTAGGCTTCGTTAACTTCGGATTAACTCTCTTCAACAACTACTGGGGTGCTAATCATGTCCAAGGGAATTATCAGATTAAGGCCATAGACAACCTTAAATGGAGTCTTCCTAGTGGTGCTATAGATAATCCGGTTGTATGTAAACTTTACAATTGGTAGGCACAAATCCCAGTCCCTCAAGTTCTTTCCTACAATAGCTCTGAGTAAGTTACTTAGCATCTTGTTCACCACTTCAATTTGACCATCAGTTTGAGGGTGGTTGCTAAAGCTAAACACAAGTTTGGTTCCAAGTCTTCTCTAAAGAATCTTCTAAAAAGAGGTCAAGAATTTTATATCCTAATCTAAAATAATAGTCTTTAGCACTCCACGTAGTTAGGCAACTTTCTGCAAAAATAGATCAACAATGTGTAAAGCATCGTTAGTTCAATGGTATGGAATGAAGCATACCATTTTATGGAAGCGGTTCACCACAACAAATATAGAATCCTTTCCTCTAGATGTCCAAGGCAACCTTAGGATAATGTCCATGCTAAGGTCGGACCATGGTAAGGTTGGCATTCGCAAAGGCATGTACTTGCTATAGGGCTCTCTCTTCCCCTTAGCTTGCTTACACTCCTCACAACTTCCAACTACCTTGTGGATATCTTTGGCCAAACCATGCCAGTAAAAGTTTTCCTTCAATAGGTTGGTTGTCTTAGTCTCCCCAAAATGACTAGATAACCCACCACTATGAGCTTCCCTGACTAACAACTCATGCGTAGATCAGTTTGGCATACACAACCTTCAGTCCTTGAGCAAATAGTCATCCTTAAGATAATATCCCTTAACAGCAATTCCATCCCTATACTATTTTATGATATGGCCAAAATGAGAATCATGAGCATATTGCTTAGTGATGAGTAAGAATCTCAATAATTTTGTATGCAAAGTGATCAGCAAAGTTTGCCGTCGTAACAGAGTGTCGGCGACCACATTTGTGCTTCCTTTCTTATGCCAAATGACGTACGAGAACCCTTCCATAAACTCTAACCACTTGGCTTCTCTTTTCAAGAGTTTGTTCTAACTCCTAAGATGCTGTAATGATTCATAGTTTGTATAAATAACAAATTCCAGTAGCAACAAATAGGGTTACTAGATAGTGAGGGCTTAGAAAAGAGGGTAGAACTCCTTTTCATACATAGAATAGTTTAAGGCAACACCACTAACACTATGGTAGGTGACAGGTCATCGCTCCTACATCAGGATAGCACCAATTCCAACTCTTGATGCATCACATTTTAACTCGAAGGGCTTGTCAAAATCTGGTAGTGATAGGATAGGAGCCGAAGTAAGCTTTGCCTTGATCTCACGAAAGCTCCACTTAACTCGGTTGTTATACTTGAATCATTTACTCTTCTTTGTCAGCTCAGTAAAGGGGGTGGTTATTGTACTAAAGTCTTTAATAAATCACCTATAGAAAGAAGTTAAGCTATGAAAACTTCAGACCTCAGTGATACTCTTTGGCATTAGCTAATCCAGAATAGTTTAGATCCTTTTTTCATTTGCTCGAATCCCTTACCTTAACATGACAAACCTTAGGAAAATCACCTCATTTTGGCCAAACATTCACTTCTGTACATTCTCATACAACTTCTTAGTTCGCAAAATGTCAAATACTTTACGAAGATGTTGAACATGGTTGTTTAGGTCTGTACTATATACCAGTATGTTATCAAAGTACAAGACCACACATCTTCTGATCAAAGGGCGCATCACATGGTTCATTAACCTCATAAATGCGCTCAGCGCATTAGTAAGTTTGAACGGCATAACCAACCATTCATAGAGTCTATGCTTAGTCTTAAAGAAGGTAGTCTTCCACTCATCGCCCGATCTCATATGAATTTGGTGGCAGCCACTTCGTAAATTGATCTTTAAGAACATCTTAGCACCATAAAGCTCATCCAACATGTCATCGAGACTCAATATTAGATATCTGTACTTGACAGTAATCTGGTTGATTACGCAGCCGTCAATACATATATGCTATGAATCATCTTTCTTCAAAATGAACAAAGCCGGTACTACGTAAAGGCTCATGCTCTCTCTCACATACCTTTACTCTATGAGTTCATCTACCTGTCCTTTCAACTCAACAACCTACTCAAGGTTCATTATGTATCTAGGTTGGTTCGGTAGGGCATCGCCTGGCTGTAGATCAATACAATGTTCTATGCTTTGGATTAAGGGTAGTCCCCTTAGGCAATTCTTCAGGGAATAGATTGGTGAACTCATTTAGCAGACTTCAGATTTCATCAAGAACATCCTCTAAATCTCTCATCTCTAGAAATCTCATAACTAATAGAAACATAGGCTCTTCGACCTTCTTAACAGCTCAAAGCTCTCTTTAGCTCATTACTAAAGTTTTCTTCTTATTGGCTTAGGTGAGCTGATGATAGGTCTCATTTACTTAGGACTGAGTCATAGGCTATAGCACAATCCTCTTTTCATCCTTAACAAAAGCATATGTGTTCCTATATCCGTCATGAGTAACATGTCGGTTGAACAACTAAGGTCTTCCAAGCAACAGATGTGAAGCTCTCATGGGGACAACATCGCACACTACTTCGTCCCTATACACACTCCCAACACCGAATGGTACAGTTACTTGCTTAGTCATGTGCAAAGCACCCTTATCACGAAGCCAATGCAACTTTAAGGTTGGGGATTCAAGGTCAGTTGACCCAACCTTTGCATACAGGATTGTGCAACTACATTAGTACAACTTCCTCCGTCCACTATAATGGTACACAATTGTCCCTTAATGGTGCATTTAGTATGGAACAGATTTTCCCTCTAATTTTCCTTAGAGCCCAATAGGGAACTCAGTACTCGTCTCAGAACTAGGTTCATCCCTTTTCATTGATCGAGATAGACACAGGTCTCTTCTTCCTCTTTGGTTTCGGCTTTTCTAACATCCTTTTCCTCCTTAGGCTCACTCTCATCGATACTATCCACTACATTTCCTCGGAGCAACATAACATGTCAGTTTGGACACTCAGCGGCCATATGTCTGAAGCCTAAGCATTTAAAGCACTTCACCTCGTTAGTCTTCTATCTGGAGGTTTGTCTTTTCTCATATGTTCTCAAGGTTGGCCTAACCTTAGTTTGGCTCGACTATCTTACTTGGCCTTGTTGGCTTGCTCGGATTTCATTAAGTCGGTCATTCCTTTCCTCAACTCAATATGGTCTCCTCAGCTCGGCTTAAATAGGTCGACGTGGAATAAGGGTTTAGGAGAATGTTGGCCTAAGTCGGCTTGAAGCATTCCTCCTCTGCTTTTTGACCCTCTATGCAATCTTAATCGCCTCTTCTAAGGTATAAAACCTTTGCACTTTCGTAATGTTGCGAATCTCAAATCTAAGTCCAGAAATAAACCTCGATACTGTACAGGCTTTTGGTTCTTCCATGTCAGCTTAGATCATAAGCATTTGGAATTCTTTGAAATAGTCATCAACAAATTAGCTTCCTTAGCGAAGTTCCTGTAACTTTGCAAATGTATCTTATAAGTGGGTCTTGGGCACAAATCTACCCCTTAACAACCTTTTCATCTCCGCCTAGGTTCTCACACCTCGTCTTCCATTCCTTGCTCTAGCTATGTTTGAATTTTTCCACCACATTATGGCATATTCAGTAAACTCCAGTATAGCAAGTTGGACTTTGACAGCATCCGTATACCCATAATAGTCAAACACCTTATTGACCTTCTCTTCCTACTCCAAGTATTCATCTACATCTCCACTTCCACTGAAAGGGAAGATTTGAACCTTGACATTATTTAGCCCTCAAGGGGCTCAACGCCCTTGTCCTTATGCTTGGTAATAGTAAGCTTTTTCTTCTTCCTCCCCAAACTCTTTAACATCCAGCTCCTCATCATCTTCTTCAATCTCTTCCAACTCCAGTCTTCGTCTAGCAATTCAGTTTGCTACTCTTCCAGATCGTTGTGGTTAAACTAAGCAATTAGTTCAATTACCTTAGCCATAGTGTCTCTTAGGGACATTTTTTTGTAGGTTATAGTGTTGTACACCTTGGGTTTGTTGTCTGTTAACTTGTATTACCGTGACTAAACTCTCAATAAGGTTTGTGAGTTTGTCATCAACTGACCCTAAGATGTTACTACCATTATGAACTTCACCAAGTTGAGCACCACTACTCTGATCACTAATAACAACTTGAATACTCAAATCTTACATGGTGCAATGCTTCTCGGACAGATTAATAACTCACTAACAACTTTAATACCTAATAATCACTTGAACAAAATAGTAGCGAACTTGCTTTGTTTTCGTAATGAAAAATAGAGTAATAATGAAATTACACTTACACACAAATATACTGTAGCAACTACAGAAGGAACATAGCAGCCACTAACAATAAGGCGATCCCAAACTTCATTGTAACTTCATACACTCCTTCTTAGAATTGAGCTTTGATACCGGCGAAGTTGATGCGTCTCTAGGGGTTGCATACGTATAGAAGCACTACAATGAAGCAATCCCCAAAAAAAGACAAAAGAAAAGTTAGCAAAGTCTAAGCAGCTACCAAATAGATATAACACACCTCTCGATCCTACTCAGCCTATAATCTGTTGGATATGACACACCAGTCTGAATTGAAAAGTCATTCACCACTGCTTCTTGCTAAAGGAAATAGATAAGAGTTTAAGGACAGTAAGAATACTAAGGTTGCTCAAAGGAAACTTGAATAATAATCTGATATGGATGATTATTCTCTAAGTACAAACAAATGGGGGTTTATATATCCGTCCACTAGGGCTACTTTACATGTATGAAAAGACAAAAGGGTATTCTTATAATTAGGTTACATATAACATACTAAAAGGGTTAAAAGAGACAAAGAATATTCGGTACAAAAAAAACAAAGAATCCTTCTGGAATGTTACGCTAGAAGATACGTATTACGTGGTAGATAGATGTCAAAAATATGGTGCAAATGGGCTAAAGCAAGAGAAAGGATTTGTAGTCAAAGGTTGACTTGATCTGGATCAGATTGGGGCTCAATTAGTTCTACAGAGAAGTCAGATTGAGTTGGAGTTTGGTATCTGTAGTTAGCTTGGGAGCTTGGCTAGGCTGGGGCTGTTTCTAAAACAGAGCATAGTTACTAGGCAGGAGCAAGTTCAACACAAGTGAAGGTCCGATAGTTAGGTCGGTAGGAAATTAGGTTGGGATAGGAATCTCTATCTCGAATATGGCGTTGAGCTAGTATCCTCTGAGTGAATCCTTGGAGTCCTCTAACCCGGCTACGGGTAATCGGTCTAGGGGGTTGATTCCTATTAATACTGAGATAAGTAACGATTGTGAGTCCAAAACTTGAGGATGAGCAACGTGATAACTTCTTTCACATTAGGTGCTAGGTTAAGGGGATGTTATGTACGCTCATAGTTGATAGTGGCAATTGCACTAATGCGATGTTTGCGTTTATGGTTCAATAATTGAAGTTGCTGAACATACCTTACCCTAAACCTTACATGCTACATTGGCTTAGTGATAAGGGAACCTTGTAAGTGACTAAGCAAGTTGCAATGCCAATTTGTATTAGAAAGTATTAAGATGAGGTTCTCTATGATGTGTTACCCGTGATTACTTCACATATTCTTCTGGGAAGACCATGGATGTTTGATTGACATATAAATTATGACGGGAAGAGAAATACTTGTTCTTTTAAGCATGAGGGAAGAAGGATGAGATTAAGTCCTGTGTCTTTCGAGCAAGTCAAGACTATGCAAGCTTAGCTTAGCCGAACTCTGAAAAAGGAGACCTTAATAATGATACGTGTAGAGCTGTTGAGGGAGATGAAGCATGGAAGTCAACCTTCTTATTGGTCAGGAGGCTACTTGAATTGAAGGCCTTGAATGTTAAACTACCTATCAAGGTGAATTGTCTCCTTGATGAGTTTGCTAATTTTTTCCCCACAGAACTACCTAAGGGGTTACCCTCGATTTGAGGGATTGAGCATGTGATAGACCTACAACTAGGGGTCGCACTTCCGAACAAACCAGCATATCGATTAAACCTTAAGTAAGTTGCCAACCTTCAGAGGCAACCTAACAAGTTGATGGAGAGAGGATATGTCTGAGAATCCTTAAGTCCCTATGTAGTACTGACTTTATTAGTGCTAAAAAGATAGCACGTAGTGAATGTATGTGGATAGCTGAGCTATTAATTGGATCACCATTAAGTACGGGCACTCCATACCTTAGCTTGATGACATGCTTGACAAATTGCATAGTGTGACAATCTTTTCTAAGATTGACCTGAAGTCTGGGTACTCATCAGATCAAAATGTGGGAAGGAAATGAGTGGAAAACCACATTCAAGACTAGTCATGGGTTATATGAATGGCTTGTAATGCCATTCGGGTTATCAAATGTACCAAACACATTGATGCAACTAATGAACCATATACTATAAGAATTGATTGGAAAGTTTGTTGTTGTCTACTTCAATGATATTCTTGTTTACAATCCTAACCTAGAGACATATTGTGAACATCTTTGAGCAATTTTCCCTAAGCTCCGAGCAAAAAAGCTGTATGCCGAGTTGAAAAGCTATATGCTAAGCTAAAGAAGTGTGATTTTTGCCAACTTGAAATAATCTTCTTAGGATTTGTTCTGAGGAGAGGAGGTACAGGGGTTGATGAAGAGAAGGTAAGGGCGACTATTAAGTAGCTAGTGCCGACCTTAGCAGTTTCTATGCATTGCATCATTTTACCATCGCTTCATAAGGAACTTTGGTACCATTGTAGTACTACTTACCGAGCTGTCAAAGAAGAACATTGAGTTCAAATGGAGAGAAAAGGAGCAACAACGTTTTGAAGAATTGAAGGAAAGATTGAATACCGCCCCCATCTTAGCTCTCTCAAGTTTTGACAAAGTTTTTTAAGTTAAATGCAATGCATTAGGATTGGGCATAGGTGCCATACTAATACAAGAGGGCCGACTTATTACCTATTACAGTGAGAAGCTTCGAAGACCTACACTTAACTACTTAGTGTATGACAAGGAGCTTTATTCCTTAATTCAAGCCTTGACAATTTGGTAACATTATCTATTACTAAGAGAATTTGTGATCTATACAGCTCATGAATCATTGAGATATTTAAAAAGTCAATTGATATTGTCTAAAAGATAGGTCAAATGGGTTGAATTCATGGATAGATTTTCTTATGTTATAAAGCACAAGAATGGCAAGCATAATGTGGTGGCTAATGCCTTATCATGATGACATTCCCTCTTGATTGAGCTCCAAATAAGGCTCTTTGGATTTTTTGTCATCAAGAGTTTGTATGTTTATGACACACATTTTGGTCCGATCTATGTTAAGTGTGAAGAAGGACAAGTTATTGATGATTATCACAAAGATGATGGATACTTGTTCACAAAAGGGAAACTGTGCATTATAACTTGTTCTATACGAGAAATACTAGTACGCAAAACATATGGTACAGGATTATTTGGCCACTTTAGAAAGATTAGGACCCATGAAGTGCTTACTTTAAGATTCTTTTAGCCAAAGATGATGAGGGACATGCACTCCATATTGGAAAGGTGTGTTACCTATAGAAAAGCTAAGAGTAGAGCTGAACAAGGACCTTATTTACCATTGCCTATCCCTACCAAACCATGGATCGAGTTGAGTATAGACTTTGTGTAGGGGTTACTAAGGAAATCCAGAGGAAAGGACTCCATCATGATGGTCGTGGATCAGTTTAGTAAAATGAAACACTTTGTGCCATGCAATCAAACTAACGATGCTTCGGCTATTTTTTATTTTTCTCTTTTTACAAGAAGTGGCGAAGTTGCACAAAGTATGATATGTCTTTGGGATCGTACACATGGAGGCTACACCATAACAGACAGGAATGAAAAGAAAACAAAGGGGTTTAGCAAAGTCCAAATAGCTACTAGCTGGATATGACACACCAATTAACCCTACCTGGTTTAATCTTCACTTAATATGACACATAAGTATGGATTAATGTTGCTCGCCACTAACTCTTACTAAATGAGCTATGTAAGAGCTAAGGAAAGCTAAAGAACACACGAGTTACTTTACCAAGAAGAATGTAATTTCAATTATGGAAAACTATGATGTTTGCATACAAGGAAGCTGTGGAGAGTTGTATTTATATACTAGCTTTCATGCCCTAAACAGGAAAAATCATAACAATCTTGTCGTGTAAGTCAATCTAAGATAAAAGCTAACTTCACAGCTGCTATCATAAATATAGTCTACATAAGATATACATGACTTAACTAACTTGAAGCATTTAGTCTAATACTTGTTGATAATCAAACCTATTGTATAGTTTTTCAAAATACCTATTCATAATAACTTATTGTTTGATAATATAATAGTGCTCATATAAGCATTTTCATACAAAGAGTTATAACTTATACTAAGGGTTTACAAAAGCCACAAGTCATGAAGTTTATTTACAATAAGATAGAAAAATAGTGAGTATCTTAGTGATTCCCAATTAGTTTCCACAAAACAAAAAGAAAAGTCAAAAGCCTAGATTCAATGAATCCTTCTTTCTTCACTTTCTTAACCAACCACGTACTAACTTAAGGGGTGATTATATCTGTCCATCTTGAACTCTTACTCGTCTCCTCTAAAAGAGTTTATAGGGATATGAGCACAACTAACTCAGTAAGTAGGATAGAGATGGAAGAGTACCACACAAACATAAATAAAGTTATTAATTATAATGAAATGCAATGTAATGCAATCAATCACTTACAACATCGTACAATGTTATCTGGTCTATTATAAGGTTAGAGAAATTATGTCTGCTTTAACCTGAATTGAGAAGTTTACTATGACTTAAATCAAACTAAACTTAGACTTGTGTAATAGAGAACACCTTCCTCTCAAGACCACCTTCAAACTACAGCCGCTACACTTGCCGCAACCTCCTCACTTGTCACTCAGTTTTAATAAGGGTGGGGAAAGGACTATTTTAGTTATCCTCGTCGAAAGAAATCGGTTTTTGGTTTGATACACCTAATCATTTCCCTAATAGGATGCTATGCATGTCTAGTTATGTTAGCAGTCAGATCAATAGTAGTTTCATTTAGGGGTGGCTAAACAAGATCTCACAATACAGTACTATGAAATCATGTAGAATAGTATGCCAAAGAGTTCAACTCCTATCATAAACAAAATACATCATAGACGTAGCATGTGCAATAAATAAAAGCACTCTTAAGCCTCCAAATACTTTAATATAGTATCTTAATAAGCAATAAAGTCATGATCCTAACTTAATTGTATTCACAATCACAGTGATAGGTCTTTACTTTCAGCATTCTACTCATTGGGAGATCCTATATATATACCAAAACCTAGATTTAATTTTTGTAAGATTGACGAAAATGTTAAGGTTTTATCTACTCTGATATTATCCTGAAGTTGTATACATAAATATATATACATATTGGAAGTATATTATTATTCCTATATGATGGAGTATAGTTATATTTAGACATGTATTTATTATAGTTTTAGTATATAAGTTTTATTAAGTTAGTGAGCATTAATAATATACGTAGTTATATTATTACATATAATATGCTGTTTTGATCGCACCGAAACATATATTTAATCAATCAAATTACGTTTCAATTATGACCAGATCATCGTAATACGTAAATTTTCATAATATTATAGAAATATTGGTTTTGTTACTTAGGATCATCCAATTTTAGCAAAAGTGATATCATCAGGTTCATACAAATTCGACAATACGCAATACGGATTCTATCTCAAGAGATAACTTCTAAAGGGTATTTTTAGTTTCTATTATACATATATGCCCCTATAATAAGCATTATCATATTATGTCCATATTATATAAATAGATTATAATTTATATAGTTTCTTAGCATAGCTTAGTAATATATGTAGTATCTAACCTTAACAAGCATATATCGTAGCTTAGATCATATAATTATCATAAAATATGATGGAAACTCATCCTAACCAGACTTGATCAATATGGATATATGTAGGATTTATTCAATTATCATAATTTAGCCTAGCATTGCTAAAAACGTGCCCTGATTAGTAAATTAAGCCATTTAATTAGGAAAATTCGTAATAAATAGCTAGAATCACCAAATAATTCCATGAACATTTTTATAAACTCAGAAAAGTATAGAGAATTTAGTTTATAAGTGATTTCATGCTATCAGGTTTATCACCTATATATGTAAAATTATGTTTTTTCCCCTAATTTGAGATTAATTAAGCAAATAATATGATTTTATACAAAATTAATTCTAATTTGTCTTGACATCATTACTAATATCTAAAATTAATTAGATCCTAATTTCATCAATTATTTGTCTAAAATCAATTTATTTCATAATTGCCCTATTTTAGCCATTTTTAGGGTAAAAAATAAATACTAAACATATATAAATTCAAATTTGGGACAAATAGCAATAAAGTACATGTAATAGGTATTATATAGAAAAAATTTAAGGTCAAAACAACCTCATTTAATATATTTATTTTAGATTTGAAAATTTAGATAAATAGTACCTTTGTTAAGCAAGTATATAAAATACTTAAAATTTTATCAAAATAATTATATCACATGAAACTATGTCTAAAATAACCTAGAAATAATTTTTTCTATAATTTTCATAATTAATTTACTATTTTTAGAAATTAAAGAAAAATAGGGTAGAAAATTGAATCGTGTGTTCATTAGAGCTCTAGTAGCTGATGGTTGGTAGGGGTGTGTTGGTGGAGCTAAGTGTAGGGTGAATTGGTGGTAGCCAGTGAGGTTCAACAATAGGTGGTGGTTTGATTGGGGAGTCAGTCTAGCACAATGAGGTAGTCTTTTCTTTTTTTTCTAATCTTTTCCTAATCTTCTAAAATTTCACATGAATTTTCTCTTGTGTGATCTGGGTTCCTAAATGTGTAAAATGATGTCTTAGGTCTATTTATACCATTTTAAGATTGTTCATATTTTGCTCTCTCTTTTTATTCCTTTCTTTCTTTCATTTTTCTCCCCATTTTTCCAAGCATAAGGCGTCTTATTTTAATTAAAAGGTACTTTTGATTCATCATATGCTGTTTCTTGATGTGCGACGACTAATTTCAGCAATTTCCAACTTTTCCCTTGTAAATTGGAAGAGGTTTTATTGGTTTTTAGGTTATTTCGTGATATTTTGTGTACATGTAATGTGCAATTATACTCATATAATTATGTTTCATTCAGATCTTTTATTTTTAAGACATATTTCCGTAAATTTATCACTCATTATATATATTTTTAGATTTTCAAGTTAATTTACGGGTATATTTATTATATATATTGGGTATATTCATAAAAATACATATATTCATATAATATATTGTGTTATATTATTCCCTTTTACAGCTTAAATAACTTATTTCTATGGCATCATCACATTTCTAGCTCGATTTTTAATGATTTTGATGAGTTTTACGCTATATATCAGGACCTAATAATATCGTTGTCGTGATAGATTGCTATGTACCATATAAGGATCTATTATCAACCCTTTTGTTGATTGCAGGCCTTTTATACGATACACAAGGTTTCTTTTACTGTATATTACCACTAAGCCCATAGATAAGTAATATAGAGTAATTTAACAAAAATTGACTATTATGATGTAAATTAATTAAATAAACGTGTAAACTCGTTAAGTTCCACACCAAAAAAATATTACAAGCAAATGGAATTCGTAAAGGAAACTACATCATAAACTTCAAACTATATTATGAACAAAAATAAAGGTAAATAGTTATCTATAGAAACTATTACAAAATCTCCTCTCCACTCCCCGATCGCTCCAACCGATCTCTACACGGGACTTACCTTGGGCATTCCTTAACTTAGATGAATGAAGAGTTCTGTGCAACAAAAGAAATTTATCGGGGTGTAAACTTAGGCTTAGTGAGATAAATGCCCTCGTCAATACCATATGGCAGAAATTATTAAATACGCAAATATATGAATACATGAACAATCAGTATACTAAATAACGCATGCATTGGCCTAGGAACTGTATACGACTTAGAATTATGCCTCCTATAGTCAGGGTTGAAGATAATTAACAGACCCAAACTAAAATTCGAGTTCTAAACCTTAGGTTTTATTTCATTTACACTATTGTGCTTAAGTCAAAGTAAAACCATATATATATATACTTTCTTTCCTGAACAATTAAATTATATTTTCAAAATCCCAAGTTTAGCGGTGTGGTGGTCCCCGCAGTTCACAAACACACGCCCTAAGTAAAACCTACAAGACACGGCTTCTCGCCGATAGTTGGCATCTCCCGACGCCTAGTAAACCCATTAGCTTAGGATAGAAACACAATAACTAGTGCCCAATCCTGTAAGAGGCCTTCCTCCTGTGAGTCTCTTGCTATCTTCTACTTGAAGCGGTAGTCGATGTTATTAAAATGCAATTATAAGGAATGCACAATTCATTGAATTTCTTAATCATATAAGTGATTAATTCGGTTTTTCACGATGATTAGATAATTTCATTCCATATAATCACACATATGAGTTATCATAAACAATTTCTATTATTATGTGATTAACAAGCCATAATATTCAACCAAAAGTTCACACACATGCATTTCCCATATCCCACAAGTATCCAAATTATATGTGAAAATTTAGGTACATCTATTATACAAGCAAAATCAAGTAAAGAGTTATCAGAAATTCACTTACTTAGCCATGCAGGTCAATCGAAGTAGTCTGAGGGTAAGTCATCTCCGAACGCTGGATCCCCTAAACATCGTAATCATAATACTATAAGGATTTGAAATAAGACTTAGAAAACTAAGCTAAGACCCCTTAAGTTATACTTTTGACTAATTTTTGTATTTTTCCCGGTTTTTTGCTTAAAGTTAAATCGTGTATAACTTTCTTGTTTTAAATCCGATTTTTATGATCTTATAATCAATCTTCATCGTTTTCGAGTGTACTTTAACGTGGTAAGGTTAGATTTTCAAGATGAGGTATGTAAACTTGCTCATAGGTCAGAACAGCAGCAGTCCTCATGATTTGGAGTGCTTTTGGGCTTTATTTGGTTAATGGACTTTTTGATAACTTGGGGAATCCTTTAGGCTTGGGCTTAAGATCTTATTCTAGGCTCAAAATACTCCTTAAGGTCAGATTCACAACTTTGATTTACACTCCTAAGGCTAACAACCACTTCTTGGGCTCTTAAGTTGGCTTGAGTTATCAAATGGGCTTATTTTTTATTCAAATCAAAGATAGTCACTTTCTTAGGCTTAGGGGGTGTCTTGTGGGTCTCTTGAGAGTCTTAAAACAAGTTTTATTGTTGTGCTAAGTTGCTAGTCAGAAACTTAAGGTGGGTTCAACTTGGTGTTTGGGGCTCGTTTTGGAAGTTTTAAGCTCGATTTTGAGTTTTAAGCTTAATACACTTGTCGTACTCGCCTTAATTGGTCTTTTCACATTGTTTACTTACTTTTATCACATTTTTAAGTGTCTTTTAGGAAAGTTCTAGATCTGGTTGGTTTGAGTGTGAGGGCTTCCAACTTGTTTTATTATTTCCTTAAGTTTAGGTGTTAGATCATGAACTTAAGCTACTTGTATTCAAATTTTAACTTGACTTATTTTCCATGAGATGATTATTTAGCTCATACTTTACATGAAAATAGTGGATCTCACGTTTATCATATCTCTCATACCATAGTTCATGTCTTACAAAGTTGGTTTCCTTATAAAACTTCATGTGACAAATTTTTCCTTTATCTAAGTCTAGATTTTAGTATGTTTAACTCAATAAAAGTGAAAACAACATCCAAATGACTTCTAAACCCTCACGTCCAACATGCTTCCCTTTCATTCAAGTTCTCATTTCAAGATTTTCTCAACTTAAAATCTTTCATTCTAAATGTTAAACAAGTATTTCTACAAAATACTAACTTTACATGCTCATAATTCACTTTTCATATAAGGGTTTCATGAGTTTGCTTCTTAGGGTAGTCTTAGATGTTTTATCAACTTATGATCATACTCATTTCTTCAAAAAATCATGGCCTCTTAATATGAATACTAAACTACAAACACATAAAACACTTACTCATCCATAAAGCAAAGATATGATGGTTGTGCACTAAGGTTTCACCTAAGCTTTTTGTCTTACTCACTCCTTCTTACACCCTTTTGGAAACTTGAGTTGTGGTCCTCTGAAGTGGGGTTTGAAGGATGTTCTAAGGATCCTAAAGGAGCTTTGAATGTTGGCAAAATCAAGACACAAGAAGAAGTTGAATGCCATGAGGATTAGAGCTTGGAAGTGGCGGCAAAGTGTAGGATTTTGTAGGGTTTGGTTATTTCCTCTTTTAAGTTAATTCAAGGTGAGAGAAAAGGAAGTGAAAATGAAATTGAAAGTGAGAGCAATGAGAGAAAGAGTGACCGGTTCGAAATGGAGTGGAAAGTGTGTTTAATAAGTTTGATTTTGTTGTCTTATAGCATGCACAAAAGTTAACAATTGCAACTCTTGATGATGTAAGCATTAAGGGGTGAATAGTGGAGTGCAAGATAAAGTGATTAATGGATGAAAGACAAGAGCATGCACCCCCCCCCCCCCCCCCCCTCGGGTTTCTTGCTTATAAGAACCAGCCATTAAGGTCTTCTTATGGCATGGAGTTGTCTCATCTCATTTATTAAAGTTAAGCATGTGAAATCTTGTGAAAATTTATCCATATGTAGTATAAGTTAATGGGTGATAAGAAAAGTGTCTTATCGCTAGTTTTTTATAGGTTATTAATTGATAAATGACTTCAACTCTCAATTGATAAGTTATTTAAGGTGATTAGTTATTTAAGGTGATTAGTTGTTTAAGGTGATTAGTTGTTTAAGGTGATTAGTTGGTCTACTTATTTACATTTAAAGCTTAGACATTAAGATAAGGGAATTGTTTTGCAGGAAATTATTTTAAAGGAAATTGTTTTAGGATTTACTTCTTGAATTATTTTGTAAATGATGATTCAATTCTTATAAAATTATGAAATTTTCTAGAGTTGAAC
The DNA here is from genome assembly GCA_024138015.1 of Lumnitzera littorea. Classification (NCBI taxonomy): domain Eukaryota; kingdom Viridiplantae; phylum Streptophyta; class Magnoliopsida; order Myrtales; family Combretaceae; genus Lumnitzera; species Lumnitzera littorea. The sequence continues at coordinate 31,415,807 of JAMXBB010000003.1, forward strand.
GAAATTATTCAAATTAAATTATCGATTAGTCGCTTAGGGTTAAAAGTCCTTAATTGTTTTAAGGTTTAGGGTCTTAGGTGACTTTAGAGTCCGCAGTTTTTCATGTTCAGGTTTTATCAATAATGGCCTTTTGAATTGGAAAAGTAAGTTCGTTTTTAATTGTAAACTTGAGTTCTCAGTTTACTTAATCCTTGGAAACATTCAGGAAGTACTCTTAATCGAATCATAGGCCCGCTAAAAGTAGGGTTTACATCCTTCCCCTCTTAAAATAAGTTTTGTCCTCAAAACTTAAAAACACACCTGGAACTTCAAACAACTTCCTTGGCTTCCCAAGTGGCTTCTTCCCTTTCATGGTTTCTCTAAAGTAGTTTTACATATCTAATTTCCTTATTCCTTAATTTCTAAACCTTGCTATCAGTTATCTGAATTGGGTGTTCTTCATGTGTCAGATTTTCTTTAAGTTGTATCGGTTCCAGTTTAATTACATTATTAGGATTAGGCACATGTTTCCTTAGTATTGACACATGGAACACATTATGTATTCCAGCCAAGTTTGGTGGTAATGCCAAACGGTACATGAGGTTCCCTACCCTCTCAAGGATCTTAAATGGTCCAATATACCTAGGGCTTAACTTTCCTTAAGTTCTCACTTGATGAATGCTCTTAATCAGACTTAACTTCAGGTACACATGATCTCCCACACCGAACTCTAGTTCCCTTCTTTTTAAATCCACCCAACTCTTATGTCTGTCTTGGACCTCTTTCATTTGCTTTCTGATGATAGAATACACATGCTGTGTTCTATCATATGATCTTAAACTAATTCGATCATAAACTTAAAGTTATGAGATCAGACAATAGTAAAGAGTTTGTTTTGTCTGATTTCTATGCATCTCATGGTATTGTGCATCATGTTTCTTGTGTTGAAACTGTAAAACAAAATGGAATTGTAGAGAGAAAACATCAACATCTATTTTCTATTGCTCGTGCTCTTCTTTTTTCAACAATTTACCTTTGTGCTTTTGGGGGGATGCTATCTTAACAGTTGCATATTTGATCAATCAACTTCCTTCTTCTATTCTTGTGGGAAACACTACTCCTTATCATTTGCTATTACGCAAATCACCTCCTTATAAACATTTACGTATCTTTAGTTCTCTTTGTTTTGCTTCAACTTTGAAACATCACCGAACAAAGTTTGATCCTAGAGCAACTCCTTACATTTTTGTTAGGTATCCTGTTGGTGTTAAAGGATACAAATTGTTTAATCTAGTTCATAAAAGATACATTGTTTCATGAGATACACATTTCCTAGAACACATTTTTCCTACTCGTATGCCTTCTATTTATGACATGTTATCCTCTTTATCTGAAATGCGTATTTCTTGTTTGCCTTCAAACGTCTTTGTTTTTTTCATGGATGACTTGTTTCGTGCTTATTATCATCATCTTGATGCTACTCTTAGTTCACAAGAATCAAACAAAGCTGCTAATGCACAATTACCATTGTTCTTTGAAAACTTTCTAATGTCTCAATCTAGTGTACCAAGTTCTATTCCTCTTTGTTGAAGTTCTAAACCATCTAGATTGCCACCTTATTATTTTTATTATCATCATTCCCTCAGCATGGCCTTAGCTAATCATTCTTCTCATTTTTCTATAGCTCATCCCATACAAAATTCACATTCATACAATTCTCTTTCCCTTTCTCTTCGTGCATTTAACTGTCCAAATTACTAAACACCCAAAACCTTCATCTTATGAGCAAGCTTTAAAATCCGAACATTGGAGTAAGGTTATGAGTGAAGAACTTGAGGCTTTGCAAATTAATAATACATGGACTATAGTTCCTTTACCATTAGATAAGCATACAATTGGATGTAAATGGGTATATAAGTTGAAAACTAAAGCCAATGGTAGTATTGATAGATATAAAACGAGACTTTTTACAAAGGGTTATAGTCAACAAGATGGATTTGATTATATAGAAACATTTAGTCTAGTGATTAAGCATACTACTGTTCATTTGTTCTTTTCTTTAGCTACAATTTTCAAGTGGCAAGTTCATTAAATGGGTGTTCATAATGCCTTTTTGAATGGTGATTTGGCTGAAGAAGTTTATATGGATATTCCTAAAGGATTGAATGTTCCTAATCCTGATGGAATTAGTTTAGCATACAAGCTTAATAAGTCCTTGTATGGTTTGAAACAAGCTTTAAGTCAGTGGAATGGCAAGTTAACCTCTTACTTGTTAGCTCATGGTTTTTGACAGTCACATAGTGATTATTCCCTATTTACTAAGGGTAATGGGGATCAATTGCTTATAGTCCTTGTTTACGTTGATGATCTTGTTGTTGCTAGCAAATATGTTGCTGTTATAGAGAGCTTTAAGAAATTTCTTAGCACTCAATTCAAGGTCAAAGATTTAGGTGTTCTTAAGTATTTCATTGGGCTAAAGTTAGCTCAATCTACATCAGGTTTGGTGCTTTCTCAAAGGAAATTTGCACTTGATTTGTTGACTGATACTGGATTCTTGGGTTCTAAGCCTATGCAATGCCTGTTGTTGTGCATCACAATATGATAAACATGATTGTAGTCCTTTAGCTAATGCTGGTCGATATCAATAGATTGTTGGCAAGTTGATTTATCTATCCATTATATGACTGGATATTGCTTATGTTGTCCATGTTCTTAGTCGGTTTATGGAAACTCCACATGAGACACGTCAACTTACATTGCATAGAGTTCTTCATTACATTAAGGGTACAGTTGGTCAGGGTTTGTTTTTCTCTTCAACTTCAGACTTTGCATTACATGCTTATAGTGACAATGACTGGGGTGGTTGCTCAAATACTAAGAGATTTGCTATAAGTTTTTTTTTTTATTTTTCTTAGCATGTCTCTTATTAGTTAGAAAGACAAAAAATATAGTACTATTTCATGAAGTTTAGTAGAGTCCAAATACTGAACATTATCTATAACAGCTTGTGGAGTTCTTTAGTTTATCACTTTGCTTCAAGAGTTTCAAGTTGATTTTGTTTAGCCCATTCAGCTTTTTTGTGACAATCAATCTACTTTACATATTGTTAAAAACCCAATTTTTCATGAGTGAACAAAACATCTAGAATTGGATTTACACTTTGTTCGTGATAAGGTTGTTGAAGGCACTATTCTTCTTATTTTTGTTCACAACAAGCCTCAACTAGCAGACATTTTTACCAAAGCTTTGTCTGTAGATCAGTTTATGCTTCTCATGTCCAAGATGGGAGTATTAAACATATACTCTCCATCTTGAGGGGGTGTCTTAACTTATATACACGTAGAGTATATAGTAAAGTTCTTTTTATACACGTATAATAAGATGTATATATATAGTTGGGTTATTATACAGTTTGTAACGAAATAACATAAATAACAACACACATTCGTTCATCCATTCTCTCGGCTTCTTCCCTTGCTTTCTCTTTACTCATCTTCTATAATAGTATTAGTAGTAGATCTAAGTTTTATCAATTTCTTTAATAAAATAATCATTATCTTCATCACTGTTAATTTCTTCTCTATCTTCTATGCTAATTATGTTGTATATGGTCTCAATATCATCCATAAATTCATCTACTTCTAAAATATCTTTTTCTACTTAGTTAATTAATGTAGCGCATTTATCATGGATATTATGTCTTCTATCACAATCACTAGCTAAATATCCTTCTTTTTTACAAGAAAAGCATGTTAATGTATTCTTATAATTTCTATCTTTATTATATTTTCTTACATATCTATCTTTATTTAAGTAAGGTTTTCTTACTCTACTCCTTTTAAGATAATATCTTTTTACAAATATCTTTTTATAGGTTTCTTTTGTCTAGGCCTATATTGTCTCCTTTTAGGTCTACTATTCTCTTTATCTCCATATCTTTGAGGTATATAGATATTTCCATACAAACCGTATTCTCTTTTTAATTATTTTGTTATTTGTATGCTTGTACATTTTTCTACCAATTTTTCTACACAAATTATACTCTTGTACCTAAATTTTTTAATTCTACAGGTGAGGTGAGTTCTTTCTGTTCTTTAAAATGTTTATTAATTTGCTATCCTAATGGTCCTGGTAATTTTAAAAACAATTTGTTCGCTATATTTGTTTTATAATAACATCTTACTGTATTACAATGATAAAATAAATTATTTATTAATTTTTTAACATATCTCCCGTCCTTTTACTGTGGTTGTTCTAAGGCTATCATAGCATTCATTTGTACTTGTAAATCATTACCTACATTGGGATGTGTACTCATTACTAATATAGTAATTTTATTTACAAAATTATAAGAGTTAGTTCCTAATTGTAAATCTACATAAAATTGTTGTAGAAATTTTTCTTTTATAACTTTCCCATAAAGCTCTAATGCTATCTCCTAAAAATTTTTCTAAAAAATTATACATTGCTATAGAATTATCACTTACATTACAATTTTTTTGTTCTCTGGTTACTAATTGAGTCTAAGTATATAATATTTGTAGCTAAAGTTAAAGATCATGAGCTGCTTAATTTAGTATCTTTCCATTGTCTACTAAATTTCTTTTATCAAATTTTTCTAAGGGCATTCATTTTCCTAAGCTTTTATAGCCTCTCTTAGGTTCTTTATAGCATGTATAAGGGGTTGTACTTGGTTGTCTTATGGGATTTTCTACTCTTGTGTTAAATATTAGAGAACTATTTACACTACTAGCATTTGAATTCTTAAGTTTTAAAGGTTCTCCATTATATGTATATTCTGATGTCATTGATTTATTTTGTAAAAGTTCATTTCCTAGTAATCTTTCTACTTTTTTACTATGTCTTATAAAGGTTCTAGTTCTTGGGAGTCTATAAAATAGCTGTCTAAAAAGGTCTCCATTATCTATTTTTCTTCTTCTTCTTGTTCATTTTTTAATTGAATATTGTATCTTTGTATTATTTCTAAATTTTTAGATGATTTAATACATTGTGTTTTACATATGTTTTCCCCCTTAAGTCACACCTATTTTCTACAAAATAGTATTTTTCTTCCTTTCTTAAATATCCTCTATTTTTCAATTCTTCTATTGCTTCATTAATTTCTTCCTAGTTTTTAATTAAAATTCTTCCATTACTTGGACTTTCTATTATAACTCAATACCTAAGTCTACGATGAGTTTCTCATTGCACATATTTTATATTGTGATTTTCAATGATTTTCCTTGATATTTGAGTTTTTTTTAGATAATAATACTTAATTAAGTAAAATTTTATATTCTAAGTTTTGAAATCATCTGCGTAAGAAAATGAGAAGATAGAAACAAATTACACTCAAATCGAAACTAAAATGAGCAAATTATGAAAGTTTGAAGATCGACACAACTGAACAACATGACTATATCGTTTTCAAGTAAATTTAGAGCTTATTTTCAACTGTCACAGTCTAAGACACAACTAAAAGACACAATTGTGTCCCCAGTCATGTCTTTTCCAACTAATCTATTTTTTTTTTTTTATCTCTTCCTATATAAAACTTTATTAGGATTTGCTTAAGGGAGGAACTTTTTTTATCGACTTTTAGAGAGCTTTTCAAGACAAGAATACTCAAGGAGCAAGAGGATCATCAAGACTTCAAGATTCAATTTTTTTTTTTTTAGACTTTATGATTTTCTTTTCTACAATTTTCTACTCTTTGTTTGTAGACTCTTATTTTGCAATGTATAGTAAGTAGATCTTTAATATCTAGGTCTTGTAGAACCTAGATCTACTCATGTGCCATGATTAGTATTTGATTAATTTAATTCTTCAATCTTTTTCTTGGTTCAACTATGTTTGCTTCATGATTTAGGTTATTATTTCCACGAGTAGTTATAAGAGAATTAAGAGATTTCTTAGAAAATTAAATCTAGGTATAGTTGATGAGGATTATTGCAAAATTAGAGATAATTTACTAGATTCTTCCATATTTTTAAATTAAAGCATAGAGAATTCATTGTTCAATAATACAATCTTAGATCATACTATTAAGAAGAGATTCTACTAAGTGATTTTAATGTTAGGATTAATTAACTTGAGAAAGTGATTAATTTTAGTAAAGAATTCTCTCAGTCAAAAGATATTAAAGAATAAATTAGATTATTTTTAGAAAAATCACATGTTAGATTTAAGGGAAGCAAGATCTAGTTATAACATTAAATATTGAATTAATTTGCAATTGAATTGCTTTCTTGTTAATTCTTGAATTATGTCTTAGTTAACTTTAAATTAATTTTAATAGTAATTTAGATTTACTTTTTTAAGTTTCTTGAAATTTAATTTGCCAATTAGATAATAAAGACCTAGTGAGTACTAGTAGTTAGAGTCCTTGAGGGATCAACACCTTAGACTTAATCTACTATTATAATTTGATAGGTTCACTTACCTAACATATCAATTTACTTCCACTTGCATCTAACATCATCTATGTTCTACTTTCTAAGTTTTCATTTATTGATTCTTCTTCATTTAATATTGTTTTTTCTTTGTAGTTAAAAAACCTTAATCCATATGATCCATCAAGATTTGTATACATTATACTATCTTCGAGAACTTTACTTGTATTTGGACTTTCTAAGTGTTTGGATATGTTCCATTCTAATCCTTCTAACTCTTTACTTTATATTTTCATAGGTTGAATAAACTTAATTCTTACACTAGCTATTTCCTGTATTATACTATCTATGTTTAGTTTGTATTGTCTATTATTTCCATCTACTGCTCTTCCTATAATTCCAATGTTTATTAATATATTATCTCTTATATGATCTTCATACCCTTTACCTTGTAATCCAAATCCTAAGTTTTTTATATTATTTACACTAATCATAAAATTTGGTACATAGTAAAATATGCCTTTATTATTTCTCATGTCTATTTCCATTATACCTACTATTGCTTTTCTAATGTCATTTTACCAAGATTTGTATATTATTACTAATAACAATTTTGTTTCAGTTTGTTTTCTTACTGATTCTTTTATTTCTACTACTATCATTCCAAGACATACTAGTCTCTTTCCTTTTTGTTTTAATTTTCTAATGGTTGTATCACTTAATAACTTTATATTAACTAGTTTAGTAGTCATGAGATAGTTTCTTTCCAATTTGTTCCTATCAATTTTATTTTACCTAAGTTTAATCATCCTACTTTATATAATACTCTAGGATTTAATAAATCAATGTTTCTATTATTGTAAATTTCTACATCTTTGTCTATATCAACTATTTCTTCTAGTTGTTCAATCTAATCTCCCTGTCTATATTTACTTGTTAATCTACTCAGGATTCCTCCTCCTATGGAAGTCTCTTCTCTAGTTAGGTTGTCTCTGAGTGTTCTACTGTTTCCTATGAATGGAATGGTTCTTGTTCTTGAAGCCATGATCTTTCTTTAATTTTCTAATGGTTTATAAATACCAAAAATGTTGCTAGATTTCTTGACCTTTTTTATTAGTTTTTTCGAGATATTTATTCCTTGAAGTTGTCCTATTATATTTTCTAATTCTTGTGAGTAGTCTTTTTCTACTTTGCTTTTATTTTAAATTTTGATTCTATTTTATCTAATTTTTTATGTAAAGATAACAATAACAAAATTATAATATTATTTTATCCAATAATTATTTTATTTTCTTCAGTAGAAGCATTATAATTTGTTAGTCCTTCAATATTTAACAAGTATTTTCTACTTAAATATAAGGTTTTCTAATAATTAGGATATGATTTTACTTCTACTATAAAATTACTACTCATTAACCTTCTACAAAATGTTTTATTTCTTCTATTAAGCTTAGTATCTTTCTATAGTTTAGTTGTATTTCTTAGAGCTTTTGGTTTATTTCTACATGTACCTTGTGAGATTTTATGATATGTCTATTCTCTTCTAGTTGATTTAGTTTTTTGATAATCGTGTTATTTTTTTCTTTATTATATTTTTTATTTTATTTTATTTCTTTTAATATATTGTTTTATCTACTAAAGAGTTTTGTATACTCTTCTAGTGATTAAAATTTCTCAATTCTTATTAAGTGAAAGATTCTACTAAGTATATATGTAGGTCTATGATACTATTTAATTAGTTATTACTATAGTACAACTAGTGTTCAACCTGCTAAAAATAATAAGTATGTTTAAATAGTCTTGTTTTTTCTATCTTTCTATTTGGGTTATATATTTCTAATCTTAACCACTCTAACCTTTTTGTATTCTCAATTTTTATAACTAAAGCCTACTTAATCTGAGTCTCATTAGTAGCGTTCAAATTCAATAGGAAGTTTTTCATTAGATGAGGAATATTCTTTTGTATATAGATGTTCTAAATATTTAATTATTAAAACTGTATAAATAATTAAGAGTACTTCAATAATTCTAATTATGACCTAACCTTTTAAGATAACTTCCTAATGAGATGGGATGATTACTTTCTAGATTCTTGAGATGTTGTCTAAAAGCAATTAATAGTAAGCTGTAAAACTTATCTCTTGCTATGAAGTTCACCTTCTTCTATTACTACTTTGTTAAGCCCTTTTATGTTTGACTTTATTTTTTCTCTTACTCTACAAATACAACTATTAATCACTTCTATTCTATCTAATTGTATGTCTTTAATGGAATTAACAACATTATCTAGATTGTTCATTATTATTTTCTAAAAGGGTCATGTTTATAAACAAACCCTTGTTATATTATTATGGCAATGTTTAATATGTTTCTGAGTTGATTCTAATTCAATCCTTACTCTATTTAAAAGTAAATATGCTTTTATAATTAAATTTTTTTTATAACATATAGAACTTTTAATAATGTTGTTTTCTAAACGATCAATACTAGTTTTTATTGTAGCCTTGTTAATTTACAAATGATCCTCAAGATAATGGTTCTATAAGGCTTTCTGTTTTTTTTTTTTTTTATCCATGTGTAAACATACCTCGAATATATCTAAAAATATCTCGCAAATCTTTCTAAAATAAACCGCTTGAAATAAAGTCACAGGACTCGAACGGGAAGCACAACATGGATTCTTGATTTTCAATTTCCATCATGTTTAACTTGGACTAACACGTCATGGCCTGAAATCTCGAGACACTTGACAAGTTGGGCTTCGGAAATATTGGAGACTCGGACAATTGCATAGCCCGATAATTTAAATACATGGCTTGATTTTGAATTCCTCATGGCGTCAATGACTCACGGCCTTCAATCGACAATGGAATTCGCATGGGGCGTCGGACTTGGATCATTATGGATGATGACGGGCTTCATAATAAATTGCCTGAACACGGCTGAAACTGGCACAATCTTCAATTTGTGCAATTGATGCGAATTCACTCAAGGACCGTGACATTGTCAATTACGAACTTGAAACGTGGGCTTTTAATTACTTAGGATGGGATGACTATGAATTATAAATGGCGTTGACAATATGGCTTGGCGTGTGGATTCTTCAAAGCCGGATGATGATAGCTAGACTTCAAATTAAATACGACACATCTATACAACATAATACTGCCAAAAGGATATGTAACATTTTGATCTTTTTAATATAGCCCCTAGCATGACTATGTATCATTTTGGTCATATTTAAATAAATAAACACAGCTTTCAATATGATTCTATCCATTCAACTCCAAATCAAGTATCACTTGATTTGGTTTCTTCTCTTTTTTTTTTTTCTCAATTACTCCATCAAAGGCCTAAAATCAAAATCTTATCTATTTAAGTACCAATTATCCATTAAATACCCATGAAACCATCAAAAGTACTAATAAAACCCATTGATAAATATGTGTAATAAAGCAATTATCAACTATCATCCCATATGGTATGGGGTCATTTAGTTAATTTTTAATATGTTACAAAGGATTAGTAGGGACCAATATATTAGATTCTATTCTTCTTGTATTTACATAGATGAGTCATACTTTTTTCATTACATTTACTTTGCACATTGGTATTCTGGTGTATGCCCTTGAAATTGTGGATAGATGCATTGAAATACATTGGTTTCTTACAAGGATACAAATAAGCTATAAGAAAGGATTAGTAGAGGCATGAACGAAATGAACCTATTTGCAAACAATTTAAGTTTGATTTAACATCTTCTCAAGTTTAATTCGATAATAGTTACGTTGAACTTGTGGTACTTAAATAGTTTTTCAAGTCGAACTCGAGTTATATGATGTTTGCTTTTGTTGTTAATTAATCTTTGTAATGGGCTTGAGATGGACTCGTAATCTATAAAACAATAGAAAGAAGGCTAAGGAGGTGCAAGGGCTCTTTAGTATAGCCACTCCAATGCTTATGTTAAAGAAGGTTGTACATGTAAAGTGTTTGGGATAATGTATATGTAAGTAGGAAAAGTAGCAAAGAGAGATTAATGAACCTGGTTAACTATTTATAGACAAGGACTTTTGACTATTCTAACATAGCAGTTCAACTGCTTATATGTGTTTTTATAATTAATTGGACCACATCCTAATTTTAAGGAAGTTGGGTAGCTGGCAATTATTAGATGTAATAACTACTAAATTGTTAGCGCTTTTTGCCATGATTCAAATATTTAAACATCCAGGTTGAGATCTATTGACATAAGCTTTGATAGCTAAATCTCTATGGCCTTTAGTCCAACCTATTTTGAGCTCTTCCTTCCAAGTCCGAGCTCGTTTTAGAGGGTCATTCATGATTTTGCTAGTCTTGTACTTTACCAAGGTGTTTATCTTCTAGACTTCACATATGGACTTAGGTCTAATTACTTAAAGGAGGTCGAATCAATTCAAAATAGCTCACTCCATGCTTCTGAAAGATTGTTTTAGGCTTATTGGGCCTTCATGAAAATCACCTATCAATAGGTTTAACTAACTCATGAGTCTAATCAAACTGAAGTTAAGTTTAAATGTTAATTGAGTTTAAGTCAAGTTTAGTATAATTGTTATTTTAACTAAAATAATGATACCGCTTTGGATAATTAAGCCACAACAAGTTTAATTTGAGTCGAATTCTAACTTGTTGAGTACCACCTTGGGCCGTGCTTAAACTTGAAATTACAAGTCAAACAAATTTGAGTCAAGCTAAACACTTTATTATCTCTACTTGACTTATTTATAGTTCTAAGTATTAATTGGCACTCATAGTAGGGTAAAACATTAGTATTGTGAATGGTTGTAACTCATCTTAAGGCATCATGATGGGCTATATACCTAAATTATGAAAAATAAAAAATAAAAAGGTAACCCTTCCTAAGGATAAATGTTATGAGCATTCCTAAAAGTTTACCTTAGTTATTATTAATAGAGGAAGACCACCCAATCATCTTAGTTTTTGCCACCATATAAACGGTAGGTATTTTCCTAGAGCAGCAAATGGTTTAATCCAATTAAATTTTCCTCTACTGTTGAATTAATAAGAGGGTAACAGATTTATCCCTATTTATTTATTTATTTATTTATTTTATGTAAACCATTAGAGAGAAATGAAATCTCCGATATCAAGAAGGGGTTTTTGAGTTTTTCACTATATTCATCTTCCTATTATAAGCTTTCTAATAAACACCCCAAAAGAGAAAGAGCCGCACCGGCTTGGCATTGGTCAGATGACACTGACGATTTGGTTCCCAGGTCGATGAGTCTATGATCATATATGACCAAAAATCGACTAACGCAATAGAAGTCGGAGGCCAAGTATGTTTGGCTATGCCAACGATGAAACAACGATCATTAACTCACGTCATGTCGTTGTAATCTAGTAGATGTAATATGATAGTTGGTCAAAAAAATCATGTCTTCCTATTATTAATTAGAAATTTGAAAGCTGGCAATATCCGAATCCCCAAAAAAATAGATGTTCAAATAACTTATAACGAAAAAATTAGACTTACACTTAATTCTGCTTGCACACCTTAAAGAAATTTTGAAATAAATAAATAATGAGAGAAAGAAAAGAAAAGGTTTTAGAATTTAAAATACAGCTTACGCTTGTCTAGTCTAAGAAAACTGTGTATTTACTTTATTTATTTATTATTTGGTAAATTTTCTGATAATCAATTTAAAAATAGCTTAATTAGTTGTGGATATCATAATTAACTTTAGCAAAGGCAGAAATGAAAAACAACGAGATAACAAACAATCGGCTGGTGGTAATGGTGATCGACAACTAAAGAAAATTATTTTATTTTCTTCTAAATGGACCCTGCTCTGCTGCACGCTCGTCCAAGGAAGTTTCGTTCGTGTAATGTCGGCATAAATGCATCCAGACAAAGGCAATATATAATAGCGGAGCGTAGAGCAATAAGACTTAGCATTTACCCCAAAGAGTTGACGATAACTACTAGAATAGAAGCAAAGAGACAAACACGACAACCCCTCCCCTCACCCCAAATTGTTAACTGTTGTTATCTAGTCTGTTTCGACTGTTGTTGTACGCGGCCAAAATACTACGGAGGTGTACGTTTTCTGCAATCCTGAGGTCTATCACGTTGGTGACGCTTTCTACGTTGGTTGGAAGGATGTCATGGATGATTTACAATGGTACACGCCAGATAAGGGCAGTGTCTATGCTTCGTCGGCCAACAAAGCTGTTTATGGATTCGCAGCATGCTACCAACTCCTCCCATTTGTATGCACTAAGTGCCTTGGTAAAGCTTAAGGAACGATGGATGATCAATGTGGCTATGCGAAAGGGGCACAGATTCAGCTCGTTGATTTTAGGCTTCGGTACGAGGGTTATCCATTCAAAGAGGATCCTTAGCGTCGTCTCTCGCCGGTGAAATTTTTGCGTGCAAAATAAGATTTCTGTCAGATGTGCTGAAGCTGATGATCCCATGAGAATTCCTCCCTTCCCCTGTTTTTTTTTTTTTTTCCTTTCCTTCCTCTAGTTTATGCAATGATCTTTCAAAACACCTTAATGTTGGATCGAATTCTCCATGTTTTGAGCAAGTTATTCAGTCCTCAGAGTATCAATAAAGACAAATGCCTTGTCAGACATGAGAGTCTTCAAACTCGTACAGACACGACAAATTTCATGTACTTCTAGGGTTTCGAGTTCTTGTTCCCGAACCTGTTTATTGAAGACTTCTAGTCAACCTGTCCCCTATAAACCCATTCGATCTTAAAAAAAAAAAATAAAAATTTCCAAAGTTAGAAGAGTACAATTTTCTTTTTTTTTCTATGAATATGTGAAGAAGAATCATACAAATATAAGTCTAATTATCAATCGTAGTAAATTAAGAGTTCAAGATTCAATTAATGATAAATAGATAGGCGATTTATAAATAACTTTATCTTTTATAAATATATATATATATTGAATTTAAATTTATTTCATCCATCATTATGCTTGTAATCTTTACTTTATCTAAAAATTTCAATCTTGTAAAAATATACAAACACTCAGTGTTAGATGATAAATTTGAATTCAAGTTACATTTGCTTGAGGAGCAACATATAAATTTGAGTTTGAGTTACAAGGTGTTTATCTTCTAGACTTTACATATGGATTTAGGTCTAACCATTCAAAGGAGGTCAAATTAGACCAAAATAGCTCAACCTAAGTTTTTGAGATAGTGTTGTAGGCGTGTTGTGCTTTAATGAAAATCACCTATCAACAAGTTTGACTAACTTAAGAGTCCAATCTAATTGAAGTCTAAGTTTAAATGTTAATCAAGTTCAAGTTAAATTTAGGTATCAATATCATTTTAACTAAAACAATGATCCTTTTTAGATAATTAAGCCATAATAAGTTAAATTGAGTCAAATTCTAACTTTGTAAGTACTACCTTGAGTCATGCTTGAAGTTCAAATTATAATCAAGCAAATTTGAGTTGATCTTAAGACTTTATCATTTCAACTCGATTTATTTATAGCTCCAAGTATTAATTGACAATCATAATAGGATGAAATATTAGTCTTGTGAAGAGTTGTAACTCATCTTAAGGCACCATGATGGGCTATTGACCTAAATTATAAAAAAAGTTAGCCCTTTCTAAGGAATAAAGGATAAATATTGTGAGCATTCCTAAAAGTTCATCTTAGTTATTGTAACTAGCGAAGACCACTCAATCCCATTAACTTTTTCTCTATTGTTGTACTAATAAGATGAATAGATTTATCCCTATTATTTATTTATTTATTTTATGAAAACCATTAGAGAGATTAGATCTCCAATTATCAAGAAGAGGTTTTTGAGTTTTTACTATTATAAGCTTTCCGGTAAACACCCAAAAGAGAAAGTGCCAACAATCTAATAAGCGACTTGGTATTGGTTAGATGACAATGACAATTTGGTTCGGAGATCGATGAGTTTATGATCATATATGACCAAAAACCAACTCAGGCAAGAGAAGTTGGAGGCCAAGAATGTTTGGCTATTCCACCAATGAAACAAATGTGGTTAACTCATTCCTTGTCATTGTAGCCTAATAGATGTAATATAATAGCTAGTTGCTCAAAAGGAATTCAAGCCTTTCAATTATTAAAATTAAAATTATTTTTAGAAATTTGAAAACTCGGAATATCTGAATCCCCAAACAAAAAGATGTTCAAATAACTTATAAGAAAAAAAGTTAAACCTATACTTAATTCTACTTGCACACCTTGAAGAACTTTTAAAACAAATAAATAAATAATGAAAGAAAGAAAATAAAAGGTTTTAGAATTTAAAATATGGATGCAATGCATGTTTATTAGTCCTAAAAAAATTTATATAAATATGAATTACATGAAATGAATTACAAAAATACTAATATTATATCTTATCTTGAATCTAAAACATTAATAATTATAAAGAAAACGCATGTCTAATATATGACATTAAAGAATTCTCTACCATCATTGTATCATTTGTTAGATATGCGATCTTCATTGTCTAAATATGTCATGTTTTTAAATTACGATACTTATAATACCATTATCACATGTTTGAAATGCAACATATATGCAGTATTAGTCTTGCATTTTGTATATGTGATATATGATTAGTATTTTTATGTAATTTTTTTATATAGTCAATATTTGTGCATTATCTATCTATTTTAATAGTAAACATATAAATTCCTCTTAAAATACAACTTAAATTTGCCTAGTCTTAGAAGACTATGTCATTATTTATTCATTTATTTACTTAAAACTTTTTTATGATCAATTTAAAAATAGCTTAATATGTTGCGGATATTATAATTTGTAAATCCTAAAGCCAAGCCAAGTAACCATAGGTTTGAACTTAAAACCCAAGGTTTAGGACGATCGGCTAAATGATCCGCTCAAACCCAAATTATAAACTATTTAACAAAATACCAGTAAAAATGACCCTGTAAACTTAAATTTAAGAAAGTGAGTAGTAAAATAGGAGACTATAAAATTTTCAAATTTTAAGCATAATAACTGCTAATTACCGAAAAGGCAAAAAGTGTAATATAATAACTAATAAATTAGTAGAGATAGATTATATGTATACTAAAAATTTTAGAATGACCAAAATAATATTTAGGAATGTTCACGTGTACCCTACATGTATTTACGTGTAGATAAAAATACGCGTAATTGCTAAAATAGGCCGAAAATTAAGTAAATAATTAAAGAAAAATACAAAATAATTATAAAAAAATTAGAAGAAGATATCTGCAACTAGATCAGGTCGTGACTGAAAAGAAAAAAAAAATTAGCCAATAAGAATTTGCCAAACTAAAAGCCTAAAATCAAGGAAATGGGCAAAATCCCATCAAATTAATGCACATTAATTACTATGTTTGTCTATAAATAAGGAAAAAATTCTCAGAAGACATTTGGACAGTTTGTGATCTGAGAAAAATCGAAACACAAGAAAAATCGAGAGAAATTCCTAAAAAAAAAAAAGAAAAAAGAAAACTGTGCAGATTAGCAAGGTGAACGAGAACCACCACCCACCACCACCTGGGACCGAACCACCACCACCACCCTACACTAGGACCAGCGTCTGGACCGGCCGACAGCCTTGGATCGGGTTTGGACGGCCAGAAAGCTTTGAACCGGTTAGTCATTTATTCACCTCGATTTTTGTATAATTTTGTAAAATTAGTTATTTTGCCTAGAAAATTATGAAACTTATTATTCTGAGGTTTTATTGTATGTAGATTTAGGGAAAAATATTGATTTAGTTTAATTATGTCTGGAAATATAGGGTTCTTAAGAAATTGTTCAAAACCGAGCATGATTAAACCGGAAATTAAATAGGCTTAGGGATGTAGTTTGGGGCTCAAAATTTTTCTATAGGATTCTCATATGATGTAGAACAGTGCTATGAAGCCCTTTTTTTTTTAAATTAATTTTCGAAAATTTTAAGTTAATTTTTAGCCCTAAAATGATGGTAAAATTGGGTGATTTGGGATTAATTAGGTAATTAGGATGTTAATTACTGATTTGGATCTTGATTAGATGATTAAGGAAGTTAATTTTTGCAGAGGAACCCTAATCCTAGCTTTTAGGTACTAATTATGGTTAATTAGGGAAATTAGGTAAAGAATATGAGAAATTAGGAATATGTGAAAATATAAATTACTAAATTTAAAAAAATAAAGTTATTTAGATAATATTATAATTGAAATCAGAAAAATAATAAATCTGAATTAATATTTAATTTTAAGTAAATATCTTAAAATGTAAGATTTTTACACATCGGGAATAAATCCGATATCCCAATTAGGGTTAGAGTGTACCGAATAATTAGAATACCAAAATTTCGACCCAATAGGATATTTGAATACCCGAGCATAAGGTGATTAATGTCACATTGGGATTCGAGCCTAATTACGACTTAGGAATTAAAACTAGAATCTAGTCTAGGAGCCGAACCCCGAAATAAAATACAACGAATTATTAATACGTTGTAGGTATACATGAGGAAAATGAGTTACACTATAAATTAGAATAAGAATCCATAAAAATAAGTACTAAAAGGACCTCTTTGCATTATAGGACACCCAGAAACAAATCAGCTCGCAATTTGAGGATCGAGCGATCGAGCAAATTCAAGTAAGTTGGGTTATTGTATTGTAATAGAGTACTAGTTTTGTAGTGCTCGGAGACTTAGGCTTGTATATGCTTGTGATTGTAAGTAGTTTGCGCATGTGTTTGATGTATCTGAATTCGTGCTGGAATTTGTGCTGTGAGTGATTTTGTGACTAATTTAATTGGTATGAACTTGTTTGAAAACCTTAACCGGAATTTAATCTTAGTCGACCATAATAACCGAAAACGTCATGCATTGCAACCCGTTAGGGGATCATAGGACTCTCCAACCAAATACCGACCCCTTCGAAAGGGATAGCGCAGGATTGCAAAATGGTCCCTTCTTCATCCTCAGTCGAACTAAGTGACAGGAGAGGAGGTCGCGGCGGGGGTGAAGTCAATGGTTCGAAGGTAGTCGCGGGAGGAGCGATGTCTCCATTGCACAAGCCTGGGTTTAGTTGTGAGCTGCTGCATAACATGGAACTCCTCAACCCGGATCGGAGCGGGTGAAATTTCTCTGATTTCACAACGGACCGGACTACGTTGTGCGATGACACTTGATTGTTGCATTGTATGAAAATAATTGTTTGATAACCCCGTTTGTGCTTGTATGCATTCATGAGTCTCCAATTCAACTTACTGAGCTGAAGTTGCTCATACCCTTATAGATCCTTTTGCAGATTCTGATTTGTAATCTTTTCAAGTACCATGCCGCCCTACAATTATCCAGAGGTTAGTCTTTTTGAAGCCAGGGGTGTGAGGATCAAGTTATTTAGCTTAATGTGTAACTAGACTGACCTTGTAGTTAAAGGATAAAGACTGTTAGTTATTCTGTAAATTAGTAAACTGTAGTTATTATGTAAATCTTCCTGGGAAGCTCTGTGGACTTATTTATATGATTATCTACGTTTAATAGTAATTTGAGTTACTTATCATATTTGTAGTATAATCATTAATCGAACTGTTTACTTCAAAGCGAGTGGTCGTCGACGCCTTGTGTAGATTATCTCTATGGTAGGAACTGTGAGGCCAGTTTCTATCATAGAATGGTTTACACGGCGGGATTATTGCGACTTCGTGACTTCGGGGCGTAACATAATTAACTTTAGCAAAGGCAGTAATGAAAGACATCGAGATAACAAACAATCGGCTGGTAGTAATGGTGATTGACAACTAAGAAAAATTATTTTATTTTCTTCAAAATAAACCCTGTTCTACTTCGTGCATGTTTAAGGAAGTTTTGTTCGTGTAATGTCAGCATAAGTGCTTCTAGACAAAGGCAACATATAACAGCGGAGCTGTAGAACAAGAAGGCAATGGTATAGCATTGACCCTGCATAAGAAGATAAAAGAGTTGACGATAACTACTAGAATAGAAGCAAAGAGACACTCACGATAACGCCCTTTTCCATACCCATTCCCCCGCGGCTACGAACCCCCAACCCCCTTTACTTGTAGGAGTATATCTTGGATTTATCGATTATTGAAAAGTCCAAATAAAGTAAAGAATAAAAAAAAAAAACAAAAATGAGAAGTATTATTAAGGCATCTTTACAATAAGGGCTACTTGGGTATTGATTGTTTTCTAACCAGAGTAGTTTGGGTATAGGGTTTCTCAGCTAGGTATTTAAGCCTCTTGCTGCACTCTGGAACTCTTTTCCCACCTCTCTACTATGTGTGCAGCTGCTGGCCCCTAAGGTTTTTGTACGATTCTTGACTGTAGGAGGCAAAAACAACAATTCTAAGCAAGACCTAAGTAGAAGAATCACAAATAAGACTAAGGGATACCCTTTTGTATATAGTTTTGGTGTTTTCTTTAAGAGAACCTCTCTTTTCTGCATAGGACAACCCTAACACAAATTTTAGAGGCCTTCTTGAGTGTTCTACAACAGATCTTGTGCAGTGAAAATGGTTCCAAAGGTATGTTACATCAAGGTAAGGTGGTTTAGTGGTTTTCCCTTGAGTTTGGCATTTATCCTTTAAGAGATTTCGTTTTTTTGCATAGGGCTATAGGAAAAACAACTTAAGGGTAGTCCTATATGTGTTCAACGGTGTTTATGCGGTGGTTGATGCACTAGAATCAAGTTACAATAGGTATGATTCCAATCTTGTATGCCTCATTCATGTTGTTTCATTGGGTGGTATGTTGAATGTTGGATTTGAGATGAGATGTCAAAGTAGAGTGTTTTGATTTGAGTTTTGAGTGAAGTAGAGTTATAATGTTGTCGGGTTGCTAAGTTAGCAATAGTGTTTTGCAAAAATGGTGGAAGGGGTGTTGTGCGTAAGGGATGAAACGTTGCTACATTCTACATATTGTAGCTAGTGTTTAGACACCATCCCCCTTAGCGTATGGATGCCAAGTGCAATTCTATACCTTTCGACCATGGTGTCTGGATGCCAGTTGATTTAGCATCCAAATGTCATGATCCCTAATCCATACAACAACATTTCATTGAGTTTCAAAATGTGTTCCGGATGTGTTCTTTAGGCTTGAAACCTTTTCCAAACAATCTTAAACACATCTTAAACCCAACTTATCTTCTTAGCAATTCTAGGACCCTAAAAATGTTGAGTTGTAAGAGAGTGAGTGGCATATTCTGAGTTGAAGATTGGTGCTAGATAGACTTAGAAACTAAGTGTTGTGTTATTTCTCTTATAAACAGGTCTTGAGATACTTTTATATCATATTTTGAACAAACGATACAATTAGGAACGGGGTTTGTGTGTTATTTGTGCGTATATAGGATTAGAAATGTTTAATAGACTTAAATGAAAACTCAGCTTAAATAAGTACGTTACTTATGCTTGGCTAGACCTAAGGGATTGAGAAGACTAAACCTTGGGGTAGCACACTGATGATTCTTACGTGATGGTGTCCTAATTGGAGTTAAGCTTGAAAGTGATCTAGGTAGATTTAAGTTGTTATTTGGATACTTAGGTATTAGGAAGGACCCAATTCCAATACTTACATATATATTATATATATTATTTACTAGAGTCATAAATCACTCCAAGTTTCAAGATGCTAAAACTATATTGCTTGTTAAACTTAAATAAAGATAATAAATTGTGGTTATACATTTAGCTTTACTGATTAAGTAAAAGTATGCGTGTTTATGCATTATTATGTGAACACGCGAATGTGTTTGACACCTTGTACCGAGCTTTTACTAACTACTTAGGGATTCTTGTTTTTAGATGTAGGAACAAATCTTAGTGAATATGAGGACTACTACAGTAACCTAACTATTATGATTATTATCTTGATTATGGTGATAGATTAGTGTAGAGGGGACAGTCTTATGCTTCTTATTATAAAGAATTATCAGGCTTGTATTTAACTTTTTTATGTAACTTGGGTTATGAGAAGTCACCTGAAACTTCTCTTGTTAGTCTTGATTTTACGTTGATAGAACAAATTGAAAGATTTGATATTTAAGTTTTATTTATAATTTTCTAAAAGAGATTGTTAACTTTCATTTCCTTTGAATAAAATAAAGTGTAAGTTTGATCTTTTTGAAAGTATTGGTGATTTGAGGATGTCAAGACATCTCAAGTATGTGGTATTTGAGTTACTATAGATGTTTGGTGATAAATGAAATATGTGACGAGATTAGCAGGTGAATTTAGATGCCTCACATGTCAGTAGCTAATAGGGATATGTAGTAGGCTATAATTTCTCAAGTTTTGGGGTGTTACAATTATGTTATGATAGGAGTCCTACTAACGGCAACCTAATCAAATTGGGAGAAGTAATAGGTCTTATTGTGGGTCAATCTATTGGAGAACTAGGGACTCAATTGACATTAAGAATTTTTCATACTAACAAAGTATTCATAGGTGGTACTATAGAACATGTATGAGCCCCTTCTAATGGAAAAATAAAATTCAATGAGGATTTGGTTCATCCCATACGTATGTGTTATGGTTAGTCTTAGACAATTTATTTGTAAAAATATACGTATAGCCAAATATGAACCATACCTAAAATAAGGTCAAGCTTTGCTTGTTCAGGTCGATTATGTAGTAATAAGATTAGCTAATCCTTATTTGGCCACTTTAGGAGCAATTGTTCATGGTAATTATGGAGAACTCCTTTATGAAGGAGATACAATAGTTACGTTTATCTATGAAAAGTCAAGATTTGATAACATAATACAAGGTCTTCCAAAAGTAAAACAAGTGTTAGAAGTACATTCAATTGACTCAATATTGATGAACCTAGAAAAAAAGAGTTAATGGTTGGAACAAGCATATAACAAGAGTTCTTGGAATTTCTTAGCGATTTTCTATTGGTGTTGAGCTAACTATAGTGCAAATTCGTAATATCTTTGGTTAATAAGATTCAAAAGGTGAAAATCCATAATAGGCACATAGAAATTATTGTACTCCAAATAACATCAAAATTGTTGGTTTTAGAGGATGAAATGTCTTTTTTTTTTTTTTACCTAGAGAGCTAATTGGATTATTATGAGCAAAGCGAATGGGGCACCCTTTGGAAGAATTGATCTATTACTGGGGCATACTATCGGAATAACAAAGGCATCTTTGAATACACAAAGTTTCATATCTCATGTAGGTTTTCAAGAAACTACTTAAGTTTTAGCCAAAGTTGCTCTCTAACGCCATATTAATTGGTTAAAAGGCCTAAAAGAGACCATTGTTATAAGAGGGATGATGCTTGTTGATACTAGATTTAAAGGATTACTGCACCGTTTGGGTCAAGATAAGAACATTCTTTTGAAAACTAAAAGAAAGAATTTTCTTAAGAGGGAAATCAAAGATATTTTCTTCCACTATAGAGAATTATTTGATTCTTACATTTCAAAGAATTTCCATGATATTTGAAAACAATTATTTAAAGGATTTAATGATTCCTAAAAGTGAATTCATACTTTTTTTTATTTAATATTAATAAAAAATCTCTATAGTCTTTTGATAGGGGTTATGAAAATAAAGATAATACTAAGTTGAGGTTACCGGTTTGGATTGTTTATCAACACAGTTAATCTCCGGTGGTAGAAGAAAAGATTTCATTAGAACAATTATTTAGTTTAGGGCACCTCATCACTTTTCATTTCTTTTTTTCCAAAAGAAGAAAAAGAGGAAATGTAAGGAGATATGACAAAATATTGGAACAACAATTTGGAAGAAATGATGGAAGCAAGTGTTCATTTTGGTCATGATATTAAGAAATGGAATCTTAGAACAGCACCTTATATTTCTGCAAAACGTAAAGGTATTTATATTACAAATCTTACTAAAATGAGGATGACAATGGTGGCATTTCCTTTTTCATAGCAGATATCAATGGAGCTAATTACAACGATCAAGTTGTTAACTGTTGTTATCTAGTCTGTTTCGACTGTTGACGTACGCGGCCAAAATACTACGGAGGTGTTCGTTTCTGCAATCCTGAGGTCTGTCACGATGGTGACGCTTTCTACGTTGGTTGGAAGGATGTCATGGATGGTTTACAATGGTACACGCCAGATAAGGGCAGTGTCTATGCTTCGTCGGCGAACAAAGCTGTTTACGGATTCGCAGCATGCTACCAACTCCTCCCATTTGTATGCACTAAGTGCCTTGGTAAAGCTTAAGGAACGATGGATGATCAATGTGGTTATGCGAAAGGGGCACAGATTCAGCTCGTTGATTGTGGGCTTCGGTACGAGGGTTATCCATTCAAAGAGGATCCTTAGCACCGTCTCTCTCCGGTGAAATTTATGCGTGCAAAATAAGATTTCTGTCAGATGTGCTGAAGCTGATGATCCCATGAGAATTCCTCCCTTCCCTTTTTTTCTTTTCTTTTCTTTCCTTTAGTTTATGCAATGATCTTTCAAAACATCTTAATGTTGGATCGAATTCTCCATGTTTTGAGCAAGTTATTCGGTCCTCAGAGTATCAATAAAACAAATAATGCTCTGTCAGACATGAGAATTCTTACCCAGGATGGGTGAGTATTTGGATAAAAGGCTTTTGCACCGTTGGCTATTAGTTCTCTTTTGGAAACTTGGTGGGATTCTGTCTCATATGATGTGATGATGTTTGATTTGAAATTGAATTATGTTTCACTTATACTTCTGGGGCATCAGAACCATGAGAGCTGGGGGTGAAGTTGGACATAAACATGCAAATAAGCTGTCCCCTTCAAGAAAAACAAGATTCTATTTCACTCTTTGTCTAGGCATTATTTGTCTGGAGGATTCAAATAAGTGCGTTTAGGCGTCATTTCTCACCGAAGTCCTTGTCCATTTCAGGTTAGTTAGCTGCAGCTTCTACTGGGTTTATTTTAATAATAAACTTTATAGACTTATATGTATTAATAAAATAATTATATAATAAGGTTATCATATTAAAGAAAGTCTAAAGAAAGTGATCTAATATATTTATAGAGTTTAATATATTATATAAAGTGTAGATTTATATATATAAAGACTAGATATATTATTTTCTATTTTATGATAGACAAAATTAGAAATAATAATAAAAGAGTTATAAGCAATTAACTCTACTAGACATATTATATAAGGTCGTGGTCCCCAAGTCATAAGTATTATTCTATCCTCTTTAACTTCACATTAACAAAAATAAAAAGAGAGATAAAATCTTAAGGAATTATGTGATTGACTTAGAAGGCTAACGATTAGATAATTATGTAATTAGTGTTATGGATTTAGGTACGCTTTCATATTTTTTTATTTTAATTTTATACTCTAATTTTATACATGAATTGTTCCTAGTTATTTCAATTTATAAGATTAATATCTTTTAATCCTAACAAGTGATATCAGAGCAATTATGTGTAAAATTAAAACCATTAGATCATTGAGATTGTTAAAATTTAGAATAACTTGTATGAACATTATTTTCCCTTTTTAAAGGGTTAGGGTTTCAAGGGCTAATCTATGATTTCATTATATTGTAAATATGGTCCAATAATACATCCCCAATTGAAGAATTTATTTTGGATTATGTCTATGAAAAAAGATTCTTCAATTTGGTCCTTCATTTTGATGGGACAAGATCGATCCCATTGTTGCTCTGTCTATTTATTTTTATATTTTTTAATCTAAACCATTTAATTCACAGTTTGTTTAACGGTTTAAATTTAAAAAAGTATAAATTAAAAGCGAAATAAATGATGAGATCAATTTTATAAAAAATAAGGATGAAATTATATAAAAATATGTTTATGAATATGGACCGGCTCTTTACATGGTTTCAATATAATTGTCTTGATTGTCTATACGGGGAAATAAAAAAAGGCTCGTGGATCGTCATGTTGAGGGCTGATGCTTTGACGATGGCATGAAATTCGGACCACGTTGGTCAGTGAATCATGATTGCAATTGCGTAATCACTGTTGGAATGTTACGGCGTGAATTTGGACTTTGTACCTTTTGAGGGATGATGGGTGTTTCACGATGGAACACATAGTTTTAACTGGCTTTCTTTTATTCATGTGATGTATTTCATCTGGAAAAGAAACCAAAGAAAACCTGAACGTATTCTGTGTTTATATTTTGGATTTCATCGAGCTGCCACAATGGATTGATAACTTAGAGGAATGATATAAATACTCAATATTATTGAAGAACCTAAAATTCATACATTGAAGAAATTCTGGTTCATATGATCGTTACGCCTGTAATGATTCACTAAAGAATTATGTTGTATATTTTAGGGATTCTTTACCTTGTTAACCAAAGTTTATGGTCAAAATTTTTTAATGGGTTTAATAAGGAAAAATATATTATGAATTTATTTAATTAATAAATTCAAATTTTAGGAATCTTTTATATCTATTATTCGAAATAAATAATTGAAATAATATGTCATCAAAGTGACATCTCCTATAGAAATCATTTGTTTTTAAAAAATAACAAAAGTTACGTGCATATGAATTATGCGGATATTGATTGAACCAAAGGAAGGTTAATATTTGGTTGATTTATATGTGCACCTATGGTGATAAATATGTAATGATATTCGGTTTATCCTGTGGATAGTTAGTCAATTTAAAGGAAAGTTTAATTATTTAACAAGAATTTATTATCAATATTTGATCACCGCACCATAAGTACCACTTACTAGTTGATATCTCTATTCAAAAACTAGATATTGATGTTGTGCTAGGTATCTTATGATGAGTCTTGATATTATTTGAATTATTATTTGTATGTTTCGATGTATATATGTGAGATTAATTTTATTCTACTTGTTTATTTGTTCTTTGTTCAGTTTCTAGTTCTCTTGCAGATATTGATGTAAATATCAATTTCATTCCTATGTTAAATTGTACCAATTTTAGAACATGATAAGAGAATGTGTTGATTGTTCTCAAAGTCATGGACCTAGACTTAGTATTAAGAGAAAAACGCTTTTCTACTATTATTGATAAGAGTACCTTTGATGAAAAAGAGGAGGTGGAAAAGTGGAAGTAATCAATCATGAAGTGTGCAATTTCAAGAGCATTCAGGAGCAGTATGTCCAATGACATTACAGCAGCTAAGGAGTTCCTTGAGGACCTTAAGAAAAGATTTGCTAGGAATGAAAAGACCGAAACAAATACACCCTTAGTAAAGCTTGTCTCAATGAAATATAAAGGCAAATGGAACATAAGGGAGTACATCATGGAGATGTCTCACATAGCTTCAAAACTTAACGTACTAAAATTGGATCTATTTGAGGACTTATTATTGTACTTAGCTTTGATTTATCTTCATGTGAAGTTCAGTTAGTTTAACACGAGCTATAACTACCAAAAAAAAAAAGAAAAGAAAAGTTTTGGACTCTTAATGAGTTCATCTTACAGTGTGTTCAAGAAGAAGAGAGACTAAACCATGAAAACATTAAAAGTGTTCACTTAACTAGTATGTCTAAGGGCAAGAAGGTCGGTAAAAGAAAGAAGAGTAAGTAGCCTATAATGCCAACAATACAAAAGAAACAAAATAAGGTATAACCTGAGGATACTCATTTCTTCTATGGTGCTAAGGGATGTAAGAAGAAGCAATATACCAACTGTTACTCTTGGGTGCAAAGAAAGGTATGCTTCTTAAGTTTGTTAGTTTTGAGGTTAATTTGACTTTAGTTGCTAGACACACTTAGTGGATAGATTCAAATACAACAACTCACATCAACGTATCCATGTAAGGTTGCCAAGAATTCAAGATTTTATTAATGATTAATAGGTAAGTGACTTACAAGTAATTTTTCCCTTTACAAATATGTATACTAGATGTAAATTTATTTCATCTGTCACGATACTTATAATCTTTACTGTATCTAAGGATTTCAATCTTGTAAAAATATACAAACACTTGGAGTTGATAATAAATTTAAATTCAAGTTGTATTTACATGAGGAGCAACATCAATGGTGTTTTTTTTTTTTTAATATTTTTGGCTAAGCATGAACTTCATTCAATTCTAAATAAACATTATACATCAAGAGGCCTAAAGGCACTATCTACATACAACAAATGAACCAAATGAGATGGGGGTCACTTGAAACTATAACTCATCCCATTTTTTGCTATTGAAATTGTTAAGCCTAATTTTTCCTTAAACCGACCAATATTAAACCTTATTCATTTAATATTAATTATCGACTAAGGCTTAAGAAAAATTAAAAACTTTTATTTTTAAAAGAATTTTAGGAGTCACCACCCAATTGGGATTGAAAAATGGTTTATGTCAAAAGCAAATGAGTAAAATTGGTTTTGATCTAAACACTAGTTTACATGAGGAAAAAATCGATTTTTAGAAAGGGTTTTTTTGAAAAAACCAAAGATCGAGTCTGAGGGTTTGGTATTTTAAACTCTTACAAGTATCATTAAACTTTCAAATTTAGACTTAATTCTTTGAATTCGCCTTTCAGGACAAAAATTGACATTTAAAGAAGTTAGGTTTTCTTATTTTTACTAATTTGAGTAGTTTAAGCTAAAAAATAGGAAAAAAACTAATTCTATTTGGGGTTTTATTTTTGGAAAATTCTAAAGTAGTCTAATTTTGAAAAAAAGTTGATTGATTTTTGTTTATTCAGAAAATAAATTTTTCTAAGTCATAAAACTATTTTCTTATTTATTTTATTTTATTTTTATCTAATTTTTGTTCTTTTATCATTTTTTATTTAAGTTTTAACCAAGAAAATAATAAAATAAATAAAAATTTTAAACTAAGTTATTCTACTTTTTTTTCTTTTTCTTTTTTTTCGGGTTTTTTCTTTTCTTTCCTTTTTCTTTTTTCTTTTTATATTTTTACAATTGCAATCAAAATTAACAAAAAGAAAAAAACATCAAATACCAAAAAACAAAAAAGAAAGTTAAACTTAGGAGCTTGCGCGCGTGGGTCGATCTACAGATTTTGGGTTGGAGCAATGGATTAGCTGTAAGCCCCAAAGTTCAGCCAAGTAACCGTAGGATTGAACTTAGAACCCAAGATTTAGGGCGATCGGTTAAAAGATCCGATCAAACCCAAATTATAAACTATTGAGAAGAATATTAGTAAAAATGACTTCGTAAACTTAAATTTAAGAAAATAAGTAATAAAATAAGAGACTATAAAATTTTCAAATTTTAAGTATAATAATTGCTAATTACCGAAAAGGCAAAAAGTGTAATCTAATAACTAATAAATTACTAGAGATAGATTATATGTATACTAAAAATTTTAGAATAATCAAAATAATAATTAGGAATGTTCACGTGTACCCCACATGTATTTACGTGTAGATAAAAATACGTATAATTACCTAAATTGGTCAAAAACTAAGCAAATAATTAAAGAAAATTATAAAATAATTATGGAAAAATCAGAAAAAAATTAGAAGGTTGTGGAATGATGTAAACTTGGTCGTGGCATGTCAGGATAAGAAAAATAAAAATTAACCAATAAGAATTAGGCAACACAAAAGCCAAATTTTAAGGGATAAAGTAATTGTCTTATCTAATTTAATGCACAATAATTATAGAAAATGTCTATAAATAGCAGAAAAAATCACAGAACTCATTTGAACAGATACAAATAAGAGAAAATTAGAGAGAAAATCCAGAAAATAAAAAAAAAATAAGAAAAACTGTGCAGTTAAGGATTTTAAAGGGAACCCACACCAGACGAGGAGCTGGGAGTGGACGACGACCACCACCACACGGTGGTGGCAGCGCCCAGGCCGGCCGACAAGGCCACGGCAGCCCGCGGTGGCCGGAGCCACCCAAATCGGTGAGTCCAATTTCCAGCCCGAATCTTGTGTAATTTTGTAAAAATAGTAAATATAATTAGAAAATTATGAATTTTGTTATTCTGGGATATTTTTGTATGTAGTTTGTAGGAAAAATATTATTTTGATGAAATTATGCTCCGTAATATATGGTCCCTAAGAAATCGTGCAAAACCGAGCATGTTTCGGTTTAGAAATAAATAACCTTAGGAGTGTAGTTTCAAGCCCAAAATTTTTCTGTAGATTACTTAGATGATATAGAATAGTTCTATGAAGCCCGTTTTCAAAAATTAATTTTCCAAATTTTTAGATAATTTTTAGGCCCTAAAATGAGGCATAAAATGGGTAATTTGGAGTTAATTAGGTGATTAGGAGATTAATTACTGACTTAGTGAATAAGTAGATGTTTTAGGATGTTAAAATCTGATGGAGTATGATACTTGTAGCAATTAGAGTGTTAGATGTAATTATTAGGTTAATTATGTAGTAAATAGGTAATATGGAAAAATAGTACATTTTAAGATAATTTTATAAATTAGGGTAAATTGGAGTAAAATCTAATTTAGGATGAATTTATATATTTTGAAATAATAATTTCTGTTTAGAGATGGTAATTAGGGTAATAGAAATATTAGAAATGCATTATGTGCATAATATGCAATAATGCATAATGTGTAATTTTTGAAAATATAATAAATAGAAAATATTAGGATAAAAATTGATATTATATAAATAATAGGGATATATAATAAATCTGATAAGAAACTTGAATTTATGTAATTATATGAAAAATGTAAAAAATTTCTCACATTAGGAGTAAATTCGGTACATAAATAAGGATTTAAGTGTACCGGATGGAATAAAATACTAATTAGAGGTAATAATGGTATTTAGGAGATCGGGAAGTAATGTGATTAATTTCACCTTATGGGTTGGAACGGAATTCTAAGATTGGAATCTAAAACATTACTTAGAAATCGAACTAAAAACCTAACTTAGAAATCGATGCGAAAACCGAACCTGAACCTAACCCTAAACCTAGAATAATGGTAAAAGACTTAATACCTAGATAATTAGGCATATTAAACCTTAAACAAAACCTAACAATAAGCGTTATAGAATAAAATGAACTTGTAATATTTATATGAAAAGCTAAAACCACGTTCGTGTTATAGGGATGATCGGCGATGGCCTGAGCAAATTGGACCTCGAGTGAGTGAGCGAGGAGTCGAGGTAAGTTGGGATTAATACGATGCTGTATTTTGGAGGCTTAAGATTATACTTGGTTGTGCTTGTTAGATAGTTGAATGTGTGCATGTGCTTGATTATGGGTGATGCTATGATTCTGTTTGTTGCTCTGGTACATATTATATGAATTGTATGTAATGATTGATCACCCTAAACTGGAATTAATCAAATATATGACCAGTAATCATAATCGAACATGCATGGCAACCCGTTAGGGGATTTAGGACTCTCCGGCCAAATACCGACCCTTTCGGAGGGGATAGCGCAGGATTGCAAAATGATCCCTTCTTCATCCTCAGTCGAACTAAGTGACAGGAGAGGAGGTTGCGGTGAGGGTGAAGGCAGTGGTTCGAAGGTAGTCGCGGGAGGAGCAAGGTCTCCATTACACAAGCTTAGGTTTGGTCGTGAGCTGTTGTATTAACGGCAACTCCTCAACCCGGATTAGAGCGGGCGCAATTTCTCTAATCTCACGATGGGCCGGACAACGTCGTGCGATGGCATTTGCTTGCACATGCATTGCACCTAATAAGTGATTGAAAACCTTGTTGTGTGTATGGTATAGTTTTAAGTCCTCCGTCCTAACTTACTGAGCTGTGGTTGCTCACATCCCTATAGACATCGTACAGGTGCTGGCTAAGAAGCGGCAACAACTACTATGAAGCTAGCAACCGCTGGATCCTGGGGAGTGAGGAAAAACATGTGAAGAATAAACACATATTTTAAGGTTTAAGTTTTATTTTAGAATTACTTTTAATTTTGAATAATGTAACAACTAGGAAATATATTACGGAGAAATCTTGTAAACCTTAATTACAATAGCTGAATTATAGCATATATATATATTTCTTCACTTTCTTAGATTAATGATTTATTTAAATTACAAACTGTTTACTTCAAAGCAGGTTAGTCGTTGATGCCTTGTGTAGATCAGGTCTAAGATAGCGGTTGTAAGGCCAACTTCTATCTTAGGATGGTTTACACGGCGGGGGCTGTTACGACTCTGCCGGTTCGGGGCGTGACATTAGCCTTAAATCAAATGGTGTGCCCCTCACATAACCTGGATAGGGAATGAAGGAAGGAGAACCAACAGCTAATGGAGGGTTGCTTTAAGGTGGTTCGAAGGCCAAATTGAGCAAGAAACGTGGTTTTTGTGTAAAACCTGCTATTTTATGGGACATTTAATTAACTAAAAGTATTTCTCGATAATTCTTAAAAATCAACTAAACTAAAAACTAAAGTTTACATTTAGAAAACAAATCTAGTTTTTCAATTCAAAGGTTTAATGTTAATAAAAATCATAATACGAGAATAATAGACCCTAAATCATTCAAAACCCTAAACCCTAGGATAAGCTATGAATACTTAAGGATTTTGAGACTCGAATTGAGTAATTGAAAATTTAAACTTAAACAATTTTACTTAACCCCATAACACTATAATTTCCTTAGGAAACAAATCATAATATATGACTTATTATAAGAACCTAACCCCAAAAGAACCATACATATAAGATTTCTAACTAATCAAATTAATTCAATTTCAATTTGGAATTTATTAAAACTAAAGATAATAATGAGATTTAGATTGACTTATCATATGCTACTTCTCCATAGATTCAATATAAGACAATTCCCCTATTTCCTTATTAGCTATGCCACTTATAGATAGGTAAATCAACAAATCAAATTAAATAACTTATCAAATGAAAGTTGGATTTGCTTATTATTTGATAACTCTTCAAAGGCTCATGATAAGATAATTCTCTTATCTCACCATAAGTTATACTACACATAGATAAGCTATATCACTACATTATCTAATTAAATTCAAATCAAGAAAATATGATAAGGCCATGCCCCTAAAGGACTTATGATCGTTGGTTAGGATATTAGGGAATGGGAGACCATTCCTTGTCAATCAAACATCAATCCTAATGTTTTTAACATCTACTATTTACCCCATATTGCTTTCATCATTCAATCATTACTTTACAAGTTTAGAAGCAACAAAGAGAATTTGTTTGGAGATGCACAACACATACCAACATAACTAATACTCTCCTTCAAAATTCTCTCATTTCTCACTCATTTTTCTTACACTTTAAACACACAAACAAAAAGGAACAAGCCCCACCCTTCTCTTCTCATTTCCACCACACACACACACATTCAAGGACAAAATGCCCTCTTGCTTCTCCATTTTAGTCCACTTAAAGACCACCTTAGGAAGCTTGTATAACTTCATTTAAGAGATATTAGAACACCCAAAATCCACCCTTAAACACCAAAGCTTTGACAACTTAAGGAGCTCACAAAAGGAAAGGGAAAACAAAAGGCGAAGGAGGATACTGGCACAAATCCACCTTCTATACTCACTTGGAAAAGTAAGTTTTAATTTAAGTACATTTAGGATACCATGCCTAAGAGATTATGTGTTTTCATGAGGATATTATCATGTATATAAAAGTTCACATTATAGTTAGTTTACATTAGGTATTAGGCTTATGAATCTCCTATATGAAAATTGGAATATGAGTATGCTAGATTTAGTATTATGTAAGATACTTAACTACCGGTTAAAATGGAAGTTTATGACTTGAGAAAATCATGAAATAAGTACATGAATGATGGAGAACCATGCTAGATGTGGCACATTTGAAGGGTATTTAAGTATCACTTTTACTTTTAATTGGTTTCATATGCTCAAATCTAGCTTTAGATGAAGAAAAAACCATTACATGATGCTTTGATGTAGAAATCAACTCTTAAAGATTTAAACTAAGGTGTAGTACCTACAATAAGTACATGAGTTATGAATTTTACTTAGTATTTTAGCCAAATAATCTTCTTATAAAGAAGAAGTTAAGTTGGAGTTAGAATACAAGTAGTGTAGACTTTTCTTTTATCACTTAAACTTAAGGAAATGATGAACCAATTGCAGAAACCAATCTAAAACCACAAGAAAACACACTTAAAAATACAATAAAACAAAGTGAAAAGACCAATTAAGATAAGTTTGATAAGTGTTAAAGGCCTAAAACTTAAAACCAAGCCTAAAACACTCAAAACTAACTTAGAACTTCTACTTGAGCCTTCATAAAGATTCTGACCAATACCTTAACCATCCAAGAAAAGTTGTTTTGAGACTTACAAGGAGTCCACATAAAGTTCCCTAAACCCAACAAAGTCAACAACTTTAGTCTAAATAAAATCAAGCTCATTTTAACCTTATAAGTCCACTTAAAAGTCCAAAAAAATTTAGATAGCACTAAGGTCATGAGGGAAGGATAGAAATCTGACCCTGATGGATTTTTTAAACTTAGAACAAAGTTCCAAGCCCAAGCTTAAAGGATTATACAAGATAACAAAAAGCCCAACATTTAAATTAAACCCAAAAGAACACTAAACCATGAGGAACCCTACTGTTATGATGTGTGGATAGAATTATGGGCTCCATCTCAAAAATATAACCATACCACATTAAAATACAGTTGAAAACGATGGAAATCGACTATAAGATTATAAAAATCGAATTTAAAATGAGAAAGTTATATGCGGTTAAAGTTTCAATACAACCAGGAGAAATATAAGAACTAAGTTAAAAATGTAACTTAAAAGATTTTAGGTTAGCCTTATTATTTCTTTTTGAATTCTTATATTATCGTATTCATGATGTTTAGGAGACCTTACCGTTGAAGACGACCTACCCCCAGATTATTACGACTGATCAACTACGGTCGAGTGAGTGATTCCTAATGACCTCATGTTTGGTTTTGTTTATAGTATAGATGCACTTAAATTTATATTACAAACTTGAATGCTTATGGAATATGGGAAATGCATATGTATGATGTTATGATTGAACTCAATGATTTGCTAATCAGATAATAATCAGAGTTATTTGTGATGATAGTTATGTATAGTTGTATGGAATGAAATTGTCTAATCACAATGAAAATCGAATTAAGTAATTATTTGATTAAGGAATTTAATGAGTCATACATTTCTCATGTTTGCATTATAACTATACTAACTACCACCTCACGCAAAAGGTAGGAAGAAACTCATAAGAGCGAGGGCTCCTATAGGGATTAAGTAATGGTTATGCCATTATATATTATTAGGTCTATGTCCTAGCTTTCAAGTTTACTAAGCACTATGGGATGCTAACCATTAACGAAAGGCCATGTCTTGTGAGTTCCGCTTAGGGTCTGTAATGTGAATTACAAAGGCCATCATACCATTAGACTTGGGATTTTGATTTGAAAAGAAAATTGGATTTTCCATATGAAAAGTAAAGTCGTTTATATTATGTATATATTTGAGTTGATTTGAGCATGTTAGTGCAAGTGGAATAAAAGCCTAAGTGCTAGAACTTAGTTGATGGTTTGTGTTGATTAACTATCTTTAACCTCGACTATAAGGGGCATAATTCTAAGTTGCATGCAGTTTCTAAGTTACTATATGTATTGTTTAGCATTTTGAGTATTTCATGTATTTATATGTTTATGCATTTAAACAAATTGTTACGTGGCATAACAAAGGGCTTAACTCACTAAGCATAAACTTACACACCAATATATTTCTTTTTATACAAGACCACCTCTTTATCAACCTGGGCCGCGGAATGCCCAAGGTAAGTCTCTTACGAGAGTAGGATTGTGAGCTTCAAAGAGTAAAAGAGGAAATCAATAATATCGTCCAGAAATTGTTATTTCTTCTATTTAGTATGATTTTGTAGTTAAACAAACTTAATACAGACTTATATGTAATGTAATATATTATGTTATGGAATTATGTATTCTACGCTTTATTTTCAACAATTTACATAATTAATCAACTCGTTTACATGCCTAACAGTAATATAGAGTGAAAGAAGCCTTATGTATCGTATAGAAAGCTTTTGATCAACTAGAGGGTTAATTGTAGATCTTTATACGATATACATCGATTTACTACGAAAAAAATACTGTTCAGGTTATGATATTTTATGTGTATCTTATTGGGTATAATGGGGTTTAGCAAAACGCCTTGGCTTTTGGTGGTCATTGGGGGGTTATCAGAGCTTTAAAGGTTGTGGTAGTGTTAGGTTTAAGCAATTGGTGGTTGATGGAGGTGAAAAGGTGTTGGGACTTGGGTTGTTGATTGCGGAGATTTCGATCATGACGGTAGTTTAAAGCAACAACCACCCTGGGTTGGTGGTTTAAGAGTGGGTTGCGGTGATGGTGAGTGTTTTGAACGGTTGAGAAGCTTGGACTACGACAGGAGTTATGGATGGCTATTGTAGATAGCTTAGGGCTTGGGGATAATGGCTATAGGGTGATTTTGGTTCGAAAAGCTTTAAGTTGAAGCTTATCCTAGAGAGAGAATCACGATTAGAGAGAGAAAGAGAGTGCTTAAGAGTGAGAGATGATTGTTATTGATGTTTTCTTACCCCTGAAACGAGTGATTCAACCCTTACTTATACTAATTCAACCTCAATTACATTTGGGAAAGTCAAAACTTGCATTAAAACCAAGAATTCGATTTCATGAGCGTTGACCATTTGATTTGATCTTAATTCGATTTTGCCTTAATTTTAGTTGAAATTAGTGGTCAAATGTAATCCCTAAACAGACATTCTTGCTTGAAATTCTAGTCAAAAGCTTTGAATTGCATTAAACTAGCTCAAATCGTGTAAAAGGAAAGTGAAAGAAAATCCGATTTTGCAAATTTTCCGTCATTTTCAACTCGCCTTTTGACCCTTTAAATGTTTGTATCTAAATGCATTCTTAAGTTTGATTCAAAGTATTCCGAGTCTTCTATGTGATTCCATCATTAATTTGATGAAATCATGTAGAAATGAAGGATAAAGAAGGCTAAGAAGTGAGCTCATCAGGGAAGAAAACATAGGAAAATCTAGAGAAAAGGAAAGAAAGGGAAAGAGAGCGCTCATGTAGCACTACGTCAACTGTGAAATCCAAAAACATTGTGCTACGTATCTAATGAGATACATGGTCGATGATGTAATGCTGGCGTATCATGCTACATAGCCAATACATATGTGACATGTGTCATGCCAAGTGGTTGACACGTATCCATGTAGCGCTGTGTTGATATGATATGTGTCATGGTACATAGCTGATGTATATTTGTAGAGTAGGTGATGTGACCTAATCATAAAGTGTCACATGTCACAATTAGACACATGGCGGGTTTGTTTTGTGAAGAAAAAGTAAAAGACTTTTTGTCTTTGGTGAGATTTGAATCCTAGATCTCCAAGTTAAACTCAAATGAAGGTCAAAATTTGGAATCGCCAAGCTATTCTTCTATGCCTTGTCTATATATGCAATCAAGTGTTATGTGTCATGACTAGATACGTAGCCCAATAATCTTTTGACACATGGCAAGTGTGTTTTGTGAGCAAAAAGTAAAAGACTTTATGCTTTTGGTGAGATTTAAACCTCAAATCTCTAAGTTAAACCCAATTGCTAGTCAAAATGTGAAACCATTAAGTCATTAGCCTATGCTTTATTCATATATATAATCAAATTGCATATATTGATTAGGTGGCTTAAGCCAAACTAATTTCTAAGCCTAGGTTTAACACCTTTTATGCAACCCAACCCAAATGAGAATTAAAAAACTAAAACTATTTAATCTACTTCTCTTTCTTTTTCTTAATATATTTATTTTTTATTTACTTACTTTTTTTTTGTATTTTCTCTAAATTTTCCATTTTTCTAAATTTTCTTTTTTTTTTTGTATTTTTCCTAAATTTTTTTAGTGATTTTTTCTCGATTTTCTATTTTTTTAATGCTTTTTTTGCTAAATTAGGACCCTTACTCTATTCTTAAAAAATTTTAAAATTAAAGGGGGATGGGTAGCAAAAATGGGGTGCTTATTAAAATACTAATCAATCTCAATATCCTCGACTTACAAAAATGGTACATGCTATCTTAATCATACTAATATCTACAATAACGTCAAAATCTACATTTAGTACACGGTTAAATTTTTTATCAATACGATAACTAATTGAAGTCAAAAGCTATGGAAACTTTTTTTATGCACAAAATATTGCTTTTATAGAGAATGTAAAAATTAAATTATTGTTATAAATATTTCAACATCATTTCTTTTTGTTAGTACAATTTTTTTATATACAAATTCTTTGATTGTCTCTTTGAGGGAAATAGCACTAGTATAAGTATAACATTCAAACATGGTTCAACAAAGTATCAAAATATTACACGGTTAATCAATGTCTAGATTTGCAACATCTTATTAGACTTTATTAAACTTTTGTTTGGTTTTAATTTCATATATAAGTGTTAAGATTATGTTATTTTCCTTTGCAAATATTAATTTTATGATAGTCATTTTTCCCATGAATTTATAACCATCTTCTAGATTTAGTTACAATTTTTTAATCAATGAAAAGTTCAATTAAAACATAAAACACATTTATTAAATGCGTCAAGTTACAAATTTATATTTTTATACATAATTAATAAATGAATCAGGTTATTAGTTAAAGTTTTCAATACACACCCATTTAAATACATATACAAGACATGATAGGTTAGTACGGATGGATAACAGTATTGTAATACGTCCGGCACAGCTCATGTCACACATAAAATCTGTCAAATTTTCATTATATTCATCATTTTTTCTAATATTTGTGCTATGAGGTTGAAACTTTTGTTATACTCCTTTCATTTCGGTTCATACGCTCCTAGGGGCTACACGTAGTATAGTAACCCCGCTTGATTCAACATAGATAATATTGCAACACAATTTAGCATTGAAAGTAGACTAAGTAGTGCTGACTTGTATTTCGTTGAAATATTGAATAAATCTAAGCAAAATTCCATATCAGATGATTAATTAGCCTTAAAAAGTAATCATAATTGTACATCGATACAAATGATCGATTTGGTAGAGTATTAGATAAAGATTATAAATATTGATATATTTTTACAGAGTATAACCGTGCTATTTTAAAAATTTGAAATGTTTATGTAATTTTGATAATTGTAAAGGATAATACTGTAATTTACCAATTTCTTTTTCGCGGTCATAAAATCGAGTCCACGTTACCGAGCGTATCTAATCAAATGTCAAGGTTCATGCTGAGGTCTTTAACGTAGAGAAGCTTTTATTTGCTTCCCATCCATCATTTGAGCATTCTCAGTCAAATGCTGACTGAGGATGATGGAGAAGTCTCCCACGTTTTCTCAGTCAAATTGATTCCATCATGATTTTCCTATAAAGTTTTTGATTCATCGATCATGAGTTTTGCCTAATCTTTTAATTTTACGCTATACGTTTCAAATATTTCATAACTAATTATACTTTTAATGATTAGATATTTAAAATTTTGTATAATATCACTATAAACTTTATAATCCTAAAGTATAAATGCTAATCTCTTAATAGAATGAACGTACAACATGGGATCGCTCTATCCACATCTATATCTAATTGAATGGGAGATGGCGTTTAACTGGCGGACGTGGAGTTTTAAGAATACTTTGTCCATCTTTAATCTAGATGGGAGAAATTTCTTTTCATACATAGTCTGAAAGCGCAGGGATTGAAAGAAATTTAGGAGGATTTAAATTTATAGAGCCCATTAAAAGGTGCACTGTAGAAAATGGAGACAATGTTAAAAATGGTATTTACGAAGGACTATTTAGTAACTGCAAGTTTTAAATTTTTTTTTTGGTAAATTACATGGATATTTTCTAAAAACTTTTAATATTGACAGATTCTTTAATTTTTCAAAAGTCTACACCTATAAGCCTGAAATAATTATTGAGCTCCCTTTTTGATATGTTGAGAGCTATGTGTGCATCTTTGTTGACATGAAAAAAAAAAAAAAGATTAATAAATACCATGTCATAATTGTTATAATTTTAAATATAAGAGTATATTTATAAAGGAATGCTTGGCACAAATATCTATGCCAAACACTTCTCTTCCTTTATAATTTACACCTGTGAACTTGAGGGAGGTATCCACTTTACTTTTTTTGACATAGTTTGTAATATAGCTAATGTGTTGAGCATCATAATTAAATATAAGAAATGATTGAATGCGAAATAATTAAATAAAGGTAAAGAACCTTTGTTTAGAATACTCTTTAATAAAGTAAAGAGGTAAAGATTCTTAGAATATTTATGTGATATTCTAAACACCTTTTTTTAAACATGCTCTAATGTAAAAATTATTACTATAAATATATAATCTATCTAGTTTCTTTATTAACAAAAATCCATCTCCATTTTTACTTCTATGACCCCAAATTTGTTGAATTTTTGCTAAGCAAATTCAAAAAGATACAAACTTTGGACCTCAAACAAATACCCAATATATGTTGCATCAAGACAAATTAGGAAAAAAAAAATGGATCATCACCAAAAATAAATGCAATATGGAGAAAGTTTTCAAATTACATATACAAAATAATAATTCAAGAAAATCATTTTTCTTTCAAATGTTAAGGCTTGGTTAAGCTTCTTTAGATGATTTTATAGGGGTTATAAGAGGCTTTTTCAATTATTAGCTTAGAGTTCAATTTTATGTATTAATGTTATATCAATTATTTGTTCTTATCTAGTTTGTTAGAAGATCCTTTCTAAGCCTTTTTCCTCTCTCTCTCTCTCTCTCTCTCTCTCTCTCTCTCTCTCTCTCTCTTAATTTTAGGTATTAGATCGATTTTACAAATTAGATTTGATAAATGGGTTAAGCTTGCTATTTTAGGTATGAATTGGATGTGGCATCTATTTTTGTGTTTTCTTTGTGCATGTCAACAAAGATAGAGATATAGGTTGTCCACATATATAAAAAAAAGGGGCCCCATAATTATTTAAGGGAGTATAAGTGTTGAATTTTGAAAAAAAATAATGTCTGTATAATATTGAAAGTTTTCAAAAAGTAACTATATAATTTACCCTTTTTTTAGCTAACCATATAACTTGGGAAGGGAAAATTCAAAATGGGTTCATGTGATTGGCAAACTAATGTTTATGTTATTAGTCTGCAATGACCTCAGCATAGGTTTTAAATACTTTAAAACTAGCTTTCGATTCTTTTCATTCGCTACATTTTTCCTTAGTATCTAAACCATGTAAAATAATAATTCTTTTTCTTCATTTTCTTTCTTTTCAATTCTCTCCTTGGTATTTGCAGGTTTGAAATATTTAAAAAATAACTTTCAATTCATTTCGTTCCCTTCGTTTCTCCATGATTTCTAAACAATGTAGAATAGTAGCTCATTTTCTTTCTTTCTATTTCTCTCCTCTTACTTTGTTTCTTTGTTAATTCTTTTCTTATTCACGAGCATAGTATAAAGACTTAAAGATCTTATATTGCTGTTTAAAATATCACATCAATATTTAAAAGTTGCTTAACTTTTAAAAATCTCTCAACTTTATCTCTCATAATCTTACATTATAGGTTTCAATATTCTTTTCTAAAAAAAAAATATTTTTATATCCACTCCATTCTATATATGCCGATCCCCTTCGTACTTAGTCAAAGACCCTCTTTTATAGGGTCTATGGTTTTGTTCTATCTTTAGGCTTTTCATGAACGTATATTAATGAATAAAAAAATCTTATATTTTTTTAATCAAGAAAATTAAAATAATAAAACAATATTATATTCATATTAAAATCTAATACAAACCCTACACCTTAAATTTATAATCAAAACCTATTAAGAGGTAATATATGTTGTTACTTCTAAACAACTTGTATATTCTTCTCTTTTGTATGCATTTGGTGCTTAGTTGTTTTGTCAATAAAAAGTGTCATTTAACATTCGGGTTTAATATAACATTCAAAAAGAAAATTTTGATATGAAAAAGAAAAAAAATATAACTAGAATTTACTTTATAAAAATGTAAAAAGTTGAAAGTATATATGGAAAAATAGAAAAAATTTATAAGTTTCACCTAATAGCAAGATAGCAGACGAAGATTAGTTTAAGTCATGCATGATGATACGCTACTCAATGTGATCTCTATTGACTACTTTGACTAGTATTATAGAGTGACATAGAGAAATATTAATTGGTTAGAAGCACTTTTGACAATATTGGTAAGTTTCTTATCCTAAATCATCAAATATATATTGAAGTTCAAATTTTATTAATGATAACTAACTTAATTACCTTATAATAATGCATTTGGACACACTTACATAGATATAGATGACTACAGATATACAACAAACCCACGCTTTAGCTACTGCAAGTAGATATATATTAGAGGGATATGGAAGTATCAGATTGAATGATCCAATTTAATAGGAATAGTAGCTTAAGGGCCATCTAACTCAAGAGAGAAGATGAGGACGTGACTAAGAACAAAGTCAAGATCAAGCTCGAGATCAGCAACCATAATTAGTAGACAAATCTCCTAATCCTTCAGCAGATGAACATATAGATGTTCCTGTTGATGATGTTGCAAGTTATCTTGCTATTGATGCTACTACTGTTGATTCTCCTATAGTTGATCTTCTTATAGTAGATTTACCTACAGATGCTTAAGTAGATCATATCGTACACAACACCCCATCATTTAAGCTACTCACACCGATATACCTGTATCCTCATCACCCATTGTTACTCCACCTACTCTCATGAGACTAACAAATCCACCACCACCAA
Organism: Lumnitzera littorea; assembly: GCA_024138015.1. Taxonomy (NCBI): domain Eukaryota; kingdom Viridiplantae; phylum Streptophyta; class Magnoliopsida; order Myrtales; family Combretaceae; genus Lumnitzera; species Lumnitzera littorea. The sequence continues at coordinate 31,456,940 of JAMXBB010000003.1, forward strand.
ATATAAGAGATGCAGTCATATTGGTATTTCTTAAGTAATACAATGTTTGCTTGTCAACCTAATAATAATTTATATAATATTTGGATTACTAATTCAATTTAATAATATATTGTAGATCGAAACCCAATAAACCTCATTGAATGTCTAATGATTAGTGAATACATTGTAAGTTAAAGATAGTATGAGAAAATACAAGAGGAGTCATAAATAGATATAGTATAGATTACTTTGTATAGGATTAGACGGAAATTTCATTTATATATGATAAAAAAATCTATAGAATGTACACTTGTTACTCATAACTAATGATATTTATATATTTTTCTTCATATTTTATTTTCATTAGTTACTTATTAAGGTTGTTTTGACTGATTAATTAAACTCATAGAATAAATAAAATTATAGTTTTTAATGATTAATGAGGATAAAAAAATTCAGTTGGAGCTCTATAAAGGAGAAAGTTAAAGTTAGAGTTCCTTTAAGTTATAAAGTGAATTTTATATAGGTTTCTTAGTTAACGATATACGAATAAAGTTAAAAAAAATCTGGGTAGAATACAATATAAATCACATTGTAAAGCTGCAAAAGTGGTACAAGTACTAAAGTCACATCTCCAACATTAGTACAATTGTATGTATATTAGTATAATTGTACTAGTGTCGCATCATATGTACCTTTGCTACCATCATATTTTGAAAATGTGATATAGGCTTGGTTTTTGGGTAATTTTTTTTATTTATTTTGTATTTATTTTATTTTTTTATTTTGATGGTAAATAAGCAAATTTCTTGAAAATTGAGAATGAAATTCCATTGTAAAAATGATATTATTATTTAGATGCTACACTTTATATATGATCTTGTTGAATAAGAGTAAATTTACATAAATGAATATGCATAGATCAATATAAAAAATAATATTATATGTCATATTACAAATGGATTTGTATAAAAAACTTATTCAATGAAATCATCTTCAATTTAAAGCCTTTTTCTCTTAGCTTCCAAAATTATATATTATAATTTATAATAGATAAGTATTGATATCATAATAGAGGTTTATGAAATTAATATTTATATTATTAAAAAATTTCAAAAGTTTATCTATAGCTAATTTTATCTATAAAAATAGTATATAGTATAAACTTTCAGTTAAATGCGAAAAGGAATAAAATATTGCATTTTTTAAAAAAAATCCAAAAAAATATGCTCATTCTAAAACGAATCCCAAAATTACGGTACTTGAATTCAGCTTTCCAAAATCCATTTTTATCTTTAATTAAATTTAGCTTTTGAAAAGTCAATTATATGTAAAAACATATAATTGGCTTTCCAAAAGCCGAATTCTCATGGTGTAAAGAAATTAGCTTTTGGGAACCAATTTTATTAATTTAACAAAATTGGCTCATAAATTACTTAGCTAGTTTGCTTTTGGAAAAAAGTTGAATTTAAATAAAATGTATTAGAATGGGTTTTTGAAAAGTTGATTTTATTTTCAAAAGCCTAATCCAATATAACAAAAAACAACTTTTTAAAAGTTAAATTCAAGTGCTATATTTTTGGGATTTTTTTGACAACGGTTGTATTTTCTGGAATTTTTTTTAATTTTTGCAATATTCAATTCCTTTTCCCTAAGTCAAACGATATATATAATTTATATATTTTGGTAATTGAAAATTCTTTTAAGTGATATATTATAACAAAACAAATTCTTTAGTTATAAGTGAAATATTATCATGTTTTTGTGAAACTGTTTGGTTCGGTTTATCCTTTCAAATTAATCATAAAATTATAAAATTTATGTAGGTAGATGGAGGAGCAGTTGAAAAACTAGTTTTTAATGAAACGAGAGTAATTGAATGAGTAATTTCCAATGAAATGGGAAACTTGGTGATAATTCAATTATTATTAATAGTTTTTAGAGGGGTTGAGGCATGTATTGACTTAATAAAATTAAATGTTGAATATAAGAAATAGATTTAAATATAGAAAATATTCTTACTTTATTATCTGGTATAAATATCACTTTAAATGTAATTAATTACTTATTTTATTTTTTAAAAATTACAATTTATTCTAAATTCAATTAATTACTTTGTTGCTATGTTTGGTATGTTAGAATTTGCATTCCGAGTTTTATTTTCTTTTTTTATATTTGAAAGCAAATTTATATCACGATTGGTCTATAAAAACAGTGTGGAATGAGAAAACAAAATGATCAATCACTTCTTATGTTTGGAAATGCTCATACAATAGAATAAAATTGAATAACATTAAATGTGTAAATAATATTAATTGTTGAAAACATCCTTAATAATTATATATCATAATTTATTTAAAGGTTAAATAAGTAATTTTAAATTAATGAAATTAATGAAGATGGAATGAAATTGCGATCTTGCCTTCTCAAAGTTTGAATCGAATTCCCTCTTAGGAGGAATTGATAATTCTATGGAATAGCGATTCGATTTTTATGTCACGTTTGCTATGTAGGAATTGATTGAAATAGAATTGCAATTCTAAGTTCTATTCCCATTCCCCATGTTTGGATGTACATTTTGAATTTGGAATCGTGATTCCATGAAATCGACGATTCTAGCTCAAAAGAGTTCCATTCTCATTTTCTTTTTATTAATTATAATTAATTAAAATTGTTTTTCTAACCTTAAAAAAAATTATAACATGTAATAACTATGGACATTTTAGACAAATAATTTGTTTTGAACATTCAATGTTAGATCATTTTATGATCATCTCCATACATAGGAAATGATTTCTCATTCTTATCATCATTTTGTTTCATTCAATTTCGGATAATTTCTTCATACTAAATGTGATATTAATTTGCATTTGCAAATATAGGAAAATGAAATGGAACTTGCCATTGGAATGGAATTTCGATCCATTCTCACATCCCAAATATCATTATAAGTTGAAATTGCGATTCCATAGAATGGATGATTCCAACTTTAAAGAGTAATTTGATATCGAAATCACTGATTTTATCTTAAAAAGGTGGATTCAATGATTTCATTCCTCCATATTTGTAATTTTTAATCAAACTACTTATTTGACTGATGATTTAGTTATAATATTTAATGTTTAAGGATATTTTTAGTAATTATTATTATATATATTTAATTTCATTATATTCTATAGGTATTTCTAAATATGAGAAATAATTTACTATTCTGCTTTTTATTTTATTCAACTTTATTTGAAATCATTTATACATGCCAAATGTGGAATTTAACTTTATTCTTTTTTTTTTTCCTCCCAAAATTTGACTATATTCTTTGAAAATTGGAATTTATATCGTACTTTTCTTTGTCTCCGGTCTTTTTCTAACACCTACAAAGGGACAAAAAGATAACGCACGCTTATCCTCGATATGATTTTCCATTTCTCGGTTGCGTTTCTTCATGGAATGATAAACAATCTGTGGCATCTAAAAAAAGCATCTTTGTAATATCTCCGATACTTTTCTTAAAAAAGGCGTGAACAGATTTTTTTAAAAAAATTTTCCATTTACTTTGACAAACCAAAATACAAACTTTTTATAACTCTTACTCCTCCCCCTTCTTGTTTCTTCGTCTCACTAACGCCTAACTTCTCGAGTTTCAATTCACTGGACCAACTCAACGAGGTCAGATAGGTACCTGGCTCACCGAAATCTTTCATACTTTCGTCGATTTAATTTACTTCTTTTTTACGCCGGTTTGATTTTAATTCTTAAGCTGAAATTGCGGTTTTCTTTCTTTTTGAATCTTATGAATTAGGTTTTTGAGTGTGAGATGGAGATCGATCAAGCGATCAAAGGAAGTGATGATAGGAGATTGAAGACGAAGTATAAAAATGCTGTATACGTAATTCAGAGAGCTTTAGCTCTATACTCGTGAGCTCTCTTGCTCTTTGAACAGATTTAAGTTTTGATTTTGTTAATGTATATGCTTTTAACGCGTCGAGTTTGTGGTAGAAAATTTGTTTTATAGGGCATGAATTCATGAATATTAGGATTCCATAACGTGTTGTGGACAGCCATGCAATACTAATGAATGAAATGCTGATTCTGTGAAGTTCATTTTCATTCTCTTTTCTTCTTGGATGATTGCGTGGTTCCTATTCAATGTGCATTGTAGTTGAATACTAGGTGTGTGGCTTGGGACCAGTGAGCCCACTTAGGGGGCAGCTTGATGTAGAATTTCTCCACAGATGGTATTTTCTTTGCTTTGTCCCCAGTTCATGCCTTAAAAAAAAATTGATGTATTGCCATTATTAGAATTTATTTATTTTTTCGTGGTGCTCTTTGGTGCTTCTGATATTAAGTACTTAATTGGAGGATTTAATCTTGGTGGAGGTCATTGATTTACATCTGTAAGCTTGACTTCCACAAGTTGGTTTGTTTTTTATTCTGTTGTTTACAGTTGGTCCCATGTTTAGGATTTGATTAACGGATTTTTATGCATTCATTTGGAAGTGACAAAAGAAAACATTATTGATGTGGAAATGTTGATTTATCTCCATGGTATTATCTGATTTGAGACCTATTTAAATGAGAATGTCTTCTTGTCATCATCAAACTTCAAATAGTTTGTCTATACTTGAGGGGAATCTCTTAAATTATTGCTTGAATTGCCATTTCAAGATGGCTTTTTTTCCCTATCTTAAGCTGCACTCCCCCACCCCCAACCCAAAAAAGGAATAAAAGGAGAAACGGCTTGCTTGTACTGGTGGCACTATATTGGGAATAGTCATTTTCCTTCGTTGGCCAATTGCACATTTAACCTTCTTTTGTTTCATTGTATCCTTAACATTAGGAAATGTGATTTCTTTTTTATTGTGACATTGATCTAGAAATATTGATGCTTCCTTTTATTAGTGCACGGGAAATTATCAGTGTTTTTGATAAATCCATTGGAGGTGATCAATGGTTGGAGATATGATCAAATGGGTAATGACTGTTCTTAGTGATTTGAACCAAGGATAAATGTCTGGAAGTGCTTCAAACAAAACATTGTCAAAAGGAAATGCCATGGGTTGCCTCTATGAAGACATCAATAGTAATGTCAATAACTCTCAATGTCACATTGTCTTCTATTTGAAACACTTTCAAAACGTTTATCCTTGATTTGAATTGGTTAAAATGATTGTTAACCACTTGAACAGACCCCAATGTTGATCATATTTGGTGGATTTATCACCTTATCTTTTCCATGGCTCATATGTAGAGACTGTTGGAAAATGATTACCATCATTTTAAGAGTTTGAGTATGTAAAGGCTTGATGGTATTTTGTCATTTGGAGAAAGTATGTCAATTTGTTTGTCTTGCTTGTGATGCAACTGCAGCTTGATGAGCTTATGGCAAACTTCAAAAGCATATATTCATTATATCTATTTTGTGGAGGCCTTGATGTGTAAAGTGGGAACAGACTCCAAGTCTCCTAAAGCTTTTGTATTAGGCTTAAAGTATAAGCGCTATCCTCTCTCTCTCTCTCTCTCTAATATTATTTCTAGTTTTACATTCTGGAACTATGATGCACTTCACTTTGAAGGAAATTGTTCACTTGGGAGCTGACCTTGGTATATGGACCTGTCAATTTTACTCTTGAATGCCTTTTTAGCCTACTTATTGTCATTGACAGATCTCGTAAAAGAGAATCTTCTTCACCTGAGATTCTGATCCATCACAAACATTCTGACACTGCATTGGACCAGTAATATAGCAGTGGAGCAACTTCACCAGTGTCAAGTTCATCTGTTTTGGTTGTGTTAGACTTTCTCCTCTCTTGCTTGGATATTTCATTTCCAACTGCAAAAATTTCCGGAAGAGAATGGTTCTTCCCACCTCTCACTTCCTAATTGTATGGGCTGAAGTCAGACTTACTATACAAAAACAATGGGATAAGAACTCAGATTTGTTCACCTTTATGAAACGTTTATGCAATATCATATACAATAGATATGCCTCATTTATGATCATAATCTTGGGCATGTGAATATGAAGATGTACTTAGTCAGATGATCTAATATGAATAATTAACATTTCTGGTCATGTCTGTTCTCTCCAAATGTCAGATAATAGTTTCCATCTACATTTTCAGAAACACAGAGTTATTATGGATTCCAGCCTGTTAAAACTTTAAAAGTTGAAAGGTCCCTTTTGGACATATTGCATACGTAAAATTCATGTTCCTCTGGGTGAATCAGTCTGTATATTTCTGGCTATGTTCATGCATTTTATGAATACTATGTATGTTTGTTATATAAATTTATCCAAGGAATGCTGATAAACATTTCAGCTTCTACAGATAAGACTATTTATGTCCATGTGTGAGTCTGCAGTTTGGAAATAAAAATATATTGCACTGTTATTGTGCTCTCGTGTTAGATTCTTAAGTAATTGCTGTTTATGTGTGACAAATTCTGTGTGGTATTCATGGGAAGATAAAATCAACGTGAAAATAATTGATGAAGCCTCAAATTTTCCTATTAAATAAGTTTGTATCTATCATGAGATATTATTTCTCTTCTACGAATTGATTTCCTACAATCTTCTTGATAGCATGGAAGAGATCGCATTCAGTTTCAATGGAGGGAAAGATTCAACTGTGAGTTGGATACAATAAAAATATCTCTTATTCTGTTTCAACTTTCTGTCCTCGGAGGTGACATAGACTTGTTTGGCAGGTTTTGCTGCATTTACTGAGGGCTGGATACTTTTTGCATAAAATGGAGCATAGTCATTGCAATGGAGACATGGCAGATTTCCCTATGCGAACAATATATTTTGAGAGCTGCTCAGCTTTTCCTGAGATTAATTCATTCACATATGATACAGCCAAAATGTAAGAGATTTGGCATTGCTTTTTGTTGTTTGGCTTTTGTTATACAATCTCATTTTTTCTCCCCTTTTTCCTTTTTCTTTTTTTTTTTTTTGGTTTTCTGAGCAGCTATGGGTTGCAAATGTACATTATTCACACTGATTTTAAGTCCGGTTTGGAAGCTTTAATAAAGACAAAAGGAATCCGGGCTATATTTCTTGGTGTTCGAATTGGTGATCCTACAGCGGTATAAAATGTTTACTTCCTAACGTTAAGCTCCTTTAGCTACATAGCTTATGCATTGAGTATTACTGTTTCCATTTATTTATTTACTTATTTTTTTATTTCTCACGATTGCTTTTCTTATTCATTGTTTGAATTCAATCCTTTAGGTGGGTCAAGAGCAATTCTCACCAAGTTCACCAGGTTGGCCACCATTTATGAGAGTGAATCCTATCTTGGATTGGTCATACAGGTCTCTCATATTTATTCTAAGCATCTTCTTTAGAAAATTCTGTCCAATCTTGGTTCTTTTTTTTTTTTTTTTTTTTTAATTTTTTAACTGCACTGCCAGATTGAAAAGGAGGTAAATAGTACTAGAGCTTGGAGCTATGTCAGATGAAAAAAATAGTTAATACAAGGAGCAAAAGTATTGGAACATGTAATGGTCTTAATTTGTCCTATAAACCTGGCAAGAAATCTTGGCAATAGCAGTGAAGAATAATCAACTGCTGTCTCCTGATAAAACTGTTGGGGATTTATGTGCAATTTGAAGTAAAAATGAAAATTACCAAAAAGACAACAATTGTCTAATGATAATCAAGCAGCGTGCATAGGCTCTATTTCCTTATTTATGGAAGTCAATTTCTCACCATGCCACAAAAGAAAAAGAAAGAATTTTTTCTTTTGGGGTAACTAAAAGAAAGAAATTCATTTTGCATGTTTTTTTTTCCTGAGTGCATTCAGTTATTTGGTCTGGATGTAAAACATTTTCCCACCAGTCTTTCTATGCTCTTTCCCTAATTAGGTCATATATAAGTGAACGTCCCCATTGCTCCAACTTTTTCTTTTTTACCCTTAAGGTACCTTAGTTTGATGTATGTCTTATAATGACAATGAAACAGTTGGTTCATGAATTATGTATGCAAATAAGGTTAAAGCTGCATGCAGAGAACCCTCAGATCTCAAAAACAATAATAGGCAAGGATAAACTCATTACTTATGGCTTGCTTCTCATAAATAATGTATTTATTCCAGCTACCTGACCCTCACTTTCTAAAAGTAACAGTCAATTACAAATCCTAATTGATCGAATAAAATCTCCTACAAAATCATCTGAAAGTCTTAAATAACAATCTGCCTGTAATAAGACAGCAAAATGAATCATCTATCAATATTTTCTAAATGCATTACTAAGACACTCCCTTCTTGGAGTTTAAGCTTGTCCCCAAGCTCAAGTAATTGCTTGACTTAAAGTAGACATCTTGTGCTTGGGTTCAGTGGTCGTCCAAGAAGTTAAAGCTCCCCTTTTCATTTGATCTTGTTCTTGCTCAACATGCAATTGAGTTTCGTCATTTGTGTACTGATGTGAATAGCAGGGAATTGTTCTTGCAAACTACTTCAATCGCCCATGATAGCTCTATCACCAATTTGTTGTGGTCCCAAGGATTATGAATGAGCATAGGTTGAGGACTTGTTAAAGGGTGACTTCCAATCTCATAAACAAAACTAAAAAAAGATAAACTATGTAATTCTGGCTTGCTTTATTTCTCAAATGATTATTGTATATATAAGCCATCAAACTCCAATTTTCTCAAAATAAAAGATAACGAAAAATCTTACAAAATCTTCAAAAAATCAATTGTTAATCTGCCTAAATTCAGATAATATTTTGTTTTTCTAAACTGCATTCCTTGCAGATGGTTAATTCATGTAATTCTTTGCATCTTCAAAGCTACTCGTAAGACACTCAAGGGGTTCTGCTATTATAAATATGGTTGCTTGTCTTCCCACACGGAATCACTTCAAATACGTGATAACTTGTGCAGACTGATTTGTTGCTGTTGTTTTCTCCCAATATATGCTCATGAAAATCAAGTAATATGTTTTGAATGAATTTTTCTCTTCCTTTTCTTCTGCATGCTTGAAGAGTTCAGTTATATTTCTTGGCAGGGACGTCTGGGCCTTTCTTTTGACATGCAAAATTCAGTACTGCAGTCTTTATGATCAAGGGTAATTTCCTTATACTAATTTCTTCTCTAAATGAAAAACTTCTAATGTCTTGACTATCCTAGATGGTCCTTAGAAGTTTTTAAGGTTTTTAGTATTTTGCTGTGTCATTGTGTCAAAGCAGTTGTTATCTTGCTTTCAGGTATACTTCGATTGGGAGTATACATGATACGGTTCCAAATGCGCTGCTGTACGTCACCAAGTCTAAGAGCAATGAAGAAAAATTCAAACCTGCCTATATGCTTTCAGATGGAAGATTAGAAAGAGCAGGCAGAGTCAAGAAGTTTCCACAGTTATCTTCTGATGTAGCTAACAATGGCATAAACAATCTAGATATACAAAAAAGAAGCACCCTTGCAGCAGCAGTGATTGGTGTTGGGGATGAGATTTTGTATGTTTTTTGCACACATACTTTACTTCCCTCTCTCTCTCTGTCTCTCTCTCTATAGTTTTCTTTCTCCTGTTTCCTTCCATCTTTTAACAGTTTTGGGAGTTTGCCCAAACCTGACAGTCATGCCATGAGTTTTCAGAAGCTTTTTTAACCTTTAGCTTACATCAAGCTTACTATGTTGATAATTACCCCAAAAAAAAAACACTTGCTATATTGAGAAGATTGATCTTTTTAAGGTAATCTCAATGAAGTAGTCCCCCGCTTATTCTTAATCCTTATTGAAGATTCTCGTATTTTCTTGTGTGTTTCCATAGCTCAGATCTGGTACGCTTGAGGATCACTTGGGACCTTTGTTGTGTAGAAAACTTCATTCAATTGGGTGGTCTATATCACATCTTGTAGTCACTCGCAATGAAGTAAGTTTTCATATGGCTTATGTTGATGGTGAAGTAATTATAGATTTAGGTTAGAGGGACTTTCCCTTTCTTTTGCAAAAATTGCCATGTACTTCCACTCTTTGATGATCAATTTCTCTTGTTCTTAATTTTCTTTCTCTTTCATTTTTCCTGACATTCATTTTAAACCAGATTGATTCTGTGGCGGAGGAAGTTGAACAGCACAAATCTGTGAATGACATGGTGAATTCTCGCAACATATGATCCATCTTATTTTTTATGATGTACTCATTTAATTGGTAGAAGTGGGGGCTTCATTTTGTTTCACATGTAACTTTGATCCTTTTAATTATCCAGCACACAGACACAAAAATAAGCCTGTTTTTTTTTTTTTTTTTCCTATTTAATGTTCCTCTGTAGGTGTTTTTATATGGAGGGGTTGGTCCTCTGCATTCTGATGTTACTTTGGCTGGTGTCGCAAAGGCTTTTGGTGTTCGTCTGGTATGTCTTCCTTTAGAAATCGAATATTGAATGGTCAGAAAAAGATTGGAGCTTGGGATATGGTTCCATATACTTACCGTCTCTTTTTTGAAATTGTGGTAACTATAAAGTTGATACAATTTCTTGTTATTTGCCTGGTTGTTTTGAATATTCAAAGAAATTAAGACAAGAGTTTGATGCTTCAATCAACCAAGTTTTCCAATAGTTGATTTTGGTTATATTTTTTCAGTAACGTGTGTGTTCATCTTTTGCTGGTTGTTATGCTGATTGCTTTTCCATAATTGGATTGTTAAATTTAGGCTCCCGATGAAGAGTTTGAAGAGAATCTGAGGCAACTGATCGGTTATCAGTGCACTGGTGAGCGGAATGAGGTATGGGATTCTAAAAATTGAGCATCTTTTGACAATGTATCCAGTTGTTGCCATTGTTTGTTATTATTGCTATTGTTATTGCCTCACTGGGCTTGTGTGGTTGAAGATCATAAAGGTTCTTTTCTTTGAAGGATTGGCCCAGGTCATCCATTGTCCTGAAAGCATGATTCTTTATGTGGGTTCTGTGTTTGGTGCCTTTCCTATTCTTTCCTTCTCTATATATATATAGAATTTCCTTCTCTATATATATAAAAACTTTTATGGTCTTGTTTACTATTTTTACGGGAGTGATACTGCTTCTTATCTCACTATTCATTTAATATCTATTAGATCTTAGATTTAATAGATATTAAATGAATAGTGCGATAAGGGACGGTACTGATTTTATAAAAATAGTAGACGAGATCGTAGAAAAATCCATATATATATATATACACCTTTTATTTATCTGGGTGTATATAAAAGTTGCGGTGGAAGTCCAACTCCAATGTTTTTGCTGTCATTTCCTTTGTGAGGCTTGGGAATGGTATCCATATGAAGCATTAGTCTTACCAGTAGCAATGATACTTGTACTGCATCTTGTCATTCCTTTGCTTGGAGAGTTGGTATAGTTTACTTCTACCAAATGTCTGTCAGTAATTTTCTCCTTGATCCAACTTATTTTGAAGTTTTACTTACCTACTATGTAAATAGGATTTTTATGGTAACAAATTGACAATCTTCATTTGCATTTATCTCAGATGGCCCTGTTGCCTGAAGGTATCACTGAATTACTGCATCATGAAAATCTACTTGTGCCTTTGGTATGTACCTCCTAGCTCAACAAAATGCCATTCTTACATATGCACCAACAGTGAGAATACCCTTTTCATATATCTTAAGAGGGTAGTAAGACATGTCCTCCTTGTGTTGGTTTTCTATTTGAACATATGCTGTTGACACATTGTGGCTGTCAAATGTATCATATGAAGAGGAAAGATTTTTTGATTTATTTCTAAATCTCTTTGAGTGCACAAGGAGTCTTAAAATTTTTGAACAATCTACAATTCAGTTCGCAGCGCATGTATTGTTTTTTGAGCATGACACATGGCATGTCATTGTGAATAATGAACTAATCACAAGTTCCATGAGGGTTGATGAATAAACCAATAGTCGGAAATTGTTAGAATTTAATTGAACATTGGCCAAAACAGCCAGATATAAAGGTCTAGAGAAAGTGGAAGGAACATGTAAGGACAAAGTGAGAAAATTTGTAATGAGAAATTTTGATGAGTTCATAAATTGTTTTAGCAAACAAACTAGACTGAACATATAGAAAATAAGAATTAGCAATCAGCTGAATTGAGAGTGATCCCAATAAATATTTCTTTGAAACCTATTTGTTTGGCTCAGATTAATTCCACAAAGTTAAAGATTTTAGATAATATTCAGGATGTTTAGCTTTCAAATTATGAAATTAAAAGGTTTAAGGTTCATATTAGGATTTCTGCAACCTTGTGCATGACATCAATGAAGTCATTGGATAAAAATAAATAACTTATTTTGGCACTGAATGATCATGATTATATCATCAATCTGGAATATGCTCCTTGTCAATTGATTTAGAGATCTAAATGGTTGTGCATTTTTTTTTTCTTTGTCTGTTGCTAAAGTGAGGTAAAGGAGAAGTCTGATTGGAGCTTTGGGAGTTCAAATTGATAACGAGTTTATATTAGGGTTTTAAATTCAGTATGTGTGTGTGTCTATATATATGTATATATAAGCATATTGGACCCATGACTATTTGTCTACTCAAACTCAAACTACATAAATTCTGTTATTGAGTCAAGCTTGATGTTAATTTGCAAAACTCTATTATATTAATCCATGTTGCCCAAGTAGGTTAGTTCGTCTGCCATTAGTATTTTCACTTGATGGAGCAATGGCTGACTTCCTTGTTAGTGCAGCTTTTGTATTGCCTTGTGATGACATGGCCCAATGATAGTAACCAAAAGTGATTCATGGGCCCTTTTCAACCACTTGATCTAAGTTCATTGTTAATGCTGACCTAATATTTGCTATTGGTCCTATATACCACTATCATTACTATCTCACAATCAATGTGTGATGCTCACTTGGAATATCACAAAACATCTTTTGGATCTTTCTTCAATATGCATTATTTTCTAATTTACCATTTTCAAATATTATAGTAGTAATGTTAAGAAAATGTGTCTAATAATTGCTTCAAGTGCTATATGTTGGTGGAGATGATGTTAGTAGTTAGTGGATTACAGGGGTACAAAATATCAATGGTAAAATGGTGGAAATGATGCCTCTTTGTCCAAATTAGATATGTACACCATATATGTACACACACATTCACATATATATATATATATATATATATACATATATACAAATATATCATTTTTTGATGGTATATGCTGTTGTAGTTAATTTTTACCATCATTTGCCAATCGCTATTGTAGTCTCCCACATAAATTTACCATTCGACCATAACCATTTATTTTTTTTCAGTACTATAGTAATATTTGTGCAAAAAGACTATTAAAGCATAAGAAAAAGGGAAAAGTTTACCCCCCACCCCCAAAAAACAAATAGAGAGAAAGAGAGAGATTGGAATATGTTTCTTTTGTGAAACAAATCCACCTTTAGAAGAATCAGTTGATTACTTCTGCTACTCTTTCTAAATGAAAGACTCTTCACAACTTCATGTCTTGGAATTGTGCAGTGTTGTTTTATTAACTACATGCTGCTAATTTGAAGCATATAACTAGATATGATGTAAATGTCCAAAGTCTACCTTTAGTTGACATTTATGAAGGATGATATTTTATGGCCATCTTTGCATAGAATGCAAGAAATTGCTTATTTATGCTCTCCACAATTTGATATAAAGTAATCATTGCATCATAAATTTGCTGGTTTCAAGTGAATGAGGATCTGATGATAGTATTATGCAGATGAAGTGCCAAAATGTCATCATCTTTTCTGCAACTAACAACGATGAGCTCAACAAGCAGTGGGATTGTTTGACTGAACTTACAACATCCAGCGGAGTTTTGAATCTTACAGATCCATTCATAACAAAGCGCTTGGCAACAAATCTCCCAGATGTATGTATCACCTTAGCCAGTTATAATATATCCTTTCATTTTGTCCATTTCCAAAAAAGACTAGAGTTCTTTTCTGCTCCCTCAATGTAATTATTTCTGATTTTCTGCTTATGAAATTGCTACAGGATTGATTTTGTAAATAAGTTTTCGGCCAGTTATATAGAGAACCCAACAATCTCATTTTGGGGCTTGTCATAGAGAGAACCCTATGATCTCCTTTAGAATTTGATAATTCCATGATTCTGAAAAGCTGAGAGGACTTGTCCCTTTCCTGCCTTTCATTTTGTATATAAACACGACTTACTAGGGCAGTCTACCATAATGGTTATTCTAGCAACTGCTGTCCTATTATCTTACTCCCTACATTCACTATTTTCATGGGAACTACTTCCTAAAAACTCTCCTAACTGCATAGCAATATAACTGATACAAAACTACAACAAACTTATTCACTAACAAGGAATAACAAGACAAGTACATGACACATACAAAAACACTTGCTGATATACTAGCACCAGACCCCATATTCACGTACTAACTTAGACAACATTTTAATAAATACCCTTGACCACTCCAATGAAGCTACTGCTTAAACTGCTAGTCACCTTTATTGTGATGTCTGTAAACATGTTTGAAAGTAAGCTGTTTTGTAACACTAATGTTTTGTCGTTTCGTTCGCTCTGGAGACATAGTAAGCCTTACCTTAACCTTTGTTATCCTCAGATTCCTATGAGGTTACCTTTATTGAGGCCTCACCAGTCAATTCTTTTAATTCTAATCTGGAGATGCTGTTGCAGACAACAGGGGAAGTTGCATGAGGTATAATTAATATAAACCTGGCATTAGTTCCCATCAAGTTGGGTTGCCTAACACGGTTTCCAGAAAATATCTGATAGATCATATACAAAAAACAGAATGGACGGTGTAATTGTAGAACGAGGAAGAATGCTTATTTCTGTCTATCCTCTTATTAATGGAGACATTTATGTTTATTTTTCTTTTTCCCCCCTTCCTGATGAACATTCAAGGGCAATCCTTAGCAAATGCATCCTGTATAAAAGTAAAATTATGATTTTGTAATATTTTATGCTTACATCTAAGACTTATGCTTTCTCCCTGAACACATTGCCTTTACTGATCTCTACTTATGATTTCGATTTATTTTTTAATTTAAATACGGTTTGGACATGCAACTATTTGATCATTTTAGCATTTAGATGAATGCAACTAAGCATGAGGTAAGCTGGATATGTGAACTAGTATTTAAAATGGCATATTCTAATTTCTGTGGTGATCTATTTTTAATACCTCCTCTTTTATGGATGAAATATCTTCGGGTACTTGAATGGTGTCGTTCAATTTTCATGGTTTGGTAATTTCTCAATATATGTGGATTGCTTCTGTACTTGTGAGCATAAATTGGGTAAAAACTGGATCCTACAAGTACCTAGAATATCCTTCCAACCCAAAACTCATATGAAATTTGTTCCCTTTTTGCACATCAGCTTATTGCCATTGTGTTTTACAAAATTTTCAGGTACAAGCTGCTCAGCCTCTATCAAAGCTTTGTCTTGAATTTCCGGACCTTTATATCTGTAATTTTCTTTATAACACTGCAACTTCTCTATTCCTTAATCACTGATTTTCATGGTAGCTAATACCTCAAACAATTCCTCTTTCTAATTGAAATATTACTGCCTTTAGGGTGTTATCGCAAATCCAGGTATGGACCTCTGATTATCAACTTCAAAGGCAAGGTATGTTAGTAATACAAATAACTCACTTAGTCACTTCTGCAGTAGTATTTATCATTGTTAACAATACAACTTATCACAGGAGGAGGTGCGTGTAGATTCAGCCGTAGAGGCCTTGCGGAAGAATATCCCTTTGATGACCTTATCTGAGGAGCAAGGTTGATAGTTGAGTCGTTAGAAGATAATCACCTATGGCCTTTCGAGCTGTGGAAACAGAGACGCTTGATGGTCATGCAAGCTTTAGCCACATTGCTGACTGGTGTTGATCGAGCATTGACTTCTCCATTTACTCCTAATAGATGGTAAGGTGCGGCCACTCACTGGGTGAGAAGAAAGACTAGAGCTAGAAATGAAACGAGGAAGGATAGCCAAATTTCGATGTCCCATTCTTATTGTAGACCAACAATTGGAAATAATAGTTATATAAAATTTAATTGGTTATTGAGCTGAGAATATTTATCTTGATTTAAACTATTTTTCTTGGCTAGAAAATGGCAGCTTCATGGGGAGCAATCTTTTTGATGTGCAGCTATAGAGTCGCAGGAAAATCTCTCTGTGCAGAAGATCTTTGCCGATTAAGGCTGTCAGCAAATCATACAATTTGGTTGTATAATCTACTCTGCGTATGTAATATGCTCAAACTCAAAAAAGTCAATTATACATGTTCTAATATTTGGGTGAATTGTGTTGAAACTCCTAAATCATGCTGGTTATTATCAAATTATCCTTTTGCCAGTTATAAATAATAAAATAATGAAGGAAAAACTAAAAGTTCAGGAAATATCCAGAATAACATTTAAACGAAAACTTTGTTTTGATGGTCAGAAATTGAAATAAAAAAGTCCATGTTTGCATTAATATCCAATTAAATTATGCGATTTGGTTTGGATTAGAAATTTTGGGAGGAAAAAACATATCATCGCTTTGGTTTCATGTTTGTATTAATATCCAATCAAGTTATGTGATTTGGTTTGGATTGGAAATTTTGGGAGGACTTTGGTTTCATGTTTGTATTAATATCCGATCAAGTTATGTAATTTGGTTTGGATCGGAAATTTTGGGAGGAAAAAACATATTATCACTTTGGTTTGGATCGGTTTGCTGCTTGGTCCGCTTTTCTTGATTTTTTCCCAACCCCTAATAGTTAGTATGTCAGTAAAAATACGAAAAAAAAAAAAAATCGAAACGGTAATTAGAAAGCAATCAAGATAATCAGAAGGTGATGGCTTCTACATGACAAGAGTGTTCTCACATTGCTATAATCTAAGATATTTAGCTATTTGCAAAGCTGAAAAAAGAAAAAAAAATATTTACTCCCAAAGCTTCTTCAATATAATTTAGCTTACTTTCTATTTTCGGAAACCTTGTTAGGATGTTTGTTGATACATTGTAAAAGCCATAAGAGATTCTTGACCAGCAAGGTTGTGCATTTGTCTGAGTTCAGACTACATATGCAAAGATATATAGCTTGCGAGGATTTGCATTTGAATACTCACCAGGCGTGCAAGGGACTAAGGAAGTAAAAGGTGGTCAGCAGATGTCTGCTGGAGGAGTCACAGGGGGTAATCAAGATATTACAAGATCTACAAAACCGAAGTTTTCCCAATTTTCGGATGAGTATGGATAAAGATAAAAGGTGAACACTATTTTGTGTTTGCACATCTGAAGGCATATACAAATACAACAGTCAGTTATCTAAAAGAAATAGCTTTTTTCAAGTGGTACCAATCCTTCATCGAGGCTAGTAGCATATTCTCGTTATATGACTGTACAAGCTGTTGCCAATTCCAAAGTAGACGAAAGGGCTCCAAAGATTCGTTGCGTGGGAAGGGTTGGTTGCTCAAGGAGTTGTAGCATTTGGGCTTGTGAGAAGATTATATGGAGGAATAAGTATCTCCTTACCCCATCGCAATTGTTAAAATCCTATCAAATTAGTCGGTTTTTTTTTTTTTTTTAATGAGGATACAATTCTCAAAAAAATAAAATAAAATAAAATAAAAAATAATAATCATAATTAGGGGTTTTTTGAAAACTTGTTACCATAAGAGGTAATGAAGGTGCTTTTTAGTAATATGCCTTTTAATAATAGGCTTTTTGTATTTTTTTTTTCGTTATTTTAAAGAAAAAGGCATATTTAAAGCAAATTATCGAAATGTGCTTTCTTATTACACGCACTCTCTCGTTTCTCTCTCCTAAGCAAGTGAATAATCTTAATCTAGTGTCAATTTTCTTTGTCAATCATCCACAAATACTCAAGTAAGTCTATTATAACACTTTTTTTATGATAACTTTTTCATTATTTCGCATAAACTGAATGAAAACCTAGAATTTGAGTGTAATAGAGTTTTATTAATTTCTCTTGCAAGTTAGGTTGATACTTATATATTTGAGTTGTAAATAGCATCAACAACATGTTTTTGTAGTTGGATTGTTTATAAGTTAGTGTAGTAATATGTGATTTAAGTGAATAAATATAAGGTATTCAATAAAATACCCATAAGATGTTTGTTGAATTGTGTAGACGCCTTACTTGGTAGTAAAGTGTATAGCTTGACATGCTACAAAACTCACACCAAAAGTTGTGATGATAATACCTGACTAATTAGTGTGATGAATTTTATGTGTATAGATTGAAAATGGTGAGTTTTGTTAAATTTTCCATATATGCTTATGGAAATATTGTGAGAGGAAATTTGGATTCAAAATACAATAGAAACCCAGTGAAGTTGAAAATGAAAACCAATGCTACATTTGATGAATTCCTTAGGAGGGTTTGTGGCAGCAATGGAATTGATCTTAATGTAAGCAAAATTGAGATATTATATAGGCACCCCAATACCTATTCAAGAGTTGTTTCATACTCCCTAATTCTTGCAAGGGATAATGATGATGTGGAGGGCTTGTTTGAAATGGCAAAAATATTTAGGTAGACTCACATTTACCACTTGTATGTGAGAACCGGTATACACAAGGTAAACTCGACCATACAGCTTTAAAGTGTCCAGTTCAATACCTGCATTTTCATAAAACTAATATAATTGTGTGTTAACTCTTTTATTTTATTTTTTTTCAAAAAGCTTTGTCAAATAAGTTTGCAATTCATATCCTTTGGTGTAACACTTAGGAGTATATGTAAAACTTATAAATTAATTAATTTTACATTCCATTTGATTATATAGACTAACTATGGAAACTACTGGGTTACTCATAGTAGCCTAATTAGTTTCCTTAAATACAAATAAAACTTCAAAAAGCAACATGAGTCTAATTGCATTTTTATTAATTCCTCAATCCCTAATTTAGTCAACTTTAAGGTTGGGTTTCTATGTAAGCAATGTGTCTTCTTTTGACCAGTAAAAGAGTTTATAGAAGAGTGAGTAATTGTCTCTCAGTAAGTGGAATGAAGACAGAAATGTGCATACGCTACAAAGTAGGGTTGTCAACTAAGTTAGTTATGTATAATGCATGATCAAGAGAATACTATCGTATGATGTTGTTTAGTCTATTATGAGATTAGAAAAATTTTGCCTGCTTTAATCCAGGTTCGTGAAGTTTTATGAACATGATCTCCTTACAACCAAACTCAAGCTTGTATAATAGAGATATCTTTTCTCCTGCGATTACCTTCGAACTAATGTCTTTAGTCTTATTGTAACCTCTTCTTCTATTATTTAGTTTGACTAAAGGTGAGGAATGAATTATTTCTACTATCCCTTTTAAAGGGATGGGTATTTGGTCGGAGAATCATAACCGTTTCTTAATAAGTTACGGTGCATATCAAGTTAAATTCTTAGGTCAAATATAAGTAAATCCATTTATTAAGGTAATCATCTAACTTAATCAATCAAACAAGCAGTATATATAGCAACAATCAGAAATGGAGCTCAACTCCCACAACAACATAGTAACAATAATCACACACATTACATGCATTCCAACTAATTACAAGCACAATGAGTATGCACTTAAGCCTCCAAGTATCCTAATATGGTACTCTAAAATATGGTAAAGCATTAATCTTGACTTACCTATACTCTTTGTCGCTCATATGGGTACAATTAGGATACATCTCTCTGCTGTAGGTCCCTATAATATAAATGATATTTTAGTATTTAAACAAGTATTATATATATTTAAGGGAGTCAATTCGTATTAACGTACCTTATCTTGTTTTCAATTCTAAATCGATTTGTATTCAAGAAACTTAAATCCATGACATGACTTGTTTATTGATTGTATATGTAAACCTAACTTGTAACCTAACATGTTTGATGTTTAAGATAGACCCATTTATATTAGAGTTGACAATTTCTGTTATCATATTGTATCTTATTTATCTTTTGCTTGATACTATTTATTAATTAAAAATTATAATTAAATCTATAAAATATTTATTGTTATAAAGGAAAAAGAATGACGATAGTATTTAAATTTTACAAAGATAAATAACATAATATCTTTATATTTAATATAAAATTATAACTTAAATAAAAGTTTTATTAAAAATTACCAAATATAGAAAGTAAAAAAATGTAACTTATATAACATTATTAAATTAAGTGAAACCATGGATTAAATGGATATTAATATTACATTCAGTGTTGATTTTCCAATTTATCACATTTGCTAAATTTTCAAGAGAGAAGGTTAAAGAATCTATACGTGAGTTCCCAGTTTTTTACCTATTTAAATTATGATGTGGTAAGAAGAGTATATAACATTACTAAATTTAAGTTATATAACATCATTAAATTGAGTAGGACCATGATTTAAATGGATATTAGTATTTATACCAGTGTTAATTTCGAAATTTATAATATTGTTGGATTTTGAAGAGAAACAATCAAAGAATCTATATACAAGTTTATAATTTTTTGTTTATTTAAACTGTAATGCAATAAGAAGAATATAAAGTTAAAAGTATCTCATGCTTTTAATTGAGAATTAAGATCTCTGACTTAGAAGAAATAATTTATATAATAAAATGTAAATATGGAAAAATATATAGTGTGTTTTGTATGCTGTGTCTGAGTTTGGATACTTGACCCAAATCTAGACACAAATTTAACCATGTTTAAATGGATTTAATCTGTTTGTATCTCATATCAAATTTTTTCATACACCAACCTATTTAAATCATATTGTGTCCTTCATGTTTGAGTCTATTATATTCAGATCCTACTAGTCCTATATATATTGTTATTTGGTATTTAAGTTCGTTAATCTAAGTTTAGAGTGTTATTATCCTTAGACATTTAGTTTCTTATGTCACGTGCCATTAATCCATCTCTATCTATCATCCAATTCGTCCTTTGAATTATCCTTTAAATACAGTTTATTCAAGAGCCCTTAAATATCCTCTAACCCATCTTCTAGATTCAAACCGGCTATTATTCACACATGCCCAGTCTTTGATTTAGCTTTTGGGTATGTTTCTATTGCAACACTTACTTAATTGCTTCTGATTTATCCTTAATTTAGCCTAAATACTATATTTTCAACTAGATTTCCATGACTTCTCCTCATTTCTAGTTAAAGGTCGGTATCCAACATCATTCATAACCTTAGTTCAACCTACATTTTAATGAAACTTTCCATTCAACACATCTTTATACAAAATATCAAAGTCACATGTTTGAGAATTTCTTAGCTAATCTTCAATATACTTGGAATCCATCACTTGTACCATTCAAAATTATTCCTATATATCATCCATTATTATATTATACCCCAAATCATATAACATTAGATTCTAAGTAAGATTCTTAAGGAATGTGCAATTAAAGTTTGAATCCCAAATTTAATATGACTTACGAGTTTGAAAATTAACAAAATCTAGAAAACATTTTGAACAAAAATCTTTATATAGCAATAATATATTAATATTGAATAAATTTTGGAAAAATTTCAGAGTGAAAACAACATAATTACAAGTTTTCAAAATAACTTTGAAATGTACTTGCATTTATTAATTTCTTAGGGGTGGTACCTAAAATGACTAAATTTCATCAATATAATATTTTTCCATAATTTAATAGATAAAATAACCTAGAAAATAATTTCTCTATAATTTTCCAGCATGACTTAATATTATTAAAAAATTATTGAAAATTAGAGGGGAATCGAAAACTTATGGTACACAAACTTCCGATAGCCTGATGGTTTGTCGACGCTTGTCGGAAATGGTCACTTACGGGTGCTCCTTCAGAATGCAAACGCCCTCAACATCAGCTCATTGTTTGGGCCACAAACCGACTACAAACATATCGACCACATACCTTTTCTTAATTATTTATTTTTTCCTTGCATTTCCGAAATCCTATTCCTAATTGTTGTTAATCTGTACATTTGAAAATGAGGGCAAGGTGATGATTTATATGTGTATGAAAACTTATCTAATGTTCATTAAATGATGAGAAAAATGAGTTAGATGCCCACTTTCCCTTTGTTGGATTCCATAAGAAGAGAAAGGTTAGTGTGCTAGTGAGTATAAGGATCTCTTTTAATTTTCTAGATAAATAGCTCGTTAGGAGTTTCGATTGCAGACTGTAATCAATTACGCTGTTGGAACTCAACTGTTGAGCTTATATAAGATACCCTTCATTAAATGTAGTTTGTAGGGCATGGAGTTTACAATTGAGTTGTATTTACTGCCCTTAGAAGGTGAAGAATTAAGAACTTGTAATTCCTTAGTTGGTGATGTTAGTTGAACTTCAAAAGCCTAAAGGCGAATTTTTGGTAAGATGGGAAGTGAATGTAAACTGACTAGGCACTCGAAGTCCGAGATGTGCTCCATAGAAGGTAATCATTTATGTAATCTCCTCATTAACTCTTCCATTGCAGATACTACAATGTTGAGTTGTTAGTGAGGAAGTTATGGACGTTGTCTTAACTACTTTGACTACTCTAAGCTTGGACTTCTTAGGATTTAAAACAGTAGAATGAGTTTCTCTTGATGAACCTAAGGGAATGCCCCTTATGTAGTGCAAGATCATAAGATATTTTTAGAGGATGGATCTAGGAATTTTCGATCCTACAGATATTCAGCCCATCTGGAAGAAATGGAAAATGCTTCATTCCATTTGACAGCTCATGATGTATGTGTGGATTACAGGGAATTAAATCACTTAATAAGAATGGTTTCTTCATCCTGATCTAAGATCGAGGGATAGCCACCTTCCAACTGTATTTTTTCCCTTAATTTTCTTTGTGGTTTAATAATGCAATTGGGGTTAGGGGGAGCCCAGCAAGGCTTTGGTTTGGTCTTTTCCTTTTTCTTTATCCTGCTATTTCTTTTTTTCTTTTTCATTTTTAAATTTCTATTGTACTATTTAGTAAAATCTACCTATAATATTATATTAATTAATTAATTAATTAATTATTATGAACCAATTATAAGTTGATACATATCCTTTAACTGAAAACGACGAGCAGTAATAATGTATAGTTATGCAAAGTGTAATAAATAAAAACACGAATATGTAAACTGACAAAAGTGAAAAATAAGTATCTAAAATGAAATTTACCTAAAATAAACCGAAATTCAACAGTGAGTTCGCCAGGGTTTAGGGGATCAACGGATTTGCTTGGTATAGGTCGCATGGGTTTGCTTGATCCCTATGGGTTTGCTAGGTTCCTCGAGGTCAATAAGTCGTATAGGCTCTCTAGGTTCATATGACACATGGGATTATTAAGCTTGCCTACTTTTGTGGGTTGGTTGCGCTTGCTCAGCTCATTTGGTTTTATGGTTCACTAGGTTACCACACAGGTCTGCAGAGCTCACTTGGGCTCCTTTGTCGTTGAATTGATAGTTAGCTGAGCTCTTGTTGGTTATCGAAGTCTTTAGGTTTGTGGGTTAATTTAATTCATAGGCTTCTTGTGGATTTAATTAAGTCATCCCATTAATAGTTTTGAGATGTATTTTTAATTTGTTCAAAATTAAAACTTTTTTCATTTTCACTTTATTTGAATCTAGCAAATTATGCATAAAACAATCAGACGATTGCTTGATAAACTATGATATATATGCTTAATTTCATGGAATATAATTCTATATATTAATACTGTCATTATTTATCATGAGAACCTTGATAAGTAGGGATAGATATAGAATTATAGAAATGGGGGGTTGAGGGCAAGTATACCTTATTTAAGTCAATATAGAATTATTTGTAGAAAAATATCCACTTACCCTAGGAGTCATTATACATCTTATATATACAAAGGACTCCATTAAGAAATGCATGTGCTTTGATTTTTTTGAACATGTAATAGAATTTTTCAAGTTTTTTTTTTCTTAGGAAAATTATAATAATAAATAGAATACTCACAATTATAATTTTTTTTTTTGTAACCATTGATTGATAAATAGCATATTAAGAGATTCTTATTTAGTTTACTATAGTTTTGACTGAATAAAACTTAATTTTGTTACTTTCTCTTGAATTAACCAAATAATTCTATTTCTATTATTAAGACTATTTAATGAAAATGTGCGGGAAGTATTCAAATTGATTTTAACTTAAAAAACATCACAATTATGGAAGTAAGAAGGAAAAAAAAAATAGAAATATGTTATCTATAATCTATTATAATACATCATTTTAGAAATTGATGGAAAGTGTATAATTTGAGGAAAACTTCATCGAGTCAATTTTTGATACAAATCCACCTGTATTATATTTTATTTCTTTAATCTCATGTAAGATATCTTAAAAGATATCATTTTTTTGTCCTTAAATAATATGACCTATCTATATCTCCTTATATAGGTTTACTAAGTATAAGAGTGTTACTATTTAACAAGAGTAGTTCTGGCCTCTTTTTTTTTTTTTTTTTTTTTCTTTTTTGAATTCTCACTTAGTTATGATTTTTTTTCTTTTAATTTACAAGAGATAGGAAATACAAATATTTAAAGAATCCTTGCACATTCAATGGCAAGGCAATCACAACAAGTTTCATCCCTATTAGTTTCCTTGATGAAATTGAAACAAAGCAATAAAGTCAATTCATTTTTTCTTGATTTATTGTAATCCATCATGTGAATGCTTGCCTTACTCTCTTGATTTTCCTATGAACATTGAGGCGTGTTGGATTGTTTACTTTCTTTCTTTCTTTTTAAGACATAGAGGAAGCATCGAACTGGGTGATAGCAAATAGATTTAATATGTGATATTGGTAGTAAGCTTTATCATGATTTTATTTCCCCTTCTTTTTGCACTCCGTTCTCTTAATTTTATTCCTCAACATTATTAAGGACAATTTTGATGGATAGGAAGATCTTCGAGCAATAGTAGCAACAATGGCAAATCTCACTATCGTGTGATGGTAAATAAATCAGACTTGACGCTGGTTATCACAAGTCTCCTTAGTGAAAGATAAAAGAGTAGAGCACCATATTGCACTTTTATATACACTTCTTTACTAGTATGTCTCCATAGAAATATTTAATTTTTATTGCTTAATATGCACTCCTACTTCTACGTTCAAATGCACAATGTGCATATATGTACAGATACATATATATACATACATACATATGTTGGAAATATGTATAGATAATCCAAAACAAATTGCATGTAGATCCAAGATTTATATTATGTAAATCATGATATATAGAGAGAGCAAGATTAAGGTTTGTGCACCTAAAATTAAAGAGAGATCCATCTTGTAGTAGTATTTTCTCTATAGAATTGTAAAGAGTGTGAGAGAAGATTACTTTCTTTCTAATAGAAAATTATGTTAGGGTAAAACTATTTAATGGGAAAACGGTTTTTATATCCTTATTAAATGAGAGTAGGGACCTCTCATTAGGCAATAAAGTGAGTAGTCCTATCCACATTAAAATCCTAATTATAATGTCTATATTGATCAAGTACGGTAATTAAATAATAATTTCATGATTGATTTAATAATAGTTCAAAAGGATATATTATAAATAATTGATTAATATTAATCCACATAATTAAATAATCTAACATTCTCCCACTTAGATAGTATTAGTCAATTTTCATAAATATATGAATTATTAGGAGAATATTTATTATGATCAAAACACATATCAACTAACAATTTGTGAAATATAAAGCTTAATGTTGTAGATATAGTATCCGATATAGATATATATATATATATATATATATATCATATATGTTAATATGCTCATATTTCACAAAAAAGAGAAATGGACAAGAAAAATACAATTAATCATAAATGTGTCATCTCAAAGAATGATCCAAGCATTTCAACAATGCCATAAGAGATATGATAATAAAAGTGACCTTATTTCATACATATCTCATAATAATCAATAAATATTTAATTTTAGACTCCTATTAAAGACTTAACCAAGCTCATATGACTTATATGGTTTTGAAAAATTTGAATTATTAAGCCTTTAGACAATGGATCTGCTATAGTAAGATGCTTGATTCAAGTTCGATACTCTAGAAATTTCTCTTTAACAAACAGATATTTTATATTAAAGTAATTTGAGCCAAAAGTGCTTTTATTGTTTTTAGAGAAATACATAGTAGTAGTATTATTGCAATATATCATAAGTGGCCTAAATATGCTTTCAACAATGTAAAAACCAAAAAACCACGTAGCTTAAACCTTATAGTAAGCAACATACTCTACTCTCATGGGAGAAGTAGCTATAAGTGTTCATTTGACACTTTTCCATACAATAACTAATCTCATTATCATAAAATGAAGTCACAAGTGGATTTTTGGTCATGAAGGCAACATATAATATTAGAATTGAAATAGATAATGACCTGAAGTTTATTAGACTTCATGTAGTTCAGCATATAATCTTTAGCACCTTGAAAATACCTCATGACCTGAAGTTTATTAGACTTCATGTAGTTCAGCATATAATCTTTAGCACCTTGAAAATACCTCATGACCTTTTGATGGCTTTTCAATTTTCCAAACCTAGGTTGCTCAAGTATATCCCTAAAGCATTAATGGAAAAAGTGATGTTGGGATAAATACAAAATTAGGCATATATCAAATTACCAACAATGAAAGCATATGAGACCTGTTCCATTTTATTTCTCTGTTATCATTTGGAGGACATTGAAATTTTGAAAGTTTATCCTTTTGAACAGGTGCAACACATGAGAGTAAGAATGCATGTTATGTTATGAGAGGACATTGAAATTTTGAAAGTTTATCCTTTTTGGTTGAGGATCTTTTCAATAAATCCTCTCTGGGTACAAGCTAAGAACGTTATGTGACCTATCACGACAATTTTAGATGCCTAAAAAGACTAAGCATTACCAAGGTCCTTCATGTCAAAGTAGTTAATCAAAATCTCTTTTGTTTTTGCTAAAAGTTTAATACAGTTACTAGGAAGAAATATGTCATTGACATATAAGACAAAAATTCTAAAATTGCTCTCACTATTCTTTAATTGTCAAAGTTAGTCCCATTTAAGATTTACATAAAAGTTAGTTGCATAAGTAAAGAGGCTGGCATCAAGTTAATAAAGTAAGCATTTAATATACACATCATTATTATGCAATTAAAGAATTAAATGATTTTGTATAAGTAAAGAGGCTGGTATCAAGTTAATAAAGGAAGCATTTAATATACACATCATTATTATGCAATTAAAGAATTAAATGATTTTGTATGCACAGTCAAATATGCCCTTAATACAGATTTCTTACTTATTATAATCTTGCAAAAAGGTCTTAAATCACAATAAATAAGAAATATTAGGATTCATGTCACCAAAATTTAAATACTAATAGGGTACTTGAAACAAAATTAACATAAGAATAAAATTGATGGTATATTGTATTAGCAACAAATTACAACAATAATAACATACTAATAGGGTATAATTATTATTAATGCAATATAATTTACAATTAAAAGAAATTTGGTTATTTCATTCATTCAAAATTTTATATAATTGTATTCACGATATGAGTTCACAACTATACAAAGTGATAACAATCATGCCTAAAATAATATGATAATTTTTATCATGTATAATAGGGCATTTAGTCAATGTAGAATACAATATTTAATTTACAAACTTTAAAAAAATTAAGGCCATATTGATAACAAGAGTAATCAAAATAATGATATAGTAGAATATAATATAATGATCATACCAATTCATAGCTCATAATGTATGTTGGCCTAATTAACATTGCTGGATAGCCTGTAGTATCAAATAAATTTTTATTTAGTAAATTAGATTGAACAGTAGTCATTCAAAAGCTTTATAAAAAGCAAAAGAAAACAATGATGACTTTTTCTATTTTTGGTACTAAAACATTTATTGCCGGTTCACTTCATTGAATGGAATAAGAGGAGAATGAATTTGGAATTCCAAAACAATATAATAAGAGTATAATACCTATTAATTTATTTAGTTAGATTTATAAGTAATTTAAGAATAGACACATAATAGAACTTTAATGGCTAAATTACTTTCGATCTATTTTCTTTCTTAACCAATTCTAAAGTAATAGACAGCGGCAACGGCAGCAGCAATAGTAGCGATAGTGGTGGTGATTAACAATAGCAGTAGTTGTGGTGGTGGTAGTCTATGGCAGTTGTAGGTGGTAGCCATGGCGATTGCAATGGTAGTGATGATGGCGGTGACAACAATGGTTGTTGGTGGCAGTTGTGGCGATAATGTTGGTAGCAGTTGCAGCGATAATGTTGGAGATAGCAATGATAATAGCGATGATGACAACAATGGTTTTCTTTTTGTACTAAACTTAAAGTAATAGTTGGTGGTAAAGGTGGTGACAATGGTGGTCGGTAGTAGTGGCAGCAACGGTAGTAATGGCGGCAACGGTAGTAATAGTCAACGACGGTTGTAGGCGATGATAATGATGGTGGTTGGTAGTAGTGGCGACAGTAGCATTGTTAGTGGTTGCAACAACCATGGTGATGGTGGCGGTCGATGGTAGCAGTGTTAGTAGCGGTCAGTGGTGACGTGGTAGTGATCGTTAAATTGGGATGAGGTTATTTTTAAGAAAAATATAAAATTTTATAAGGTATTGTGATTCTTTGATTAAATTGGTGAATTCTTATCATTTGATCTTAAGTAATAGGAATTCGGTCAAGTAATAAGAATTCCTATAGAATTGTGATTTGAAGACAAAAAAAAAAAAAAAAAAAAAACAAAATGAATGTCCTAATAAGAAATAAGGGAGGAATATAATTCCACTTCCCCTAAGTGAACAAGACATTAGTAAATACAATAAAGTGTGTGAATGCAATCAAATAGGATTTCTCTATCCTTGAAAGAAAGGTTTTTATACAAGATCCATTACACTGTAGCAAACTAAATATCTTGTTTTCATTTCTTACCATTAGCACCTTTGGAAATTTTATGGTAACAGTATTTATTGACTTAATTGGAATTGCAACAAGAATGCAAAAGAGTAATAAATTAGACAAATAATTAATTTTCCTTTAAAGAAAACTTATGACTTTAATTATTTCAAGGGTTTAATGCATCACATATAAATCCCTTCAAACAAAAGAACAAACATTAAGATTTTACTGTGTAAAATGAACTAATACAATGCATAAACCTTTGAAAATTTCTCCTGTGAAAGATAAATTCTTTGGACTTGTTTATATCTATATTATGTTTCACTTCATTATAAAAAATTAAAATATATA
Source organism: Lumnitzera littorea (assembly GCA_024138015.1). Classification (NCBI taxonomy): domain Eukaryota; kingdom Viridiplantae; phylum Streptophyta; class Magnoliopsida; order Myrtales; family Combretaceae; genus Lumnitzera; species Lumnitzera littorea. Next base: position 31,486,183 of record JAMXBB010000003.1, read on the forward strand.
AATACCCTCGTAGGAAATTTATGTATTTTAAGATAAAAGCCATAATATAAATTACAAAATAATTATATAAGTTTAAATTAATAAGCCACTTTTATGGTAATTACCCAAATAAATTTTTTCTTAAATTAATATATTGCATTTTATTACATACATACACTTGAAATATAAGCACTTACATTGCTTTTATTTGCATATTCACTCTCAAATTTAATTGTATTTTTACCAAAAATTTTAAGATTCATACGTAAAATAATTATTTACAAAATTACAAAACAAAGTAAAATTGATAGTCTCATAAAAGCCAAAAGGAAATAAATATCAAATTAATAAGTGGAATGATTCTACTTATATATATATATACACTAACATGGTAATAAAAGCAAAAAAGGAAACAAAAAAACCATATCAGTAAGCAAATAATCATATTGCTACCAATATATAAACTAATAGATTCCTTAATATATTGCATAAATCACCTTGCTACTAATATCAATTTATATTGTCATATTTTGTTTTTCTTTATTTTCTTTGGTCACATAAAGATTTATTGATTAGATTTATAAATTTTCAAGTAGCCACGTTTCGTCATAATAACAAATAAAATACATATTTTTTTTTTCTCGTAATTACTTCAAGTGATGACTAGAAAGTTACAATTTTATGATACAAAGTTTTAGAATAATGTTGACAAGGACATTGAATTGTTAATTGCAAAAAAGATTGATTGATATTATTTTAATTTATTCTTTTATCCATCAAAGTTGCCATTAAAAAAAAAGGCTTAGTTAAATAGAAGTTATTGAATGATATTATTTTAATTCTTTTGTGACATTCAATTCAATTTTATGTTTAAGAAAATAACTTGAGACAACTTTATTGTCTCTCTCATTAAATTTGACTATACAAGACACAAACAAAATAGAGCTTGATTTTTTAAAAAAGCTTAGAATTTTGTATGTAACGAGTCAAAAACCACTATTTTTATAATTATAAATAATGCAACTAGAGTAATATATTTTAAACACGTATATAAACATTCATGGTGAAACAAAACCTTTAAGTTTAATATATCATAGATAAGACTCCATCTCTTTAATAATTCATCAATATTCTAATGGAGTTTATGCTTTTTAGGATTTAAACAACACGTAATCCATAAAAGACATTTAAAATTTTAAAAATGATGATTTATGAATTCACGTGGTAAAGAAATCATTTAAACATTCAAAAAATTTGATGGAGTGCATGATACTTGCAAAAAAAAAAAAAAATTAATCTCTCATAATAAAATATAAAATTGTACCAATTACGAATTAACATGACTTTCACCACAAATACCAATAACATCATTATCGAGATCAAAGAAAGCCTTTGAATCATCAATTCATCTCAAATACTAAACTAAATCCATAAGATGGAAAAATCATAAGGATGGACTATTTTACAAATGGCATATTTACACATTTGAAAGTGGATTCATACATTTGAGGAATTTCATGATGCGTAAATTTGTAATTTATAAAAATTACCACAATTCATAATTTTGAATGATTGCCAAAATTCGTGATACACATATTTGAGGAATTTCATCTATTCTTGAAACATATAATGTCAAAGGGTTTTTATTATGATGAATCTAACCAAGAATACAAATACACATTGTTTGTTTCCTCCATTGACAAAACATTACTTTATGAATCTAACTAACAATAGTTTCAAAGAGGGTTAATTTACATATTCCTTAAAAACACAAATATAAATACATTTATCATCAAACATGTATGGGATGAAATCCAAAAACTATTTCCTTTGGATTCCCTTCTTGATCAATAACAGTTATGGTATTGTCATCATATCATATTATCATATTGTTATTATGCTTAAGTTTTTTACAAGTATGTACAATTATAGCTTTGATCATTTTAGATCTTTTTAGATGTATGTTTGGTGATGCTTCCTTGATCACAACAACAACAATATCACCGATATAAGCATGTTGACGATTACTAGCTCCTATGATTTGAATATACATAAAATCTTAAGCCTTACTATTATCCATTACATTTGAATGGGTTTGAGGTTGAATCATGTCATTTTTTAATCTTTTCTTTTAATGCTTTAATGCAAAGGGTAAATAAACACACATTATTTTTTTTTATTATACAAGCCAAAGAATTTTTTTTTTATTCTTTAGATATAGTAATTTGTTTTCGAAACCTTAAATTGCTTAAATAATTTTTTAATAATATGTAAAAACATTAAGTTATATTTTCATTTGTTGTTTTCGTAAAAAAATTATAATAATTATTCAAATTTTTATTAGCACATTGCACCACTATTTAGTTAGTTTGAAGTTAATGTGCTTTTAAACTTGTGATTTTTCAAAATATTTATCCATCCTTGAATTAGCACTTAAACATAATAGATAGTAAGTATTTTAAAGTTTTGACAACTCTATATATATATCTATATTATTAAAATCTTTAGAGATTTATGTAACCGCAATAATTGAAATTATTATTTAAACCAATATCAAATAGTATTTAGTAAAAAAAAATATTAAAATAATATTATGAAATTATATATAACTTATATCATGGATAAAATTGTCTTTTCTTACAATACTTATATTTAATCTCTTTCTCCTACCCTCTAAAATTATGCTCTACTTTTTTCTCTCTCCTTTTCTTCTCTTTGCCATTCCCTTATTTCTTTTCTTTTACAATTTTCAATAAAACTATTTTTTTTCACAATTTTTATAATTTCTTTCATTTCTATGATTTTTTGAAAGAAATCATTATAAATTATATAGATAAATTAGAAGTAAAATTTATAATAAGAAATATAAAATATTTTACTATAAATTTGTAATAAATAAATGTTTTTATTTTTATTTTTATTAGATGTAACTAGTATAATATAAAACGCTTGTCCTTATCCATTTTATATTATACATAAAGGAACTGGAAAGTCTCCATTGCGGTGGGAGAACTCAGAGATGTGAAGGAATGTACAGACACAGAAAACACATGGCAAGTGGCAAAGAAGACGACCCAATAAAATTATTAGCTTCTATGTCAGTCAATTCGTCGGTGAAAGTAGCTTCCAGCGACGAAAAGTTGACCGAAATTTTGGGCACAGTCAAAACTTCAAAAACCCCAGTTAAAAAACCCCTACTCACTTCTTTTATTCTCCTGTTATTAATCCATATCTTTAACATGTAAAAACCAAATCATTCTTTCTTGCAGGCTGTTATCAACTATGGCGCATCTTGGTACCTTTTTTTTTTTTTTTTTCCTTCTGGTTACTGCTGTTGTTTTTATTGGATATTTTGTTTAGGGAGATTTGATTGTTGCTTATGCTTATCTTTAGGTTAGTGAGTACCAGGTGTTTGATGGTAAGACTGTTAGGTTGCTTTTGTTTTCGGAAACCGTCGACTTTCGTTATCATCTGGTTGTGATTATGCTAACAGCTTTGCTTAGAAATGGGGGGTTGATATGGTCGTAGGTAGTGTCATACTCTTGAATAACCTAATCATATATCTAATACCAAGTATAATAGAAAAGGAAAAATTGCACCATGCGGCTCGTATTGATGATGAATGTCCATTGTATTTGTATTATATACTAGCATGTGATTAGCGGCCATTTTTAGGGAAACTGGTACATGGAATGGAATGGAAACTTTGTCGTGTTCGGTAAAAGGTGACAACATGCCCTATGGAAAAGGAAATCATCTCCATTTGTAGAAAAAGGGTAATTATTTTCTATTTCTAATTGACAATTCTATTAGAAAACTTGAGTTCCACTTGGTTACATTACATGTAAAACTTACCCTTGGGGGAAAAAAAAAAGACGTGTCGTTAGATGACATTGTAATGTCTTGCTGTCAACTAATGATTACAGAACTCGTTTGAGTCCTTTAAACACTGGGATGGGATCGATCCTCGCTTGCTTATAGTTAGAGTAGAGGCAGATGTAAGGGTCTAGTATAGAGACAGTTGCAAGGCTCGATGTTTAGTGAAAAATAGAGTGCACAAAACTTGGGGGAATTCCAAAGGTCTGATGGACAATTGTCATGAACAAATAATCCCCAGATGAGCATGGGAATGGGGTCAAGATGATCATGTGCTGTTGTTTGATGTGAAATTTAGCTATGCCTTTGATTTAGTAGTTGTATAGATGGACTTGAAATGCATTTTAAGCTAAGGGCTTGGTGTCACTTACCCTTTTTCTAGACTACTGAATACTCATCGTGTTTTTATTTTTTTTTCCTGTGTTTTGGTTTTTCAGGTGTCGTGTTTGCAGCCAAATTCTTCCTAGATTTTTCCAGTTGAGCAACAGTTTTCCGAAACTTTCTTTCATATATGCTGATATTGACGAATGCCCAGAGACGACTCAGCACATTCGCTACACCCCCACCTTCGATTTCTACCGAGATGGAGAGAGGGTTGATGAGATGTTTGGTGCAGGAGAAGAGAGGCTGCATGATCGCTTGTGGTTGCATTCCTAGGCATTGATCCTGCAGAGTTTCCCCTCAAGTTCTACATTATTGGAATTGCAAATTTATAGCCTATTGACTCTGAAATACGGTAGAGTTAAACTTCTTTCCTCTTCTCCCTAGGGTGCACTTTTAAGGGAACTTCCATGTACTCTGCTAATATTGCCTATGTCAAATAGCTTAAACCTTGGCACAAAATTTTAAAGATGAAGTATAGTGTAGAAAAAAAGTACTCAGAATTTAAAGAACTGGCAATACAAACGGATTTCCCCTAAGAAACATTGGTAACTTGGTGAAGGGGGGATAAAATTGGAAGAAATAAAAGAGGCAAAGAAGTTAAGCCTAAAAACTGAAAGAAAAGGCAAAAGACAGTGAACTTGAATTTCCGTATGTGCATAAATTTCTCATTGCCTCACTGCCAGGAATCCTGTTTTCTTAAGTAGCATAGTTTAGAAATAGAAACTTCAGTTTTTGTGGTCTGCAGCAGATGATTGTCTTGAATAACAATGTAACCAATTTGCTTCCTATCCTATGTCAAAGCAAAACCAGGTTATGGTTCTCAAGCCTTGGCTTGGGAAGCTTAATCCTGTCCTTGGTGAAATATGGGTTGGGTCATCACAGCCAAAAGTTTCCACAAGCAGCAGTTTTCTGGCGTCAGAACTTGCCCCTCTCTCCAAGTCAAAGGTTGATGGAGATCGTTCCTTGCCGAGGCCAAGGTTCTCCTTGATTAGAGCCAACATAACCTTTGTCAGACCGGTCTTGCCCTGCAAGTGTCAACGAACACAGTCACAGTGTTTCGGTGGCTTACGGGTACTTGTACGCTGAAATGCCTGGCAAGATTGGAAGCTACCACTCTTTACAAACTTGCCTTGCAATGTCAGCTCCATTTAATTATAATTATAGCTGGGTGGATTCACCACCTCTGCAGGCGCTTCATTTTCCATAGGTGTCAAAATCGATTTTTCCTGCCAGACATAGATTCTCAATTCGCTGCATTGGACTGCAATGGCTAAAGGGAGCTGATGATATTTATGGAAAGACCGGGTTAATGATGTTTTTTTTTTTTTTTTTTAAGATCCTAAGCAATCATACTCGGTAGTGGTAGCTAAGGATAGACGATACCATTCCCCATTTGCATTGCGATATTCAACAACTACATGTGTCTTAATCTTTCTGGCCATGTCTTGGTCCTCGTGGCCTCGTAGCAAGGTATGAATTAATGGCGGGTCCTTCATCAGTCTCATGGTCATGGCCAATCATAACTGGACTACAACTTCTTCTATTTTCTGAGGGTTTCTTAGTCATATGGCCAATGGACTAGACTCATCCAGCCCGTAGCTATTCTTCTATTTTCTGAGGGTTTCTTCGTCATATGGCCAATGGACTAGACTCATCCAGCCCGTAGCTAAACCACTGTCTTGTCTGTCATCTAACCAATACCCAGCCAATTAATTAGAGTGTTGGCTCTTGCTCTGGGTTCTTTTCCTTTTCTTTTTAATATTTACGGTACCCAGTAGAACTGCTGATCGATTCGAACCATAAAATTGTGACTCTTTTATTTTACAATGTGTTAGGTGCAACCTTGCAGACAATTTAAAGCCGTGTGATTTCCTAGTCAGCTCAGGGTCAGACGGTTGGCAAGCCATTCATTCATGATAGTAGCCAAGAAGTCTAATGACGATATTAGAGTTTCCGTTCCACCTCTGTATAATTTGAGTTTCTCTCGATAAACTATTGTGATATTGTCATTGAATCTGATTTATTATATTATAACATGAAAAATTCCCATTTATAATTCTAGGTATATGATTCTTTACCAAATGGGTGAAAATAAACTCGCATTTCTCTATTGAATTGCATGATTAGAGAGTAAAAAGTCAATTTAAGATGTTTCAATTGCAAATAAAATAAAAAATATAGCTTACACAAAAAAAAAAAAAAGCGAATAAAAATAAGTTATAATAAGATATAATCATAAAATAGATGGTCAAACGGGATAAAAAGAGGAGGGGTGGTGGGAAGAAATTGAAAGAAGTCAAAATGCTGTTTGAATGGAAAATGAGCCGAATCGTTCGAAGGGGACAAAATGTATTTGCATTTCTATATAATAGGGGATGATTCCCATAATTGAGAAGAAAAAAGTCACCCTAAATTTTTGCCAATCTAAATAAAAAAGAGGTGTATTCAAATATGATAATAAAAGAGACGACAGAATGAAAGAAAAAAAAAACATGTACTGTTCAAATCGAAACCGAATTTAACCTTAACTGTTCAGAGGGTGCTGTAAACTAAAACCATAAAATAAATTCGCCATTTGACTAATTCTCAACAGTAGTCACATAATATGACAGAATGACTCCCACTGTGACATGAACGGGTATACCGAGTCGAAACAACACATCTCCGTACTTGAGTTGAGTTTGACATCAAATATAGAAAAGCTAGATCTAAAAAGATGAAGTTGGCAGCGTACTTTATGTTAAGGCTTGGCTCGAATGCAACTGTACGAGCTTGTGTTGGACTGGTTATAGTACAGTCGTTAAGACTCATTGTGTTTACGAATCATTCTTGGATGGAATTTATTTATAACAAACAAATGACTACACTTGTCAATGATAGTCAAATTCATTCTGTGGCAATTGGTGGATCTTACTTGAAGTTACATCTTCTGATTTTATATCCGCATTAGAAGAATACAGCATAAATCACAAATAACTAAATTTCTTCTGTATCATTGGTTCGTGTCTCATTCAAATCATATGTAAATCTGCAGTGTCAGCCTTGGTTTTATGACAAGATTGTTAGTTAAGAGAATAGAATGAATCAGGACTCTTCTTCTAGAGGAGGAGTGTATTGTATGACAAGATTGTCTGAGAGTGGAATTTCATGTAAGCCAAAAAACTAAATGAATTGTAAAAACATTCGATTATGGCCAAGACTAACAACTGTAATGCCATAACAATTAAATAAAGGATTTACCCAAATGTTAGTAATTTTTTATGCACAGCCTGGCCACGAAATCAGGACTTCTGCGAAGACACCTAGCCTTATTGTAAGATAAAAAAGAGGATTTACTCAACTTATAAGCTGTGAAAGGACGTTCATCGGCTGCTTCCAGAAGGATGGAAATGCCGATACACAACAAAAATGTAACTTCCAGGACAAGAAATGAATTTGATGTTGAGCTTAGTAACTGAGACCAAGCTGAAGTCCAAGTGCAGCATGGATAAGGAATAATGTCATGATCCCACTCCCTAAGATCCCATGAACATTTCTTAATTCGGGTTTGCCCTGCATATTGAAAGGGATGCAACGTAACTGCTTATGTCGAAAATTGTAAATCATAAAGGACATGAGACTAATGAATATGTAATTACCTCGAACAGTGAAGGTAAAATGGTTTGTACCGTCAAAAGAGCAAGGCCGACAAATCCTGTTACAGCATGTGGACTGCATAAAAGCCAATAAAATTCAAATGATGTCATGTGAAAGGAGAATAGCACTTCCATTGCGGTTGAGTTTAATTCCATAACCGTTTAATTAATCTAAGAGTTTAAATCTATAGATAAAGTATCAACGTTAAGATTTATTACTTGACACTTGTAGGTTATACTTTAATTGAAGTTAATCAAGTAAGACAACTTAAATAAATAGGAATAACATGAGAGTGCAAGGATTTAAAAACTAAGAACATCTTACAGCAATGTCATGATGGATTTAGCTCCAAAATAAACTAATTTAAAGGCTTAAGCTAGTGGATACGATTTATACATCTATTACTTCACCCATTTATCCGCGTGGACATTAACCGAAGCCTACTGAATGGAAATGACAATCAAGTAACAATGCGAAGAAATTGGACTCACAACCTCCCGCTCACATATCACGATAAATTTTAGATATACAACAACCTAAAACTTGTAGACCTGCTAATTGTAGGATTAAATCTAACAAATTACTTTCATGTACTACTTGGTAAGGGTCTACTGTTAGGACTAGAAATAACCATCACCTGAATTACAAACCATGCTGCAGAAATGGAAATACAGCAGAAAGACAAACATTTACAAGTGCTAATAATACCTCTCAAATATAGGCTTGTCAGATGTTAGGAGGGATGTTATCCCTCCAGTTGCTCCAAGGGCAAAAAAGAAGAACATTCCACCTAGAAGCTTTGGATGCAGATCTTTGGCATTGGCCTTCTCCTCCTAGCACCACCACAAGATCAATTTGCTATAGCGAAAAAAGTTCAGATCAAAGCAAACGATCTAGACCGCAATATCAATTTGGATCTTTACCACATCATCGGAATATTTGATGCGGAAACCTAGGTACGTTCCATAACCGCCCATGGCAAAGAGCACAACAGCCTGAAATCATAGCAAACGTGGATAATGAATTAACTGAAGAAATGTGTCAATGGCTTCTTATATGTGAAGTGCAACAATTAATCCAGGAAGAATAAAAATCTGAAAGATTAACATTTACCATATTGCCAGGATGACCCCAGTGTACAAGCCAGTCAGGGAGGTTCCATGATTTCACGAGCTCAACAAACGGACCAAACAGAGATCTCACAGCCCCAGCTGCATGGCATCATAGCATTTAGATGGATCAAGATTGTATACTTATTAGTTTGCCAAACATCTATTACTCTGTATATTTTGGCCAATCAGCCCAATATCCCTAAAGTAGCAATGTCTGACTGAAAATTGACGTGAGTTTGCACATAAGCCGCAAATGGGTAAAGGATCAGGCTTCAAGAATGTGCTTTGCATAAACCTAAGACAGTGGTTCATAACACCAAGATAGATGATAGAGTATCACGTTAATACTAACTAGAAACATTTTAAGTGAAAAAAAGATCCATCAATCACATGTTGGCTTCATTATTGCCATGATTGGGCTTGGATATCCATTGTGTAGCCACACATGATACCCTAACAGACCAACACTTTTATATGAAAACTTCCGGCTTTTTTTTTTTTTTTTTTCCCCAATTTTCTTGTTTCAAAAGACTACAATCCAAATATATGAAGAAAACTTTTCAGAAAAATGCACTGCAGGAGATTAGTCTCATGAAACCATGGCAAATTATTATATTAGAGTCAGAAACTAAATACATTCATTTTTCTTTTTACCCCTCCGAAGGGAGAAACTTACTGATAGGCTGATACAGACTCCTGCGGTATAGGAAAACAAGACCGGTGAATTAAGATAATATCCGGTCAAAATGCCGAATGGAAGAACAGTGGGATTAGCTCATCAAATAAATGACTTAATCGAATATGGTGAAGTGATTGTGCAGTAACTTGAATTCAACCCGTCATGCTATAAGCTCTGATATTTGTGTTTAGATTAACAAGTTCCACAAGACAAAACCATAAAAGCACAATACTATGTCAAATATTTAAAATGAAAATTATACTACTCCTTATATTAACGTGTTCAACCACGACTATAAAAAAACTAAATAAATTCAATGAAAACGAGCATCAGCTAAATCAACATATATATCAAACAGATGAATGTTTGCTATAGTTAAAATGCTGTCTCAATTATGTTTCCATCAATCATAATAAAATATAACCCTTGTTTCTATCACATATCTAATTGATTGATTGGTTGAGACACTATTGGATAGGATTTTGTAGATAATAAATATCCATCAATAACCAAGTATCCGAAATACTAATTAACAGGACTAAAAAGGAAACTCACTACTTCTCGAAGTTTATTACACATTTTATGTGAAGACAAGTCCACGAAAAGTAATAAAAGCTTTTTTTTTTTTTTTTTTAATTTTATTAGGCCACCAACGAATAACTATGGAACATCCATTAACACGTTCATTTATATATATTACTGGATACCCTAATAATTATTACAAAGTATGACATAGTAGCTAGTACCTCCAGGAAGGGTGCCCAGAAGGAGCAGTGGCAGAGGAGCAAAAGAGTAGAGGAGTGTCTCAGCTGACTCTTCCATTTCCTTTTTCATTTCTTCTTCTTCTTCTTCTTCTTCTGCGACTAGTTCTAATTTTACTTTCTCATGCTCACTTGTTTCATTCCTTTTAGCGGCACTTATAGAACTCAGGAGAGTTGGCTCTTTTGTGCTTCTTCCAAATGATGCCACGTGCAGACATGGTTTCTTTGAGATGTTAGAGAAAGAAGCAGGTGAAGTGTTCAAATGAAGTGTGGATACGGAATAAGCATTGACCAAAGAAGCCATTGAGACGACAAAGAGAGATCGAGAGAGAGTGTGAGTGAGAATATTGAGGTTGAAGTAGTTCAAGATACAGTGGGAAGGGTGAGGAAACAGACACGATGACTCCACCCCACTTTTAAATACTATCGCTAGTACTAAAATCCCGCGGATCACACGGGCACCCAAATAAACATCTATATAAAATTCCCCTTTTTTCTTTTCTTTTCTTTCTTTATAATTTGCAAATACATGAAAAGCTATTTATTTATTTAATGGGATAAACAGTTTAAAAGTGTGATTTAACGGTAGGATTAAAGATTAGAGCACCTAGATATTAAACTTATATAAAGCACGATAAATGGAGATTATTTCCCTTATGGATCATTAGATAAGCATTAATTTACTATTTTTAACTCAGTTATAAAATTACAATTCCTTTTCATTGCCTAAATAAAATTTTTCTTTTGTATGTTGATAATGTAAACCATCAAATGGATAATAACTAGCTGTCCGTTTTAAGATATTAATGATTGTTGCCAAATGAATATTTTCAGTGAAATGCAACTTCCACTAAACGTAAAAAGGTCGGAATCTATGCATATTTTCAATATTCGCTTCACAAGTACTTGTAAGTAAGTTTTTAATTTATCTTTAATAATTCAGAATGGGTTTACGAAAATTTCTTTTATCTTTATTCTTGTTTAATATTTTTTATTGTTGTGATGATTTATTTTTGGTATTTTATTTTAACTAAAATAGGGCTCACAATTTGGTATTCAATTCGTCTATTGAACATGACATATAAATGGGTTTAATATGAATAAAACTTGACAGTTACAATCCATTCACAAAAGTGTCATAATTTAGGTTTAACACCTAAACTCATTTATAATCCTATTTTGTGAATGTGTTTAGGTTTGAATGTCTAAATGAGATCCGAATAAAGTAGCTATTGAAAAATGCTAAGCTAATACTCAAGAGAGGAGAGGAAATTTAGTATTAAGACAATTTTTTATTTCTTATCGATTTGAGGTAATGTTATGATTTACGCTTCAATTTTTTCACTTTTTACAATTATGCATCTGAAGTTTCAACTTATCTAATTATATACCTAATTAAAATTTAATTATCACAGTATATATTTCAATTAACTTTAATTCATATCATTAGTTCAGTCGATAAAATTAGCCATCGAGATAGCCGCTCACAGCCATAGAGGTTTATGCAACCTATATAAGTTTGTGGGTGGTCACCTATAGTTGTTAGTAGATTTTGCAAACTATATTTTTAGAATGGGTTGTGACTCGCTATTTTACAGGGAGGTGGTTGATGATCACTTATTGGAGGTCGCACGAGCTCCTTAAAGTTGTGGGTGACCACCTTGTAGGTTAATCGTGCTAACTGAACTAAATGTGTAACTTACAATTAATTGAGCTGTAGATCATAACAACTAAATATTTGATTTGGTGTATGAATAGACAAGTTAAAACTTCAAGTATATAATTGTAAAAAGTGATAAAGTTGATGTATAGACTATGACATTGACCCTATTGATTTTTAATCCCTAATACAATCTAATTAGAAAATAATATATGCAAGATATACTAATTAATAAGAATTACAGAAAAGTAAAGAGAAAAGGATAGAGAAACGAAGCTCAAATATAACGTAAAGTTTGAATTACCTCTTACTCTTTATAGACCCATAATCGCCTCCAATTGAGAGCTTCACAATACTTTATTAATTTCACGATTTATTACTCCAAGAGCTACACAAATCACTTCAATCACAAATACATACAATAACTACACAAGTGTAGTGCTTTTACCCTTCAAGTATTACAATGAATAGACCTTTAGGCATTACACACTTAATCTCTCTTGATTGATAGTAAAAAAAAGTATAAGAGACAAATAGTAAATAATAGGGCCAAATAATCTAAGTGAATGTCTTTAGACTGCAGGAGCATATCAGTTCTTAAATATCCTTGGCTGGGTTATTAAGCATTTATATCTTCATAAATTCTTCCTATTATTATGCATTAAATCCTCTAACAACTAGTTGAAACAAGCTTATTGTCATGACTGCTCATATGCTTACCATCAAGTCGATAAGCTTTCTTCTACTGGCACAATTACCAGCAAGTCCTTACCATTATGTTGGCTTAGTGATTAGAACCAAAATTATATTTTAATCTAAAGCTCCTAGACGTCATGTTGGAACCCTTCTATTATCGTCAAGACGGTAGTGCAACGGTAGCACTTTTCACTTGATTTCAAGAGGAAAAATATGCAATCCACAAACACTATTGTGTAATTCATCCTCAAACAAATTTACTTCACTTTTAAGTCCACTATAGATATATTAAAGAGCTAATTGGTATTGTTTGGGTAATATAGCAAGATAAACCTTATTTTCCAATTAACTTAAGATTAACACTTCATAAATTGATTAATATTTACTTTGGTTTTATTCTCATCAAAATCAAGCAATGAACCTTAGGTTCAATAATCTCTCCCTTTTTCATGAGGACAAAATCCTATACTTTAAATGCTTCCCCTCAATCAAGCATTTGGTTTCAAAATGATTTGCAAACTGATATCAGGCAAGTGTACCTATCAGTTTTAATATAGCGGATGTGAGTCCGAGTCAATCCTTCAGAGACTTCGAGTATTAATATTAACCTTGACTTTATTATCTAACCGAAAATTGTGATGGGTTGAATGAATTAAGAATACTAAAATTAATAAACTAACCTAATTATGAGATTTGATTAAGCAATTTAGAAAGCAATAAAATTGAGAACAACTCCAAGAAAGCAAATAACGTATTTAGGAATTATTTCCCCTAGTGTTTAACATGTGATCGCTTAAAATGTATTCAATTCAATTCTTATCATTCTTGACCAGAGGGATTCATAATTAAAGTTAACACCTTTCTCAAGTATATTAACCCTAATCCTAAATTATTTATCGGAATCTCTTCACTTAGTAATATAATTCAGAATCTCATTAATGTATAATGAATTCCCACACAAAAGAACAACTTTCCGGAAGAAACATGTATCTTATCTCTAAGTACACATGTAATTCTCTCCAATTATATTAAGATCTCATTACACATGCGATTTCTCAATCATCATGCATAATACCATAGATTGATATCCTAGAAATATCAATTAACAATTAAATAACATAATTGAATCAAGAAAAGATAGAAACTTTATTGAAAATTATCAATCAATCTAATAGTCACATGAAACTCTAGGTTCCACAATCCTAAATACAAGAATCTTAAGTTATCATAATGAAACTAAAAACAAATTCCAACAAAATCAAGAAATCTTGGAGGGTCACACTTAATATTAAGGACAATAAAAATGGATGATAATAAAATGAAGACTTTTGGTGGGAAGGTCAAGATGAGTGCTTGCCAAATTTTTTGGCTTCTTCTAAAATCCACCAATCCTCTTAAATTTAAATACTCTCTCATAGAAGCGAACTCCTCGATAATCCAAATTCAACTCAAACCCTCTAGGTGTAACACTAGTTAGATTACAAATGCCTTCCTCAGTGATAGTAATCATAGTTCCATAAACATTTGAATGAAACATGGTCCGTCTAAGTTCATCACTAGGATTCATTTTGACCTTAGGATGGCCTAAATCATTTAAGGAGTCAGACAAGTTGCAATAAAAGTATTTAAGGTCCTCATTATGTACCGCATTTGGAAGCTGTAGTAAGTTCAAGATGTGATTGGTGATGACTCCCTAAATTTGTGGAATGCAAAATTTTTTAAGCACATCTAATGGATAATAGATGCTGGTGTCCACTTGAAGATCTTTGAACTTTTCAAAGTGCTTGACATGTTGACGCGAAGGAAAGAACCTTTGATTATAAGCAACGAGTGCATGACCACTAGTGATTCTTAAAGGCATTTTGTCATAGAGGTAGTAGATTAGAGTTATAGAGTGAGATGGAGAGGAAGAACTATGGAAAGAGGAGATGGGTTTGTAGTTGTGGAGTGATTTTGGTGAAAGAGAGTGGTATGGCAACGTGATGGTGAGGAGATAAGAAGCGGTTTGTATGGCAACATGACAAAGAGAGAGGGTGAGAGTGAGAGGAAGCGAATGGAAGAGAGAGAAAGAGAGTAGAGAGATAAGAAATGTGGTTGGAAAGGTGATTTAGGTGTGAGAAGAGGGTGATTTTGGTGTGAGGTTGAAGATTTAGGAGTGAGGAATGTGAGATTTTGAGAGATAACGAAGATCAAGGGTTTGAGAGGGGTGGATGGGGGTTTGAGAGGCGTTTTAATGATAAAATGAAGAAAAGGAAGGAGATCAAAGGTTTTGTTTGAAAATTGTAGGAAATTAGGTGTACCATCATGATGGCAAGATTCAATGCCAACATGATAGTAGCAAGAATAGAAAGGTTGTGAAATGGTTAAGGAGGGGACTTTACGATAATGACGGCACTTATAAGTGCCGACTTGACGGTATAGAGAATAGAATATTTGCTAACTCTTTCAGAATTGGTTGTTACCATTATGATGGTATACCAAGGATAACATCTTGATGGTTGTCTACAATTCTATAGAAATGAAAGAAATGTCCATCTTGCTGCTTAATAGTGAACTCAATCCTTTTTTTTTTTTTATGTACTAAGCTATCAGACACTTTAAGCAAGTTTAATTTAGTTTGTTAAGACTTATAAGACTTAAATTTTAGTTATATAGTTAAGATTTAACCAAATCAAATATTTGGAGCCTTGTAGTACATGATATGCTATAATTGTACACAAATGAGCAATTCTTTTACATAAAGAGCAAGTTTTTTGCACAACAACACTTTAAGCAAATTTCAATCTCATGTTTAAGCATGGTAGGAACAAAACATAGCTTTAAGACTCAAAAAATCATAAAATCACTACTTAAGTTCCTTAAACTAAGTGTTAGACACAAATGTAGCTAGAGATCAAATAAGTGCACCAATTGAAATCCAGGTCAAGTTTACACTCTAAACAACTTTCAATAACACTTATAGGCATATATGATATATGATCAAGGCAACTGTTATCCAAATATTTAACATGATCAAAAGTTCTTTCTTATATCATAAAGAGCCTAATGACGGTCTAGACGGGTCAAATTTACACAACATCGATATCTAACCAAGATAACCACTTAATCATGAATTATAAGTAAAATTAAACATGCAAAAGTGGGTTTTGGTTAGAGAAACCAATACATGATGAAATCATGTCAATATGAACCCAGATATGCATGTATGACATCAATTGTGCCCAAAATATGTTAAATACCATGTTTTATGAATGAAATCTATATGAAAATGTTTTTTAAGTCCAATATCATGTTATTAGCCGGTTAATTCATTGGAAAGTCTAATTTTCACTAAAATAACTATCTTAGTTCTTAAGTACCTAACATTTATTTTACATGATCATTCCCAATTTTCTTCTTAATATACAAAACCTATCCTTGCTTAAGGGTTTGGTGAAGATGTCAGTTATTTGGTTGCTAATATAAACAAATTCTAAGCTATGTTATTATTTTGTACATGATCATAAATGAAGTGATGCTTAATTTCTATATGCTTAGTCCTTGAGTGTTGGATTGGGTTCTTTGTTAAATTGATAGCACTAGTATTATCACATCAAATTAAGACATTAGAGAATTTTGACCATAATCATGTAATATTTGTTTCATCCATAAGATTTGAGCATAACAACTACCGATGATTACATATTCGACCTTGATGGTTGAGAGTGTTATCAAGTTTTATTTCTTTAAATGCCATGATACTAAAGAGTTACCAAGGAAGTGACACGTGCCTCTTGTGCTTTTTTGATCAATTTTGTAACCAGGAAAGTGAATGTTAGACTATTTGACTATATCAAAAGAGGTAAACTTTGGATATCATAAACTGATTTTAATAGTGCCTGCAAGGTACTCAAAGATAAATTTGACCACATTCATGTGAGATTCCTTCAGGCAAAATTGAAATTATGCACATAGACACATGGCAAACATGATATCTGGCTTAGATATGATTAAGTACAATAAACTACCTATCATGCCCCTATACGTCTTTTTACAAATTGTTTTTCCATTTTCATCTTTATCAAGTTTTAAAGCGGTGCTCATTGGAGTAGACCTAGTCTTACATTATCCATTTTAAACTTTTTCAAGAGCTCTTTAGTATATTTGGCTTGGTTGATAAAATTTTCATTTTTGGTTTGTTTGATTCAAAGACCTATGAAATAGCTAAGTTCGCCCATCATGCTCATCTCAAACTCATTTTTCATACATTGAACAAGCTCATCAATAAGGATTATGTTAATAACACCAAACACAATATCATCTATATAAATTTAAGTAATCAACATGTATGAACTGTGTTGCTTAGTAAACAATGTTATATCAAGCTTTTTTTTATAGAAAAGCCATTGTTTACTAAGAAGCTACTTAATCTTTTATACCTAGTTTTAGGAGCTTGTTTAATTCTATATAGTCTTATTGAGCTTGCAAACATGATTTGGATATTCATTATGCTTAAAGTTTAGTGGTTGGTTTATATATAATTCTTCTTTAATATATCCATTTAAGAATGTACTTTTAGGATCCATTTGGAATAGTTTAAAGTCTTTGAATGCAGAAAATGCTAAAAGCATTCTAATGGCTTCAAATCTAATAACCGAAGTAAATGTTTCATCAAAATCAATTCCTTCTTCTTGATAGTACCCTTTACCAACTAAGCGTACCATATTCCTTATTACTATCCTAGTTTCATCTAACTTATTCCTAAATATCCATTTAGATCCAATTACCAGTCTATCATTTAGCTTAGGCACTAAGTCTCATACCAAATTTCTATTGAATTGATCTAGCTCTTCTTGCATTGCTTAAATCCAAAATTTATTTTTTAAAGCTTCATTAATATTTTTAGGTTCTAATTGAGATAGGAACACTATATTATTTAAGTTCTTTCGAGAGGCTTTAGTTTGCACCGTATTAGATGTTTCACATATGATTAAGTCCTTAGGAAGATTTTTCATAAATCTCCATTCTCTAAGTACTAAGATTATCAATGTTTTCATTTTCCTTAAAGACTTCCTTTTCTTTTGATTTAGATTGGTCTTTATCAAGACTAAGACTATCCAATTAAGTATTAACGTTATTGTTACGCCCTGAAGTGACAGAGTTACATCAGTCCCGCTGTGTAAATCATTCTATAATAGTAACTAGCCTCACAGTATTTACCATAGACATGATCTACACAAGACGTCGACAACTTCTCGCTTTGAAGTAAACAATTCAATTAAGAGTTTAGCTAAAGTTACAGTAATTATCAAGAATTTTAGGTCAACATACATAATTACATGTACATTCTACGGTATTTCCCAAGAAATTCTACATTAACATAATAGTTTACTAATTTACATAACAACTATCGGTCTTTCATTCTTAAGCTATTAAGGAGACTCTAGCTATATATCCACTACTAGGCAAATTGATCCTCACACCTTAGGCTTCAAAAAGTTGTAGGGCGGCATAATACTCGAAGTATTCATAAATCAAGACCTACAAAAGGATTTATACGGGTATGAGCAACTACAGCTCAATAAGTTGAATTGAAGACTCATGAATGTATACAAATATAAACAAGATTATCAAGCAATTATTTTAATGCAATGCAACAAGCAAGTGTTATCACATAACGTAGTCTGGTCCGTTGCGAAATCAGAGAAATTTCACCTGCTCTAATTCGGGTTGAGGAGTTTTTATGTTATGCAGTAGCTTACAACCAAACCCAGATTTGTGCAATGGAGACACTACTCCTTCTAAGACTATCATTTGAACCAATGCCCTCATCCTCACCATGACCTCCTCTCCTATCACTTAGTTCGACTAAGGATGAGGAAAATATCAATTTCCTATCTAGCGTTATCTTTATCGAAGTTGTCATTGTTTGGTTGGAGAATCCTAATGATCCCCTAAAGGGTTGCAATGTATGATGATTTAGGTCATTAGAGTCGAATAAAATTAAATTCCATTTAGGGTGTTCAAACAATTTCACACTGATCTAGTCATAATACAAAATCAATCACAACACGAATTCAAATATTCAAACACATGTATAAACTACTTACAATCATAATAATACACAATCCTAAGTCTTTGAGTCCCATAAAATGGTACTCTAATACAGTAAGTAATAACCTAACTTACTTGGAATTCTCAGTCGCCCAATCACTTATTTACAAGTTAGTTCGTCTACAAGCATCCTATAATACAAATACGTCTTTTTAGTACTTATACTTTGATGATTCATATTTTAAGTTATAATTTAACTCATTTCTCCATGTATATCTATTATTTACTAATGATTCATTTTACTTTATTTCAGGGTCCGGTTTTTAAATTAGATTCCAGTTTTGATTCTATATTGTCTTTATCTATGAAGAATCTTTAATATGCTCGAATCTTAATGTGAAATTAATCAAATTAAGCTCGAGTATTCTAATATCACATTGGTTCTTAATTTAGTGTTCTAAACTATTCGGTACACTCTAATCCTAATTGGGGTACCGGATTTACTCTTGATGTGAGAAAATCTTATAGTTTTTTATACAATTACCTAAAATTAAATTTTATTTCAGATTTATTATGTACTGATTTTTATTATTATATTATTCCAATAAATATAATTTTTCATATTTATTAAATTTCTAATTCTACATATTTCTAATTTTTTATAATTACTACATAATTCCTATATTAGTTACACTTAACACTCCAAAGACTAGGATTAGGTTTCTACATCAGAGATTAACATCCTTAAACTTATAATTAATATTTAAATCAGTAATTAATCACTTAATCACTTAATTAACCCAAAATTACCCAATTTTTCTATCATTTTAGGGATAAAAAATTACTTAAAAATTAAAAAAAAAAAGGCTTCATAGCACTGTTTTATATCACTTAAACATCTTACAGAAAAAATTCGAGCTCCAAACTACACTCTTAAGCCTATTTATTTGTAGTTCTAATCATGTTTAGTTTTACTTAATTTCTTAAGAATCTTATATTTTTAGACATGATTAAACTTAATAACTATTTTTTCCTAAATCTACATACAATTAAACCTCAAAATAATAAATTTCATAATTTTCTAGGCAAAATAAATAATTTTAAGAAATTATACAAAATCGAAGCAGATGTGAAACTCACCCAATTCGATGGCTTTTGGGCCTCCAACACTAGTTTAGGTGTGTCGGTTGGTCCAGGCAGTGGGTTTGGAGTAGGGTGGTGGTGGTGGTTCAGTTCCAGGTAGTGGTGGTGTATAGGTTCGGTTCACTAGCCCCTTTTGCACAGATTTGCTTAATAATTTTCTAAACCCTAATTTTCTTTTCCAAATTTTGTTGCTCTCAATTTTTTCTAACTTCTAACTGTCCAAATGAGTTTTGTAATTTTTCTTGCTATTTATAGAGCTTTGTAGTAATTATTATGTATTTAATTGGACAAGATATTGCCCAAATCTTTTCAATTTTGCCTTTTGTATTGCTTGTTTTTGATTGGTTGATTTTTCTTCTTCACTTCTTGACCTGCCATGACTAGATTAAGTCATTCCCTATTCCTCTAATTTTTTCTTAATTATTTAATAATTTTCTTTAATTATTTAATAAGCTTTTAGCTAATTTAAGTAATTTTGCGTATTTTTATCTACATGTAAATACATGTGGGATATATGTGAACATTCATAATTATTATTTAGGTCATTCTATGATTTTTAGTATACATATAATCTATCTCTAATAATTTATTAGTTATTAGATTATACTTTTCGCTTTTTTGATAATTAATAAGTATTATACTTAAAATTTGAAAATTTTATAATCTCTTATTTTATTACTTATTTTCTTAAATTTAAGTTTACGAGGTCATTTTTACCAATATTTCTATCTATAATTTATAATTTAGGTTTGATCGGATCCTTTAATCGATCGTCCTAAACTTTGTGTATTAAGTTCAATCCTACGATCATTTGACTTAACTTTAAGGCTTACAGTTATCAATTTCATCATTAGATTCTCTAGATGTAAATATATCATTAAATGTAATCTGAATGGATTCTTCTACAATTAAAGTTCTTTTATTGTAAACTATATATGCTTTACTCGAAAGAGAATAGTTGAGAAAAATAAGTTCATATGATTTTAAGTCAATTTTGCTAAGTTTCTCCTTTCCATTGTTAAGTATGTAGCACTTGGTACTAAAGGGGTAGAAATATGATATGTTAGGTCTTTTACCTTTCCTAAACTCATAAGGTTTTTTTTTTTTTTAATGATTGGCTTAATAAAAACGCAATTTGATACATAACATATGGTATTTACCATTTTGGCTAAAAAATACTTAGGTAGATTTTTCACAAATTATAGTTTTGGCCATTTTTATAAGAGTCTTATTTCCTTTTCCTAACTCCATTTATTGTGGAGTTCTAGGTGCCAAAAAAATGTGTTTTATTCCATTTTTATTATAAAACTTTTTCACATTATAATTTTCAAGTTTTTCCTCGTGATCACTTCTTATAGAGACGATAGAAAAACCTTTTTTATTTAGGACATTTTTGCAATATTTTAAGAACACATGATATATCTCATCCTTATTTATAAGGAAGAAGGGCCAAGTATATCTAGTGAAATCATCAACTATGACTAAGGTATATCTTTTTCCTTATATGTCATGCCCCGAAACGACAAAGTCGTAACAGTCCTGCCGTGTAAACCATCCTAAGATAAAAGTTAGCCTTAAAACCGCTATCTTAGACCTAATTTACACAAGGCGTCCATGGCTAACTCGCTTTGAAGTAAACAGTTTGTAATTTAGATAAAGCATTTACCTAAGAAAGTGAGAAAATTTATATATATATATACTATAATTCAGTTATTACATTATTCAAAAATGAAAAATTCTAAATAAAACAAAACTTAGACCTTAAGAATATATGTTCGTTCTTCAAATATTTTTCCTCACTTCCCAGGATTCAGCAGTTGCCAGCTTTGGAGTAGTTATATGCTGCTTCTTAGCCAGCACCTGTACGACGTCTATAAGGATATGAGCAACCACAGCTCAGTAAGTTAGGATAGAGGACTTAAAACTATACCATACATACAACAAGGTTTTTAATTACTTATTAGGTGCAATGCGTGTGCAAGCATATGCCATCACACGACATTGTCTGGTCCGTCGTTAGATTAGAGAAATTGTGCCCGCTCTAATCCGGGTTGAGGAGTTGCTATTAATGCAACAGCTCATGACTAAACCCAGGCTTGTGCAATGAAGACCTCGTTTCTCCCGCGACTACTTTCGAACTATTAACTTCACCCTCGCCGCGACCTCCTCTCCTGTCACTTAGTTCGGCTAAGGATGAAGAATTGACCATTTTGCAATCCTGCGCTATCCCTTTCAAAGGGGTCGGTATTTGGCTAGAGAGTCCTAAGTTCCCCTAACGGGTTGTCATGCATGTCCGATTATGATTATTGGTTGTATATTTCATATAACTCATACAATACATGCTAGAACAACAAATAGAATCATAGCATCACCCATAATCAAGCACATGCACATATCCAACTATCTAACAAGCACAATCAAGCATAATCTTAAGCCTCCAAAATACAACATCGTATAAATCCCAACTTACCTCAACTCCTTGCTCACTCACTCAAGGTCCGACTTGCTCAGGCCATCGCCGATCATCCCTATAACACAAACGTGATTTCAGTTTTTCGTATAACTATTATAGGTTCGTTTTATCCTATAACGCTTATTGTTAGGTTTTGTTTAGGGTTTAATATGCCTAATTATCTAGGTCTTAAGTCTTTTATAATTATTCTAGGTTTGGGTTCGGTTTTCGCATCGATTTCTAAATTAGGTTCTAGTTCGATTTTCAAGTAGTGTTTTATATTCCAATCCTAGAAATTCGTTTCAACCCATAATGTGAAATTAATCACATTACTTCCTGATATCCTAAATACCGTCATTACTTCTAATTGGTATTTTATTCTACCTGGTATACTTAAATCCTTATTAGTGTACCGAATTTACTCTTAATGTGAGAAATTTTTACATTTTTCATCTAATTCAATAAATTCAAGTTTCCTATTAGATTTATTGTAAATTTTTATTATTATCAAAATATCAAATTTTTTTATTATAATATTTTCTATTTATTATATTTTTAATAATTACATATTATGTATTATTATCTATTATGTATATCATATACTTCTAATATTTCTATCACTCTAATTATCATCTCTAAACATCAATTATCATTTCAAAATGTCTAAATTCCTCTTAAATCAGATGTTACATCTAATTACCCAAATTTACAAAATTAACTTAAAATGTACTATTTTTCCATATTACTTATTTACTACATAATTAACCTAATAATTACATCTAACACTCTAATTGCTACAAGTATCATACTCCATCAGATTTCAACATCCTAAAACATGTACTTATTCACTAAATCAGTAATTAACCATTTAATTACTTTATTAGCCCTAAATTACTCATTTTATGCCTCATTTTAAGGCCTAAAAATTATCTAAAAATTTTGAAAATTAATTTTTGAAAACAGGTTTCATAGCACTGTTCTATATCATTTAAGTAATCTATACAAAAATTTTGGGCTCGAAACTACTCTTCTAAGGTCATTTAATTCTAAACCGAAATATGCTAGGTTTTGCATGATTTCTTAAGGACCATATATTACAAGACATATTTTCATCAAAATAATATTTTTTGTAAAAACTACATACAAAAATATTTCAGAATAACAAAATTCATAATTTTCTAAGAATATTTACTATTTTTACAAAATTACACAAGAATCAGGCTGGAAATCGAACTTACCGATCTGGGTGGTTTCGGCCACCACCGACCGCCGTGGCCTTATCGGCTGGCCTGGGCACTGCCACCACCATGTGGTGGTGGTGGTGGTGGCCGTCTATTCTCAGCTGCTCGTCTGGTGGGGTTTCCCTTTAAAGGCCTTAATTACACAGTTTTTCTTATTTTTTTTTCAAACTCGAATTTTTCTCTCAATTTTCGCCTCTCCCTAATTTTCTCTGATTTCTAACTGTCCAAATGAGTTCCTGGATTTTTCTTGCTATTTATAGAGCTTTAGGATAATTATTGTGCATTAAATTGGACAAGACAATTGCCTTATCCCTTAATTTTTGGCTTTTGTGTTGCCTAATTCTAATTGGTTAATTTTCCTTTTTCAGATTCTGACTTGCCACGACTAGGTTTGCATCATTCCACACCCTTCTGATTTTTTTCTGATTTTTCCACAATTAATTTATAATTTTCTTTAATTATTTACTAAGTTTTTAGCCAATTTAGGTAATTTCGTGTATTTTTATCTACACATAAATACATGTGGGGTACATGTGAACATTCCTAATTATTATTTTGGTCATTCTAAAATTTTTAATATACATATAATATATCTCTAGTAATTTATTAATTATTAGATTACATTTTTTTCTTTTTCGGTAATTAGCACTTATTATGCTTAAAATTTGAAAATTTTATAGTCTCCTATTTTATTACTTATTTTTTTAAATTCAAGTTTACGAGGTCATTTTACTAATATTTCTAGCTTTACTTTATAATTTAGGTTCGATTGAGTCTTTCAACTGATCGAAACCTTGAATTGCTAGTTGTGGGGCTTACATTATACACTCAAAGTTTATGATGCATATCATGGGTAGTGGATCGAAAGAACAGAATGGGTTATTTGTAGATTTGAATAGGTATGAAGAATAGGTTGGCTTTCTTTCTCAGGCCTTATTGTCAAGCACCTTTTCTTTTTCGGCAATCTTCTTCTTGGCATAGACAGGTTGGCTAAGCTCTCCTTTCTCCATCCTCCTCTAAAGCCCTTTTCTCTCGACATAACTCTCAGGCTTGGGGTTGCCTTGTTGAGGTCGACTACTCGACCTCTGATGTCTCCCCTCCTCTGTCTCTCTACTCTTAATACTAGTACTTTCGGTAAACTAGTTCCTATGCTTTGATGGTTTTGGGTTATAGGTTTTATCGGCTGGGCTGCTAATCTAAATCCTCCGAGAACTAAAGAGGACCTTATTTATTCCCAAAGTATGGCACTTTATATATACTCACATTTTCTAAAAGTGTCCCTAGGATGTGATGCTCTGCACTGGATTAGCTTATCCAGAGAGTTAAATGGCTGCAATTCAACTATGTCGGCAATATCATTTCGGAGTTTACTTAGGAACCTAATAATGGTGCGATTCTGTGGCTTAGCAATCTCACATCTCGTCATCAAGGTCTCAAACTCTTGCATATACTCTTTAACAATATTTCGACCTTATCTCAAGTGCTAGAACACATAGAGCATCTCTTGCTTGAAGTAGGTTGACACAAAGTACCAATTCATCAATTGCTTCATAAGCCTCTAAGTTTTGATCAGCTCCTCTCCTTCAGTATCTCGTTTGGCAACCAGCTTATCCTACTAAAGGCTTGCATACTCAACAAGGAATAATGAAGCTAGCTTAACCTTTGTTCGATCATCACATGCATAGCAATCGAACAACTTCTTGACTTAGGGAATCCAGTTAAGGAACTCTTTAAGTTAGATACTTCCACTAAAGGTCGGCAACTTAAGCTTTATATTATCAAGTCCTCAGCCAGGTGCTCGAGGTTCATCCCTTGCATTCTTAGCAGCTCGGTTCACCTTAGATCGACCACTTTTGTTGGACCTATGCTTGGCCATGTCCCTTCTTGGCTTTGGCTCTCTTCTCCAGGCTTCTTGATTAGCTTTGGAGTCAACACTCCTTTCATTTCTTCTTTTAGGCATAGGTTGGTTTTCTCTCCTTCTTGGCTCGATAGCTCTTCTTGGCTATGGCTCATTGTTGTCAAGTTTATTGGAACCACTTCTACTAGTGGGCATTCGTCTCCTTCTTTCTTCTCGACCATCACGTTTGTGGCCTCTAACTAAACTAGTGAGTTCTTGGATAGAGTCAGTGAGATTCTGAATCCGATATTCCAAGTTATCAATATGTCATCTCAAGCTTCCGCAAGGACTATCACCAGTGTTGTTGACACTATCTTTCGATATTCTTGTCCATATAGTAATTTTCTAGAAAATTGAACAAATAAGAAAACACAATTACTAAAAATTGAACAAACAACCATTACTTAGCTTCTGTAGCTACCATTATTGACATATACTTCCACAACAACTAGAATCAACTACTGAAACTAATGTTACTAGACTCAACTGTAGCATAATACTACAACTACTATAAACACGAGTAATACATTAACTATGGAATGATAATTATTAGAAATGTTCAAACCACGAATCAACTTTGAAGAACACTAGCACGTATGTCTCTCCAAAGCTTTGATACCAAGATGATGCGTATCGTAGTTAGTGGATTAGAAGAACAAAATGGGTATTCGTGGATTCGAATAAGTGTGAAGAATATGAAGTAAAACGGGGGGTGGTTTGAGTGTGAATGTGTATAGCTATCATACACCAAGACATGAACATAATCATGGATTTGAGCTTGAAATAGGGTCCGATACAACTCACAAATACTAAATGTTGCTTGGGATTCAAATGAAGGTTAGATACAACTCACTAACTAGCTTAAATAAGGGTTCACCACAATCTTAGGGTCAAGATTGATAAGAAAGTAAGAAAGATTAAGGAGTTTAATCAACACTCAATAATCCAGCTACTAACTCAAGTAAAGCCTTGCTCCAAAGAGCAAAGTTTCACTCTGTGTGGGAATATTCTTCTCTCTCTCTCTGAACTGTGTGTACTCTGTGTGTTTCATGATTATAAATGTTGCTATTTATAGTAAATTTTAAACCTTAGTGGTAAAACTGTAAATAATGTATAAGACCTTAAATCCTAAAGAATTAGGCCCATAAAATAAAGAAAACATGTATAAAACTGTACGTTTAACAAAAGTTAGCATATAGTCACTTGGCCTGTCCTGAAAGGAGCAGGATCCAAATCCGAATCCGAATCTGAATCTAAATTGGGCGGGGTTGGTAGTTGGATGTCCAGGTCTGAAGAGGAGCTTTTGAAGTCTTGCAATGCTTAGTCAAGACACCAGAAAGGTCGACCCATAATTGTCAAGTGATAGAATTAGTTGACATTAGTCTCTTAGTGCTGTGCTGAGTAGATCTTTGTCCTCGAGTCCTCAGTTGTGAGGTCTCTCAACTTCTCAGCATATGACAGACTTGGTGCCAAGTGTCTTCTTTTCTTTCCCTTGGTCTTCTGTTATTAGATTAGCCATGGCAAAACTTGATTGGTCTCGGCTTGGGATTGGTCGGCCTTGGCTTGGATATGGTCAGAGGTTGATTCCCATCAGTTTGAATTGGACCAAATAAATCCATATGTAATGCTTGGAGTAACTTAGAAGTTGAAATGGCATTTTTTTTTATATAAATGGAGATTTTTTCTTTGGTTGCCTTGTTGACATACTTGACATATTTTATCTTTGTCAAAACTAATATTTAGTAATTCCTTAACAAGGTCCTTTTTAGCTAGTTTTGATAAGATATCCATGCTAGCATGTTTCAACTTTTTATGCCACAACCAACTATTTTACTGTTTTGACTGGATAGACAAGTTTCAAGTGAATTTGAAAATGTGTTGAAATTGGTTTTATAAATGTTTCCTCATTTATATCCTTCAAAATGGATTTGGTTGTTGTTAATATTTTCAATAAAATACTTTGATGCAAGAAAAGCTACTATGTATCCAATATTGCATAATTGACTAATGTTAAGCAAATTATTATTTAAATTATCTACAAGTAACACATGTTTAATGATGAGATCATTATTGATGAGAATGTTACCTTTACCAATCACGTATGCCTTCCGATTGTCTCCAAAAGTAACACTTTCTTCGTTCTTCAAGTCTACGAATGCAAACTTGGATGCGTTTTTCTATCATGTATCTTGAACAATTATTATCCAAAATTCATTTGTTGTTTTGCCTTAAAGGATCTTATAGAAAAAATTTTCATTTCTTTGGTATGCATTTTAGTTTGGGTCCTTTGGGATTAATTGTTACAATATATTCTTGTCCTTTACAGACCCAAATCATCTTGCCTTTATGATTCAAAGAGAGATTATGGAGTATTGCACATGTATATGCAACATGACCATATCTACAATAATAGTTATAAGTTTTATTTGAGGCTCTAACAAAGTAACTCTTATAGTACTTGTAAATACTTTCTCTATTATAACCAATTCTGATTTTATTTAAGCCTTGGCTTTAAGAGCTAAGGAACTTGTCTAAATTCTTTTCCCTATTCACGAATTTGGCTATAGTTTTTCTTTTCTTTTCTTTTTTGAATCATCCAAGCTAACTTTTAGAATTGCATTCTCCATTTCTAATTTTCCTAGTTTATCAACCATGTAATTATCATTATTGATATAAGCAAGTATACCTATCAATTTATAATATAGTGGATTAAGTCCAAGTGTTGATCTTACAAGGACTAGTACGATTACTAGTACTCACTGGATCTTTATTACCTAACTGACAAATTAAATTTTAAGAAATTTAAAGAAGTAAATCTAAATTATTACTAAAACTAATTTAAATATTAACTAATATGCGATTCAAGAATTAACAAGAAAACAATTCAATTGATTTAAGATTTAATGTTCTACCTAGATCTTGCTTTCTTAGATTTAACACGTAATTTTCCTAAAGATCACCTAATTTATTCTTTAATATTTTTTTATTAGAATCTTTCTCCGATAGCATGACCTAAGATTGCATTATTGAACAATAAATTCTCAATGCTTTAATTCAAAATTCTAGAAGAATCTTGCAAATTATCTCTAATTTTGCAACTTATCTCTAATTTTGCAACAATTCTCATCAATTATGCCTAGATCTAATTTTATAAGAAATCTCTTGATTCTCTTATAAAATATCAAACTCTAGATTACTACCCATAGAAATAATAACCTAAATCATGAAGTAAACATAGTTGAATTAAGAAAAAACTAAAGAATTAAATTAATTAAATACTAATCATGTTACATGAATAAATCTAGGTTCCACAAAACCTAGATGTCAAATATCTACTCACTACACAATCTAAAATAAGAATCTAAAAACAAAGTGTAGAGAAAAATAAAAGGATGAATAATGAAATCTAAAGAAAAGTTGAATATTGAAATCTTCTTTGTGCCTTGCTTTCTCGAGTGTCTTTTTCTTGAAAAACTTTTCAAAATTCGTGCCAAAAAGTTCTTCTTTTAAACAAATCCTGATAAGGTTTTATATAGGAAGAGATAAAAAAAAATAAGTTAGTTACAAAAGACACGATCGGGGACATAACCTAGGATATAGCTATGTCTTTTGGTAATGTACTTAACTGTACTTCATGTTTGTCTTTTTCTTTTTATTTTTTTTTTAAATTGGAAACGACACAACCGATGACATGGTCATGTCCCAGGTTGTAACAGTAGAAAATCAGCTCTAATTTTCCCTAGAAAAGACATAGTCGTGTCGTTCAACTGTGTCAATCTTGAAACTTTTATAACTTACTTATTTAACTCTAATTTGAGTAAAATTTGTTTCTATCTTCTTATTTTCTCATATAGATCGTTCTAAAACCTAGAAAATAAAATTTTACTTAATTAAATATCATTATCTAAAAATAAATTCAAATATTAAGGAAAATTATAAAAAAATCACTAGTTAAAATATGTGCAATTAAAAACTCATCAAATTTCCCCATACTTAAGAATTTGCTTGTCTTCAAACAAATAAAGCAAAGAAAAATCAGGATAAGAATTTGTAAGTTAAAAACCATCACTATTTAGGAAATCGACCTAAAATTTACACTTAACCCGAAAAGATTTAACTTGCAAATCTAATCAATATTCTTTAAATAACTTCTTTAACTCTTATATTCAATCTTTTTTCTAATATCCAAATGACACAAAGTACCAAAGTTCATAAGTTAATCTATGTAAATTAAAGTTCACCTAGATTATTTAATCAAGGATTCTTGTACTCAAGATCAAATTTAACATCTCGCTAATCGGGAAAGAGTCATAAAGATTTTAACCTACTCAACTAAAATGTATACAGTCCTCTCTTCAATCTCACTAACTCAACTAAAATGTATACAGTCCTCTCTTCAATCTCACTAAGCATTATAACTTAGAGTAAATATATATTACATCTACTCATCCTCTTATCATCTCCTTCGTGTCATGCTTTAGCTAGAAAGCTTCAAATTCACTGAATTTATGTTATTATTAATTAATGATTATTATGTTGGCAGCGGGAAATGATCTCACTCTTTTGATGGACCAAGATTGATTCATACTGACTTAGCCCTTATATTGGCAGCAGAAAAGAACCTTGCTCTTTTGAGGGATCAAAGTTGATCCCTACAAATTCATTCTTTAAGCTTATTTTGGTATTGGCAGTGGAATTTAACCTCTCTCTTTTATGAGACCAAGGCGAATCCTTACTAATTTTTCCCTTTTTATTTTTTTATCTTATATCACTTTCTACCTCTAACTATTTCATTTTGGGGATTTCTCAAAAGACAAATTTCATTTGTTTGTTTACTATGAATTATAAGGCTCTAAAGTCATCTAAAAGGAAAGTATATATCAAAGTGAGCTTCAAAAATAATCATAACTAACTCCTAACCAATGATGTTGCTCTAATCCTAAGTATTAAAATCCTAGGCTAAATAACCCTTAACTTCACTCCACAAAGATTTTACCTATCAACTCTGAACGTGTAATTTAAATATTAAAGATCAAGTATTCAAATTACATTTAACTCATTGGAAGTTATCAATTTCCAAGTAATTGCAAGTTAGTAAAACAATAAAATTAAGTTAAATGAGAAAAAATTGGTCTCCTAAGTAGCAAAAGTTTTTATATTCCATTTTATACACTTAAAACTGTATATTGTCCTTAATATATGAATTAAGTTACATAATAGAAAATATAACAACCAAAACAATCATGAGTAAAGACGATATAAAAATGGGAAAGAAAAATTGATACTCCCCTAAAAATTGAGTGACACGAATCATCAATGGAAGAAGTCTAAGGTTTGAAGTAATCCAAATCAAATGCACTTTTCCATATGAGCTTTAAAGTTCCAAGACCTTAACCTCATAATAAGACTCAACTGACTCCATAATCCTCCTAATAAGAGGCATCATCTATGAAATCATCCTCATCCTGTTCGTATTCTTCATCCTCCTCCTCTTCCTCATCTAAGCTTTGTTCGTAGTGCCATGGTCCTATTTAAAAGAAAAGAAAATTCAAGTCACTATTTTGTTAACCAAAAGTTTCTCCACACTTAAAACAAAAAACTAAACCAAACCCATAATCAAATGCGGAAGAAATGGCACTATAACTGATTTACGACTTTTATCAAACACTTGGTATGCATGCAGAGTGTAGTTGTGTTCTTGAGAAATCCTTTATGTAATCCTAACAACTATTGCTACAAAGGGGATTCTAAGCATGCTTAAACTCCTAATTTCTCAATAACATGAATCAATAGCACTTGTATGTTGATTAAAAACACTAAAGCCCTAAATGCTAAAATTAAGAAAAAGGCATATAAAGCAATAAAATTCAGCACTTCAACTCAAACATTGAAGAATCACATGCATATAACAATGTACTGTAAGTGATATGATTATGTTATAACTCGTATCTTTCAAACCTAAAGATTAGAGTATCAATAATGTTACATGAATTGTAAATGCATGAATGTGATATACTAAAAGACCTGCAATTCCTAGTGGAATAGGTAACAAAGCAACCTTGGTAGCAAATGCATGAAGGGAGCTGTTAACTACATCAACACATAAACTCCTTCATCATTATTGCCCTAGCTTCGTTGATCAACCCTTAGAAAAAGCGATATGAACATGTTATTTTCAAATTGATTGATAGATAGCTTGATATGTTCTTGATAGATTGAAAGAGTATGAATGAATGGATAGAGAGGGAATGTCTTAATAATAAGGGGAAATCTCCTCTTTCGATCTATTGATGAGACAACTATCTATTCTTGATCCATCAGAAGGAAATCAATATGTATCTAATGGAGTCTACATTAAACGTAGAGCGCCTACGTGCTTATTGGGCTAACTTATCTAATACACCGAAGTTGGCTATTGACATGATAAGGTGGTGCCTTACTGTACCGCATGCAAACGTGTAGTAGTGTTCTTGGTGGTGCTTCAGGATTCCAATGTACTGTGTCCAAGATTAAAACGAGCTTACTAGTGGACTATTGTAGCTAAGTTTTTGATATGGTTTCAACCATTGCCATCAACTCAGACCAAAGATACTTTCTTAGACTTGCAATAAAGTTGCCATAAAGCGCAGCTTTTGAAACAAAGGGCAAGTAGTCCTACGAAGTGGTACGTAAGTACTTAATCATAGCTCTTCAACCTCCTTGACTCATACGATTAGCCAACCTTATGGTAGCAAAAGGATTAGCCTAACCCTTCTTTAATAGGGAAAAGTACAGACCCATGTTTAAGGATATACGAGTGGCATTCTTCAGATGGATCGCTGTTCGATAGTGCTCCTTTGGATGCTAGGTGCTCCCATGGTTTGCGAGAAGGAAAAAGGACTCATCCTTTGTTACATCCCTTATTCATTATTTTTTATTGTAAGGTCTGGACTAAATAGGGAGTCGATTTACGTACTTCGCCATTTCCCTAGGTTGTTCTCGTCTTTCTCAATTACATCAATTCTAAGGCCCTTGAAGAAGTCGATTCTCCAACTCTATCCCATGGAGTGGCAACTAGCTTGAAAAACCTAACTCACTTCCGTTTTCTTGCTCGTTAGCTCTTTACTAATATAATATATAGGGTTTTTCTTGCTTATTTAGTTATTTTATTAGTAAAGTGCTAGCATGCTACAACTAGTATAACAACTTGCAAAAAAGGCTTTAGAGCCATATCCTTCCTTTAGACTATCACCTACCCTTGTCAGTAGAGGGTGTAGATATGCTATGTAAACCAATTAAACAAGAGGGGGTCTTGTTTGCTCTAAACTCTATGTATTCTTACAAGGCCCCAAGATAAGAACATAGTCATGTTCATCATGCACACTATCATCTTCTTAAAACAAAAGTCATGAACACACTTTAAAAATTATCAACATGCAAAAGCTTCAAATTTTAACTACCCTATCATGTACAAGAGTCTAATCCAAGTATAATTTTCAGAAAAATTAGAGAAAAAAAGAGGAATGAAGAGCTTACTTGGATTCTTGAAGTATTGAGAGTAGAGAGGTCCTTGAATTTATGTGAGTTTGTGTGTTCTTATGTGTTGTATGTAAGAGAAAATGCAAGAAAGGATGAAAGTGTGAGCAAGAGGAGATAAATGATAGTGTTGGACAGGAGAAAGAAATGCAAGGATGAATAACGGTCAATAAGAGTAAAGCTTGTATATAATGGCCATAACACGACCTGAGACATGATCGTATCTCGCGGTCAGTTAATACGTCTAGTACTAACACGATTCGAGATACAACCGTATCTTGTGATCGTGTAACAATCTATGCTGTGATCATAAAAGTTACCTAAAATTCACACTGTCTAGGACACGACCACTATACTATTTTTTTTAATTATTATTATATATATTTATTTTAATTTATGCATGCCTAACCTAAATGCAAGAATTGAAAAATAAAAGAAACTTAAGGAAACAAAAGTATAAAAAACTAAATTAAAGAAAGTTAATGCAAAAATTAAACCAAAAGGAAAACTTATTATGTTGCACTTATAAATTTTGAAATTTAATTTAGCTTATAAGGCATTGCCCTGGAAACCTTGTAGGGGATGGTATCCCCTTGACCCATGCTCACTAACCAACTAGCGGGATTGCCGTATGCATAGCACAACATAAAAGCAAACTTGACTCTCAAATGAAAAATAAAAGTGTTAAAATGCTAAGATAAATAATAAAAATTACTAAAACAACCTACAAGCTAAAAAAATAACAAAAATAAATAAATAACTTAAGTTACCTCCCAAGAGCGCTATATTTTATGTCAATAGCTCAATGAGACACATGGTTCACTTACCTTCATCCCAGTAAAGATGGATCTCCTTCCTTACCTCACTTCCGAACCCTCTAAACAAGGCTTAAGTTACCCTTATTGGTATAGTAGATTCTCTTGTCTAATTTTATAACTTCTACTGAGTTTCTTCTTATCATGCCACTCACCAAATTCGTGTTATTCAAGTCTCTTCTTCTTATCTACTTTTAGCTTAGATGGAGGAGTCATTGGTAGATTTGAGCTTCGAGCTCCTTACTACAAAAGCATGTTATAAACAATCTTTTAAGTGTTTCCACTCCAAGATTAGTAGTTTTGCTTTGAGAGGCTCTAACTTTCCTTTATTTGGTCTACAAAATGGTTCAATCCATGTCTTCACTACATTAGGTTCGTTAGCTCCCAACTGAGCTATAGTTTCTCATTGATTAAGGGTTTTCACTATTTCTCCATCTCCTGTTTCTAAGCCATTGTTTATAGGTTCTTTGACAAGTGTTTCCTTCATGCATTTAGTAACAACAGCATTAGAAGTATCACCATCATAGCTTGTACCCTCTGAGTTAAGGGACTTATGCATTGAATTTAGATTTTGGAAAATAATTTCCTCATCTCCGACTCTTAAGATGAGCTTACACTCACTAACATCAAACTTGATCCTAGCAATAGCTATGAAGGGTCTACCTAGAACCAATAGTAACTCGAGATCCTCATCTATATCGAAGATAACAAAATTGACAGGGAAAATAAATTCATCAACTCACACCAGAACATCCTCTATAATGCCTCTAGGATATGTGGTTGACCTATCAGCTAATTGAATGCATACGTATGTTGGTTTAAGTTCTCCTAACCTTAGCTTTTCAAACAACTTAAATGGAATCAGGTTTATACTGGCTCTTAAATCTACCAAAGCATTATTTACAAATAAGTTTCTAAGTACACAAGGAAGAGTAAAACTCCTTAGATCTTGTAATTTCTTTGGCAACTTTTTCTAAAGTAGTGTAGAGCATTCTTCGTTCAATGTGATAATTGAAAGATCCTCTAACTTTCTCTTGTTCGACAAGAGGTCTTTCAAGGACATTGCATATTTCGACATCTGCAATAAAACATCAATAAGAGGTAAGTTCACTTGTAATTGTTTAAAAAGATCAAGGAATTTATCAAATTACTTCGTTGGATCAGGGCAATCTTGCTTAAGGCACCATGGATATGGAATGGGCGGCTTATACTCCTTCACTTTTGGTGGCTCTACACTTTCTTTTGATCTCAATGGTTTTGAACTTTCCTTACCCTTAACCTTCACTTCTTTCTTAGTTACTTCCTTATTCTCTTTCTTCTCAACTTGTAGTTCTCTATCGCTTCTTAAGGTCACTACATTGACATGTTCCTTAGGGTTTGTTTTAGTGTTCCTAGGCAGTGATCCTTATTGTCTCTCATTTAACATCCAAGCAATCTGGCCAATTTGATTTTCCAAGTTATGGATAGAAGCTTCCTAGTTCCTTAAAGATGCCTCTACTTGTTGTATACATTCCTCATTAGATTGAATGTATTTTTCCAAGAGACTCTCCAACTTCTTCTTTGGGGTAGGTGGTAGAGCTATCAGTTATTGAAATTCGGGTGGAGCCAAATTTGGTCTTTGCTGTCGCTAATTCCTTGCTTGCCACTACTAGCCTTGACTTTAATCTTGACCTCCCCATGAAAGATTAAGGTGATCTCTCCACCCTGGGTTGTAAGAATTGCTATAAGGTTTACACTAGGGTCTTGTAGGTTTCCCTAGAAAATCAACTTATTTTGTCTGCTCGCAACCTACAATCCATTCTTAGATAAAGTTGTTGTAGTTGAATTGTGGTTATTGCAAACAAGTGAAGAGAGATTCAATTATCTCACACAACATCTCCACCTAAGTGGCTAAAGATTGTACAACGTTGAGCTTAAATACGCTTGTGACTTTTTGCTTCTCCCTTGAGTTCTCCTACTGGTAATTATTCATGGCCATATCTTCTATCAAAGCTTAGACTTCCTCAGGTGTCTTGATGTTAAGTGTATCTCCAGTTGCTGCGTCTATCATTTGCCTTGTAGATGTACAATTAGGAACTTATCAATTATCATGCTCATGTTCTAAGCTTTCAACTTTTTTTTATTTCAAGCATGCTATTTACATCCTTTAATTTGTTATTCCCTTCAACTAATTTATTATTTTATGGGCTCATTTCTTCATTTATCTTATTCAATTTTTCAACCTCTATTCTTAAGTATTCATTATCTTCTTTTAGCCCTTATTTTTTATCTACAACTTTGTTATATTCACTCTTAATAACATCAAACTCTTTTCCTACTTCATTTATCATTTGTTTCAAGACTTTGTTTTTCTTTTGCATCTTAATGAATTCTTTTAATAACTCATCATACATATCCTTAAGTTTATCAAAAGAGGAGTTTTGTGAAGTGGAGCATATCTCATTGTTAATGGCCATGAAGTAAGTCCATTGTAGGAATCACTTAAATTGTTGTCACGCCAAGTGGCGACCATGTCTTTCTTCTTTGACTTTTTATTGGCCTTTTTTTACCAATGGACAATATTATTGAATGTGCCCCAATTTTTGATAATTATAACATTTGATCACATCCTTCTTTTCCTTCTTGAATTTTAAAGTATTTCCATTTCTTTCCTTGCCCTTCTTCAACTTCTTGTTTAACTTGACAAATTTTTTGAATTTTATTGCCATCATGGCAATTTCATCATTGTCCTTGCTTTCCCTCTCATTTATGCTTTCTTCAATTGCTTTTAGAGTAATTGTTTTCTTCTCGAAATTCACTCCTTGTCTTTTCACCGTTTCGTGTGTCTTAAGGGTTTCGAGAAATTGTTCATTAGGCATTATGTTGAGGTTATGAGCTTCCTCAAGTATTATTCTTTTGGCCTCCCAATCCTTTAGTAAAGACTAAGAACACCGAACGATTTACCAAGAACATTAAAAGGATTAATGATGTTGATAAACTTATTATGCATCTCATCAATCGCCTTAATTGGATCCATTTTGAAGATTTCAAATTAAACACATAATAAGCTAATTTTAGTGTCTCTTACTCTACTAGTACCTTTATATGTATTTCTTAGTTCATCTCATATTTTCTTAACACTTTTACATGTACAAATTCTATGAAAATCATTCTCATTTATAACATAATGGAGAATATTCATAGCAAAATCATTCAAATCAAGTAACTTCCAATCATCCTCAATGTAGCTCTTTTCTTCTTTGCTTTCTATTTTAAAAGGTCTTATATCAACTATTTGCCATAACAATCTATTTTAAGCTCTAAGAAGTATTGTCATTTTGCATTTTCAATATGGATAATTATTACCGGTTAGAAGAGGAAGTTTATTACTTGCTTGTCCTTATAAAAAAAACCTAGCGCATTAGAAGTCATGGTCTTTACTCTAACATATGATTAAGTAAATGACTAGATGCTAACTTTGGTACCAATTGAAGAACATTAGGCTAATACATAAGAGGGGGCGTGAATTGAGTATTATGATAATTTTTTATTTCTTATTGATTTTTAATCCTAAATGCAATCTAAGTAGAAAATAATATGAGCAAGATATAATAATTAATAAGAAATGTAGAAAAGTAAAGAGAAAGAGATAGAGAAATCAAGTTCAGATATAACGTCGAGTTTAGAGCACCCCTTTCTCTCCATGAACCTACGATATCCTCCAGTCGAAGACTTCACAATACTTTATTAATTCCACAATTTAATGCTTTGAGTGCTATACAAGTTACTTCAATCACAAATACATACAATAATTATACAAGTGTAGTGCTTTTACTCTTCAAGTATTAGAATGAATAAACCCTCAAGCACTACATACTTAATCTCTCTTGATTAATGGCAAAGAAAAGTAAATGAGACAAATAGTAAGTAATAGGGCCAAATAATATAAGAAAATGTCTTTAAATTGCAAGAGTATATAAGTTCTTAATTGCCCTTGGCTAGATTGTTGAGCATTTATATCATCTCTATAAATTCTTTTTGTTATTATGCATTAAATGCTCTAACAACTAATTGAAATAAGCCTACCTTCATAACAGCTCATGTGCTTACAGTCAATCTAGTAAACTTTTCTTCTACCAGTATGATTGCCAGCAAGTCCCTATTGTCATGCTAGCTTGGCGATTAAAACCAAAGTTATCTTTGAATCTAAAGCTCCTAGTCGTCATGCTGGTACCCTTCTATTACTATCAAGATGGTAGTGCAACAATAGCACTTTTCACATGATTTCAAGAGAAAAACATGCAATCTGCAAACATTACTACATAATTCATCTCAAATTTACTTCACTTTTGAGTCTAATAACAAGATAAAACTTATTTTTCAATCAACTCAATATTAACTCTTCATAAATTGATTAATATTTACTTTAGTTTTGTTCTCATTAAAATCAAGCAATGAACCCTAGGTTTAACTTTCATGAGTGTATTGTGTACTTCTTGTGCTTCATTTAACCTTAGAAAAGTGATGTACAGTTGACATGAAGAGTAACGACTTAGAGAAAATGGTGAGAAGAAGGAATGACAGTCTTAAAGTCTCGAATGCACAAATGATAGATAAGAGAGTTTTGAGCCTTGACCTTGCAATTTTTAAGTATTTGAGTTTGTTCTTTGTCTAAGCAGTTGTTTGATCCTTGAGAGCAAAGCTCCTCTAGTAGAATACTATAGATGGCTAATTTCGGACGTAGGTCTCGGTGCCTAAAATGATTGAAGTTAATAAGCCCAACATGATCAAGACCAGTAGTTGAATAGCAAACGCCATATATGCTAGTCACTCGGCTAACTTATGATAGTGCTTGATGTTCGAGTAAAGCTTAGTGTTAAAATGTCACATGTATGAGGCTCCAATGTTGTAAGGCATTAAATGTGAAAGGGAAAGCTATGTGATTGAAGCTTAATGCACATGACTCATTAAATGCGAAAGGATAGGTGCAAGCCTTGGGGTCATCATACTTTGAGTCTATCAGAAGATATTACTAACCTTGAACCTACAAAATCTCAAACAAGGCATCTTAGGTCGCAGACTATCGACCAATCAAAGCTCAATATCCCGTGCATATGATACTCTAATTTCTTCATCTAATGGTATGTTGAACTAACCGAATACTTACATACTCTCGCACCTCAATACTATCATTCTCCACCATTTGTGTCTAATTTAAGTATTAGAGTGGCTCTTCTAGATAATCCCCCAACCATCCTTCTCACTCATAGTCTATCTTGCGAGCTACCCATAGCTTTTTGAAGATTTCTTCAAGCCCTAGTCTTTACCAGTTGAAATATTGTTTTGCTGATCCCTTCCAAAAGTGCTAAATGGGGGACATTGCTAATTGTTTATATGCTCTTAGATTCGATGTTGTTCATCAAATTGCCATGTGATTAGTGAACGAGATAAAGCTTCAAGAGTTATCTTGATGAGTTCTATCATGAGCTTAAAGCTTGGACCATCCTTATTAAGTGTATACGCTTATTTGAAAGAGGTTAAGAGCAATGGGGAGCTATCTAACAATCCTTCTTTTGAGCTTACCAATAAAATTTCCCAAGGTGATTTTGAAATATACACTAAACTTCCTAGGCTTTAACGCTAGCCAAAGAAGTTAGGCCTAAGTCATTATTGGGCTTAACCAATATTTTTATTTTTATGTTATACTCTACTACATACTTTAATTCTTATCCGACGTTGAATTTTGCATCTCGATCTCTCTCTCTCACCTACCACTGCTACCATTTTTTTTCTTACGAGGAGTTGCTGTTCTCTCTTTGATTTTTGCTCTCTTCTACTTTTCCAGATTTTTAAGATCATACTCTAACATTTTATTTCCTTTTATGTTCTAATTTTGACAATTTGAACAAAACCATAATATATAGACATAATCTTCTCTCATCACTCTATACACACGTGATATACATTTGCGGAAAATTAAAAATACTATGAGGAGAGATACCTAGAAGAAAATTCACTAATATAATTATATGTTTGAAAGGTTAACAGAGCATATTTTCAGTTGTGCAAGTGCCTTGAGTTAGTTTCTTTCTTTCCTCCTTCCCCTTCATCTCCACCCTCTTCTCTCCCCTGCATGTTATCCTTCTGAAATGGGGAAAAACTGAATTCAATCATGCAAACATACAAAGTCACATCTAGAGGAAATATGGAGAATTCGGAAACACTTACATCGAAAAGAATTAAGGTAAATACTACAAGGAATAAACTATTGGAAAGCATCAAATGCTGCGGATGCTTTTGTCTAATCTCAGACATGCAACTCAATTAACCGACATGACCCGAGATAGAGTTTGAACGCAATTCAAAATTCAGCAATGTGTTGGAATTTTTAAGCTCCAACTCTATTCACAAATTCCAGCTTGATTGATTAAGCTTTTTGAGGATCATTCAATTTAATATTCTCCTAATATAAATATAAAATCGAAACTCGGCGTGGATTCAAGCATGATTCACAGTTAGAACACCACTCTAGCTTAATTAGGTCCGAGAGTTCGTTAAACCAAACATTTAGAAGCTCAGGATCAACTCAATAAGCATCATTCAAGTAGCTCTAATTTAAGCTTAACTTGACTAATGCCAAGTCAAATTTTCTCCATAGGTTACATGATGTAAAAATGGTCGGTAGACCTGTTACGCTTGCTTCTGTTGATGGAAGACCAGAAGCGCCTATCCTATCTAGAGGTATAGGTCAACGCTGGCACAAGACAAAACAAGAGAGAAATCTTCCTGTACATGCTCCCCACTGATGCACTCTCAAGTTTTATAACTATAGGCAAACTTTAGTCCCTGGCCCCAATACTCCTTTCCTGCTACTAACTAA
Organism: Lumnitzera littorea; assembly: GCA_024138015.1. Taxonomy (NCBI): domain Eukaryota; kingdom Viridiplantae; phylum Streptophyta; class Magnoliopsida; order Myrtales; family Combretaceae; genus Lumnitzera; species Lumnitzera littorea. Next base: position 31,526,921 of record JAMXBB010000003.1, read on the forward strand.
TCATCCTGCTTGTCCGCATATCTCTCAGCTGACTTCGAATTGCAAACTTTTCTTTTCTACTTGATCTTGATCATCAGTCAGATCTGATAAAGGGGATACATAGTCCAACATGCAGATTTTATCAGAGAGAAATATACACCGAGATCAATGAACTATGAACAGTTATATACAGACACCATATCTTTACATGGATTTATACGTTTTCCTGCTATTTTTTGTCAGCTTCCGCTGAAACTTAAGTCCTTGACAGCCAGATACGTGCCGACCTGGAACATAACAGAGAATCAGGAATTCCTTGTCATAACAGTCCTAGCACCTGGCAAGCAGCAATAGTTTGAAATTTATCCTCTTGCAGTAAGCGAATAGCCAAGTGAAAATTTTTCCTTAGCATGGAAGCGATACCAAGTGCACCCATCTTATATGACGAGAATGCATGTATCATCGGCTGTGTGAATTTGAGTTCCCAGATTATCCTCTCAAAACCACAACTTGAAACTGAATATCCAGCAGCCTGTTATGTTGGCTCTTCTGATGCATCTGCTCATCTGTATGAACTAGATAAAATAGAGATTAAGCTACGTGCATAAAAAATATTCTAATATTGCTTACACATGAAAGCAAAGAGTAAAGGATCAATTTAGTCACATATCATAGAAACTTAACCTTCCTTTGCCAGTGCACATAGTTGAGTTTGCATTTCACCCAGCTTAAATTCACTCACACCAATTAAGTACTGTCAGTTTAAAATTCCCCAGAAGAAAGAAAAAAATTAGCTACTGTCAGTGTTCAATAATTCCTTCATTTCTTTGAAAGCCCAATAATATTGTGGTTTCTTAGAGACAATTCCGTTCATAGTTATGTCTTCATTAGAGCCAATATGTATATGTAAGCAACTTACTTAAGGGACAAGGAGTAAAATGCTCAAACAGAAAAAACCAAAACAAGTTTTAAGTCGTTTTCTTTCTGAAGCTTTTCAAAATTCAGTTTTCAGTGTCTAAACTCACTTCATCAGTCTAAAATAGCTTACCATGCGCAAAAGGAAGTTATAAACACACATTAGCATTTGCTGTCCCAACTCTCATCTAAAGAAGTCTAACAAGGAAAAAAGCATGAAAGGGATAAACACTCCCACCTCAGAAGTCACCGTAAAAAGGCAGCTATATTTTCCACGTGCATCACTGTATCATCTTTCTACTTTAAGAATGTTGTTACATATTGTCCCCCTGATGACGGACTCTTTCTGGGGGTCAGTTCTCCACTGACCATCAACAATAAATTTTATCTGCAACAGAAATTGTCAACTCAGAACAGAAAAAATAAGGTGGGCAATTCCATCATACTTTAAAAAGCATGCATGAATGATAAAATATTTCACACCTCATAAACCCCAGGATAAAGCCACAGCATAGTGGACCAAACTCTAGATTTCCTGGATAACATGAAAAGGTTTCAACTACCAGCAATATGACAATTAACACAAAAAGATTTTCTAAATAAGGAAAATATGGCATTCACCGGTTGGTGTGCAAGATTAAGCTCAAAAAACTAAAGGCAATATAACAAGGCCTTGATGTGTTTGTTCTACGCAAATCACACAACCATGCATGTTGTTGTTAATGAGGGCAAAATCACATTGGTGACCATCAGCAAAATTAAAAGAGAGCTTCTACTATACAGTCACCTCCAGTTGACCCAGAAACCCTAATGAGGGTTGCAAATACTCTTGGAATGGAGGCTAGCAAGATGGTGTATTCATAATGCACTCCATTTGGTGGGTGGTAGTATAGGAGACAACAAATAGCACAAGAGATTTATTACCATTTAAGTTTCACACTAATGGAAATGTATGTGATCAGCCCCTTGTTTTTTATACTAAATATGTTTAAACAATATGGTGGCTTTGCAAAAAAAAATTAGTTTCTTCTTTTTTTTTTCTTTTTTTTTCCCCTCCTTTCCACTTCAGATGAAGAGAAACTTATCATTTAAGTAAGGTACTGTCCCCTAATCAAGCAGACGTGCAGGTGCTGATCAGTTGGCAAGTCCTAAGTCCAGGAAGTTTCTTGAGTAGTTAAAGAAGTAGTTGATAGAAGACGCATGTGTTTGGTGGTTTTCTCATGTTTCTGCAATTATGCATCATTTGGTTTCTGCAAATGCAGGAATTCATATTTATAGAGAAGATAATGGAGTAACAGATAGTCTAGCCATCCATGCCCAACAGAGTCATCAGAATAATTTCTTTATTACTTTTAATTCTTTTGATTCCTTCTGTAGAAGTTTATTTGAATCAAGCAAAATAAGGTTCCTTCAATTAGGATTCAAAATTCTCGTGTTTACTTAATAATATGTTTCTTAGTATGTTATTGGAAATAAATTGCATTTTCTTGATAAAAGTTCTAAAGGGCTATCCTTTCTCTTATACCTAATACCCGTTCAATTCGCTAAATAGAGGGGGGAAGGGATTGGCTATTATATTGTTTAGTTGAACGAAAATGGTAGTAAGGAATAAGCTTGTAATAGAATTTAAGAGACTATATCATCCTTCATCTTCTTCCTTAGCCATTCTCTCTCTTTCTATCCCTCTCATTGACTCATCCCTCCCTTTCTCTTTTCATTCTTTTGTCTTCTTTTGAAAACTAACCAACACTTTCTCTCATTGACACATTTGGCCTGATTTACTTTTTCCTTATCATATTTCATTTCCTCCTAAGCTCTTTCATGTTTTTCATTTAAAATTTATTTCTCTCTTGCTTAATCCTTTCTTCTGCCCTATTCCCTTTCTCTAACCCTAGCACTCTCTCTGTAGCTCTCGTCTGAGCTCCTTGCCTCAACTTTTGTAACAACTCTCTCTTCTCCCTTAGAATTGAAATCATGACAACTAAGAGAAAGGAGTTGGCCCATTAATACATAACAGGCATGTTTGAACATGCGTATGCATATGGGTAGCATACTTCAGGTCATGGACAAAGACGGAATTTGAACTGTTTTTTCTTTCTTTTTTTATTTATATTTTTTTTTAAATGAGGAAGTGTAGGTGGTGCTCTTATGTAGGTTCCCAATTCTAAACTCAATTTTCTTTGGCAACATGATGTGACGATGACGATGGTAGTGCTGCGTTGGGTGACAGTGGTGGTGTTGTGTTGGGAGGAAAAAGACAACAAGGGTACATGGGGTCTTTTTTTATGCTGAATTACCATTTTTAGATTCAATTGAAGAACTGCAATTCAACAAAATGAGAAATTGTAATTGTTCATGGAATTGCTATTATGGGTGGAAGAATGAAGTAAAATCATGAGGAATAAGGGAGGAATGAAATAGCTCTTCCTCCTAAATAAATGAGCTACTAGAGCTTTAGGCTTGTTAAAGGCTGAAGAAAAATTTTTTTTACCTAAAGCTTATAACTACAAAACTTTAGTGAGTGGTTCAATCCCATAAATGTTATGCATTGTAAAATGATGTTTGATGTGACGGTTTATAATCTCACCAAATCCATGTAACTCAACAAATACAAGATTCACTCATGTCTCCTTATAAACCAAATCTTTCTACTTTGACTTATATATTTCCCTTTTCAATTCTTCTTTAGCAACAATATCATAATTACTACTTTTTTATGCTTAAAATCTGAAATTACTAAATATCATACTTAATCAAACTTAAACTAGTCAAATTTTACATTTGAAATCCGAAATTACTAAATGTTATACTAAAATGAATTTTTACTTATGAAATTTACAACCTCCATTATCTTTAAATAGATGTGGTAAATAATCATTGTTTAAAGATATAATTATAAATAAGGTAGCAAATTTGATAAAGAAAGCTCAATTAGATATGACATTTAACAAGTTCGAATTTTAGGTGTAAAATTGAGAAAAGAAAAAATCTAGATAGCGATTTTGATTTTATCTCTTTTTCTTTATATTTCGGCAGTGCAATCTACATAATGCCTATAGCAAAAAATTTATTACTTGCAGTAACATGCATAAAGATGATCAACATAGCCCCTAATGTAGAGAGAAATGGAGATAACCATTTCCCATAAATTGAGACATTTGACACTTTCTATGCTGTTGCACGCTTTTCAACAAAACCTAAGCGGTAAGTGACATGATCAAAAGCTACTATTAAAGGAAGAATGGAAACAAACTTGGCATCATAGCGCTGGATGGAAAAGGGAGGCATGTGATATGAAATAGATAAAAGAAATATCAGGACCTTGACGCTGCAAGGTCAACTATGCTGACTGATGGCTCAAGATCCATTTTGATTGGATGATGCCAGCCATTGAAGCTACCAGCAACCTCCACAATATCACCTTCACCAGTGTAGTGGATGAGAACCTGGTAAGACATGAAAGATGTATAACAAACTCAGCTGATGGTAAATTAATTCTGATCATCCAGCAGGCAGTGGATGATGACAACTAAATTAGCAAGACAAAGAAAAATGTATCATTCTTCCCTTAAGTAAAAGCACATTTATACTCTCCAAACCCTACAGCAATGACTATGGTAGCTATTTAGAGTACCAAACTGAGCACACAAATAGCAAGATTTTCTTGAGACATCATCAAAATCCAATGAATTTACCTAGACACGATTTTCATAAGTAGAACTGCCTTTCTTATAGAATACTATTTTCTCAAGTCCAATTAATGTAAGCCACCATTAGCTGACAGCAAACAATATATAATCCACAAGAATATTAGAATTTTGTGCATAGCTGCTCTAGTATGTCCAGATCTAGTAAAATCACATCATGCCATATATTTTACTGTCTCTGTGTCCCAGCTGCCATACACCTAAAAGTACATGAGTCAGTTCAACTGATTTTATTGAATGAAAAATTTTCCTTTCTTTGACTTGATTTTCTAAAATAGTCACAATAAACTGTAATCTCGTAGAGTGACAGAAAAATTATCTCAGGGCAATGAAAATGCATGATATCAAGTAAATAGACCTCAACATACATTCATTTGCCCCAGGAAAACTTAAAGTACAGAAAGAAAAGTAGTCATTTACTTTCACTCTTTTTTTTTTTAAATATATATTTCAGGACTCTTCTTTGTTCACTTAGTTTATGCTAGAAACAAAGATATATATAACTTGAGGACTATTAAGTATATATCAGTTAAAACTCAAGGAACTAAAGGTGCACTCACTGACATTTATTCATTAGAAAAGGTATGAAAAATAATACAGTACTTCAATTAATCCAGAAAGACTCTCTTCAGCTGCTTGTAGTTCCGCATCTTTTTCTGAGATAAGTTTTTGTGCTTTGCTGATCTCGTTCCCTGCCTCAGTTTGTAAAACCGAGAGTGTGATCTGAAGGCACAAAGCATTGAAATGAATTGATGTTACTGCTATCTATTAACGAGATTTAAGTAGCAGGACAAACAATCACTCAGCTGCTTTCCAGATAACTGGTTTAGATAAGAAATAATAGCAAGTATTTCAATGAAAAAATTCGTTCATTAACTATTTTAATAATAGAAAAATTTAGTCTAAAGTGCTTAGGGAGTACCCTTATTTAAGAGGAACCAAAAGAGCCCTCTCAAGATGCGGAGACTGCTATTAAAATTGAATTCATTTGCGAACAAGAAGGGGTTCCTAATATCATTTAAGTCAAAGATAGACTATAATTTAAGTCTGCATCAAGAGAAACACACTAGGGGAGCAGTTCTTTTTTCCTCATTTTTCTTCTTCTATGCAATGGGAAATTTGCTCTTGTCAATAACAAATATAAAAGGACAACATAAATCTAAAAACTCATACATTCAATTGTGAATACCTACACCATCATTAAACACCACATTCCAATTAACTGGTCCATTTGATGGGCTACAACAAAAAGTCTCAGCCAACAAATAAGTAGGAATATTAATAATAAATATAAGGAAAACCATACTAAATCTACAAGCATAAGCATTTGGATTAGAAGGTTGCGAATCTAAACTCAATGGTTTTGGAAAATAAAGTTACAAGGATGTGGGACAAGAAGGGACTCTAAAGAGACTTTTATGAGTTAGTCTTTTCTTTACTATTAAATGTAAGACCATTCTTTGTATAGATGTTACTGAGAGAATGAATCCTAGGTGAACGTGGTAGAAAAGTATGTCATAAAGCTAAGTTATGTTCCTACCCTTGATAAGATAATCACTCTATTTTATGAAAAGGAAGACTTGGCTACCTTTTCTTTCTCAATCTGCTCCTTCAGTCGAGATAATTCCAACTCCTTCTGATGCTACACCAATGTGATACAATCAGAACTTAAAATACAGAGTTTTATGTAGATACTACAGATTAGTATGGATTTCTATAGATATCAGCTAGAGATATATGCAAAGACAAATACCAGCATGAATTTGAGACGTTTGATTTCTTCTTGATTCTCCAGGTTCCCAATCTGTCATTGAAACAATGAATAAAGGAAACAATTACCCATGAGTTGCCTTTTTCTGCAACATTTATAGAAACAGCTTGTGAATAGTAAACCTTGTGTGATATACTGACCTCTTCATCTAAATGGTTGTCCAAATCACCATCAATTGATCTTACACCTACTTCATCACTGTCCCTGTGAAAGTTGACATTAATTAAGTGAACATGTGGAAAAGAGCAAAATAAACTATCACCAATACAAATAAGGATAGATAAATTAGCTGTTTGATCTTCCTCTGTTCCAACTTAATCAACTGATGGAACACCTACCTAGTATAACAAAATACAAGCATTTAATGAATAAGTCATCACATGTTTAGTGGATAAGACAATATCACATATCAGTGAATGGTCGACCTGCTATATTATATGACAATGCTCTAGGGTGATAATGCCATGGAGTGAACAGAAGCTACATTAACCAAAGGCCTTCTTCATATAGGAAACAATACCCAGAAAACACAAGGTATTAACCATTGAAAGTAATTTAATAAATTCAAACCAATAGTAGCTAAGAGCATGGTAGCAGGGCATGAGAGATATAGCAAATATATCATCATGCCATCATTGCATAAAAGTCTCCCAAGAAACAGATTCCCTAGTCATACAATTAAGAATACACAGAAAGTTTGTCTAAAGTTAAATAAACATCTCTATGGTATCAGCAGCTATATGTGGATGAAACTTATAGAACAGTCGTAAACTCTAAAATAGTTCTTCTAGAAGTAAAAGTATCTTTGTCTGAATTATCTTTGTGGCCAAACAAAAATGGAAGAAGCCTTCATGATAACTCCATCCAGATTAAGCTTCAGAAGCAATGATTATTAGCAGGCACTCAAAGCTGCCCAGGTATTGCAGATAACTATAGCAGCCATATCAACTAAACATTTCCCAAGCCACTGGCCATGTGATGCATTATAGAGTGCATACATCTTTACTCATAGCTCACAATTCCTACTCACTACTTACTTTTCAAAACAACTATGCATTATGCTAAACGCAATGATTACGAGTAGCTTCAATTTGATAAGACATGGGGAAAAAGAATCAGTACAGGTTATCTACTCTGCAGCATAGGTCAAAATCACTAACCTTATAGGATAGTTAAATTTAGCAGGAGAAGGAACCCGCTTTGTTGCACTTCCATTCAGTGGGAAAGAAGCATTGGCTTCATCATGCCCAAAGTGATTTTCTGAAAGCTCCATCACAGCTGTGCTTGACTTATTCTCTGCTATGTTGTCAAAATCACAAATCTTGAGGTCATAAGATCTGTTTCTTTCTTTACCACTGGCCTCCATGAATTCACCAGAAAGATTATCTGATAACCAAACAGGTCAATGACTGAAAACTAATCAATATGGAACACAGAGTGCATTAAGCCGAATAAAGCTTAATGTAACAATAAAGAAAACACCACTTTAGCATCAAGTGAAACTAACCTAATCAAGTAAGATTAAGCAACTATTAAAGTAGCACATTTTTTTTTCCAGTTATATAAAGGTTCCTAATAACTTATGCACATAAATGTAACTGTTTTGCAAAACCTTAAATGATACCTGAAGGCTTTGGGCATGAACCAACCTCCTAAAGCATCCTACATTTTTATGCTTCAATGACATACTGTCAATAATCACCAAGTGATTGATTGAATTCTGAAATTAAAGTGAACTAAACTGATTCTGAATAAACTATGCAGCCCTGGCAACTGTAAAATTGACATAGAAATGTATTTTTTCTAATTTCCAATCACAACATGATGCAATCAGCATTAGATTAATACAAGACAAAGGGAGCATTCAGTAATAGATAGACGCAATAATACAACCAGCACTATTTCCTTGAATGTAATCTTTCTTTCTTTTTTTTTTTTTGGTTTTTTTTCTGTGAATGGTGTTTACATGAATAACTGGGATTTCATGCCATTTCTCTTTTTACTCATCTGTGATAATCAAAAGGGTAAAAAGGCCGCAAACAATCTTCTAAACCTGCATTTATTTTATGAGTGAGAGAGACAAAGAGACTCCTGTTTGAACAACTCATTGAGATCCGTAATTCCCAGTGAACATGAGTTCACCCTTAATAACTAATAAGATAACAATCATGGGTTCCAAGGATGAATAAAGTGCTTAAAAATGTCACCTTCAACAGGTTTAAGGTATCCTTCTTGCATGAACTTTGCCACCTTTTCATCAATTGATAATTTATCAGATGGTTCAGTGGACATGCTACCCTCATCATTATTGTTGCCCATAGAATCAAACTCAGAATCTTTAGAAGATATTTCCAGAATGGAAGCATTAACAGATGAGGACGAATTCTCATCATCAAACTCATATCTCACCCCCTCAACCTGAATTAAGGAAGCAGGCAGTGTCTTGCCCTCCCCCTCAGAAGCCATATCTGAAGTTGCAATTGGTCCAGCAACACTGTGATCACAATTGAGCTCTGGCTCCATCTTGAAGCTATTAGCATTTTCTACAGAAATATTCTTTGAAGAGAAAGTATCTTGACTGACACTGCCTGAGTAATTAGCCAAATCTTCCTCAAGGAGCAGCCTGCCTAAAGATTCCATATTGATGCTGTTATGGTCACTGGAAGGGCCATCTGAGTTTACAACATTTTCCTGAATGGCAGCAGATAAAGAAATTTCTTGATCTAACTTGTCAACTTTCCCACCCTGACCTTTTGAAATGTGAGAGCTATCAGCACAAGTAAATTAATCCAACCCACCAAAGATTAATAATACAAGAGAAGAATAATTCCAATATTACCAATATCCTCTGGTTCATTAACTAAGCATTTATCTTCACCAGGCCCATCAATTGAAGTTTCGAGGGAATTGGCGAGAAGCTCCCTCATGAGTTTGTATCCTCTCCTCCTAACAATATTTGCTAGGTCATTCCTGTTCAATATGCAGACATAACAAATCAAAACCAAGTTCCACTGAAGAATCTTGCTATTATGCTTTTGAGAATTTTACAAATCCTAAGATTGTGAACAACCATCTTCCATTTGCAGTAAATTTCATGGTAATGAATCACTAAACTTGATAATGCTAATCTTTATGCACTGTAACTGAGTGGTGTAAGTGCCTATGTGCATAGTCACGAACATAGAAACAAACAATGGTAGATAATAAGATACAAAATAGTATAAAATATGAACAAAGTCCAAATTTGTGGAATTGACCACGTGAAGGGAAACCATGGAAAACAAATTTCAATAAAACATTCCATTAAAATAAAGAAAATGATTCCCACCATTGTGAAAAAAGAAAATATTTTCCTCATGCTATCTGCTACTTATACTGTCACCTTCCACAAACCATTACCACTGGCCACTACTTATTCACCAAGCTATTCTTTATTAACAGCACAACATTCAACAATAATGGGCATGTCTGCTTCATGGAAGATGTTTTCTGGATTCTTTTTCACATTTGCTATGATCAAAGCTTTAAAAGTGTGATATGTCACAAAACTAAATTCAAGAGGCTGTGGTTACTAATAGTTTTTACTGGCGATTAATGGGGACACGCAAAGGTGACAGCCAATGGCCAATGGTAGTACTTAACCATCAAAGAAAGTATCCACAGAAAATGAAGAAACAAATCTCCATTGTTAAAAAGAGGAAATAATTTTTCTTATTATCCATCGATATGTCCCGTGATCATTAACTATTTCAAATGCTGGCTGCTATTGTTATCCTTCAATAGCATTTATTGCTAAAAGTCAACCTTATCTATGATTACTATGACAGTATTCAGCAATTAAAATTTTTTATCATTACAAATTTCCAGCAAAGTTGGAAGGCCATCCAACGAAACAAACACCAGTTTATACATAGCGAGGAACATTAAAATGTTTGAAAAACGTTTTCTGCGGCAGCTTCCAGCAGCAATTTGTACTATGAACAGCAATTCAAAGTATATCAAACACTTATCCACCAATTAAAATCTCCACGAATAAAAAATCACTAACTGAGCAAATTAGGAATAAATAAAAGAATAAAAGACCTTCCGTGCTCCAAGAGCTCCTTGGTAGAAGGAACATGATCCTGAGGAAGTCCAACCGAAACCAAAAACTCCTTTATCTCATTACACAACTCCACATTGCTCTTCTTCACCTTCTTCCTACTCCCACTGTCACAAGAACAAAATCCGAAATCAAAACATCATTTCAAAACGTTTACAATATTATAAACAGGACAAAACGAAAAACACGAACCTGGTGCTGCGCTCGTTGAGGGAAAATGAACAGGACGAGACATAGAAGAAGCGAAACCGTTGTGGGGTTGGAGAAGCGTGGTTTGTACTACGAAGGAGAAAGATTTTTTGGGGCGAGAGAGAGAGGGAGGAATTAAAGTACAAGGCCATGGATTTTGTGACAGTGAAGGACTTTTCGCAGCATTTGGGTTCCAGAATCGTGAAGTGAAACTAGCGATTGATATTTGTTCTCTGTACGTGTGTTTCGCAGTTGTGTTTGCCAAGGTGTCGTCCACTCTACAGTACAAGTAATAGATTAGATAAATATATATATATTCTTCTTAGCTAAAAAGTTCCATTGCCGGTATTGATTGTCTTTTATAAAACTTTTAATTTACACCTGTTAGGTTTAAATTACTGAAAATAAAAATAGTTTAACAATTTAGATTTAATTGATATAAAATTAAAAGTAGATTGATTTCATTAAAATATGAAAAATCCAAACAATTGATCATGTTTATAAAGTTTTTATATAATACTGCAAATATGTATCATTCTTCTTTTTTTTTTTTAATAAAAAATTGAGCATGGAAAGAGCAAAACCTCATAAATATAAGCTTTCACTATTCACCTGTGTGGTGGGTTAGTATCAAGATATACTCAAACACCAAGTTTTAAAGTAGATATCGATCCTGTTGACTTATAATAATTTCACCTCTTAAATTATTAATTTCTGCATTTTCTTCGTTTATAGTTTTCAAGTGGTTTAGATCTCCTATATGTAGACGATATTGCTAGGCTATACCCTATTTTCGACTCAATAATGATATTTAACTAGCTAATCTACTTTCACACAATAGAGCGTATTTCCCAAATTGCATCACTCAACAGTTTAGCAGGATTTAGGAGATATTTGCATATATTGATACATTTAGTGAGCTTCACAAGATGACCTATAAGGCCATACTAAGATGAACTATACTATCTCCCATATGAGTTGGCTAGCTCGATAGCCTGATTGTCAAGATGGGGTCATTTGGATAGAACAACATGTTGGAGTATACTTATAACCCCAAACTATTATGCTTGGTACAATAGATTACCTGATGAGATATTGGCAAATCTAAGGTTAATTATGGGCTACAAGGCACTTATTTAAGTTACTTAATCTTATTATCCTTTTTCATTTGTACATTATATGTTAACTAGGGAGTTCATTGTCACATTCAAGTGGATTTTATATACCAATTGCCTCGTATGCCACATGTAGTTGTTATTGTTGAGGCACCAGATGTGGATAGGATCGTTCATTGACTTAAAGGTATTATTTTAGATGATGTACCCCATAAAGACTTAATGTCGAGTATGATGACTCCCCATTGCTCAAGCCACCTTAAAGATGACCCCATCAAGGATAAAGACATGAATATGGTGGAGGGTAAGGGTGCAACTGAGCTTAGATGAATACTATAGATGATCACATGCCCCAACACCACTCACCTTACCCATCTTCTATAATAGCTACATTCGAGTATCATATGCTTATGGGGGAGAGCTCTTACACTTACACGCAAACTCCTCCTACTCCATTTAAGAGCAACCTTAAGATTACAATGCCGACATAGATAAGGGATTCATAAAGATTGAGCCCACTCCAATAATTATACACGTAACTCCTATTATACAACTCACTAAGAATAGGTTAGGATGATGCACAAATTACACAAGTAGATCTAGATTAGATGGTATAGCCTCATGGTTGTATAAATACTTAAGAGAAGTGTGCTCATATGCATTGGTGATGGAGATAGTAGTAGATTTTCATTATTTGTAACTAATGAAGATTTTGTACATATTTTGTAATTATAGACTAAGTATATAAACTAATGAAACTTTTGAATTTCTTATTTTAGTTGTGGTCTATGACTTCTTATCTTGTCTATTTCTTATTTTTAGTTGTGAAGATCTATTATGGTTAATGAGTATTGTAGACACTCTATTATTGCCCTCCTTTTTTATTTATCTTTTTGTTAAGCTTATAAGAAAAAACAAAAAAAAAGAAGAAGAAGAATTTGAAAAAATACAAAAAAAAAATTAAAAAACTAAACCAAAATTTTAAAAAATTAGAAAAGTAAAAAGTATCAAAAGTGGATAATTAGGTCATTTAAGGTCAAAAGAGATTAATGATACATATGCAATTTGATAATTTATGATTTTTAATAAAAGATTAGTTTTATTATTGTAGAGGAAGTGTTTTAACTGGAGTGGTTACATGTAAGTCACACAAATATCGTATTACGCATAACCTCAAAGTAGTGATGTAGAGATGATACTCAATGAGATTATTAGAGAGAGAATGATAGGAAGGAGAAATAGGCAATCTTAGAGTCTCAAATGCACAAGTGACAAATAAGGGAGCTTAAGAGATCTAAGATGTTAACCTTATAGTTTTTGAGCAAACTAAGTTTGTTCTTTTGCCTGAATGTTATTTAATCTTAAAGAGCAAAAGTTTCACAATAGGACACCGTTTCTTTAATCTCTAAAGTTATTGTCAAATAAGGAGAAATGACTAAGTATTTATAGGCTTTTATGCTTAATAACATCCGTTAGATCGTATTGGTGATTGATGGACGAGATGGAGTTTTACTTATTTCATAATTATCTAAGAATGAGTTTGTAAGAGCCCAAAACCAATAGCCTTCCTTATAAATATATGAACCTACCAAGGAAAGGTTGAAGGCGGATGGGATCGGTCCAACGATCCTTGTTTTGAGCTTACTATGCCAAATCTTCCTGAATTATTCCAATATAGACAAAACTCCTTAGACTCTGTCACCTAATCTAAAGAGTTAGCCTCTAAATAAATATTGAGCTTAGCCCAATAATTAATGTAACAATTTTAACCCTTTACATTTTGCCCCCTAACAAAAAATTTTAGATAATGTGCAAGCATTTTGGGCATCAATTATTTACTTTGAATAGCTAGGTCACTACTCAACGCATATGAACTATAAAACAACTGCATTGCTTCCAAATGAGCTTATACAGCTGAACACTTCATTTAGTCTAGTGCCAACACTACAAATTTATTTATTACATAGTTTAGTGCACAAGCTTGCGGCACCGTTTGATTGTGTGCGTCACTTTTGGCATTTTAGAGATGACATTACCTTTAAGGTAATATGTATGTGTAATAGACCTTCTTTAGTAGACAACCGTCTTTCTATGGCTTTATCTTCTTCCTTCATATATATATATATATTCTTTCTTAAAACATTGCTTAAGTTGATTGTTACATCCTTGTAGTCACCTATGATGAACTCCCATAGTTCATGATAATTGTGTATGAGTCCCAAAACTTGAAGTGCTTATGTCTGTTCAACTATGATCCAATATATTGTGTTCTCACAATGATATAGCCTTTAATCTAGGCTTTTGAATAGGAGATTACAATAAATTCTTCCCTTGACCAAATGATTCCATATAATTCCTTTTAGTAAATTTTGCCTTTTTTTTTTTCAAACTTCACTTGCCATTTTCCAAATATCACTAATCTATCATTTGCTTCACTTTTCTGGAATCATTATCCTCAAATCTTATTGTTATTTTCTATTTTTTTCCACGTAAATCGTGCCAAATTCTTTAATGATATCATGAATAAAATGTCAATCTACTCATAAATTGAATATCCCCTACTCAGGAAGCATGCTTTTTCAAAGAATAAGTCTCTATACTCTTTCATCCTTGCATATTGATAACTCTGATTTTAAACATATTTCATATGATGATTTTTTAGTATTTCCTTTACATTTTTTGTTTTCTTTTAAGAAATTGATACTTAATTGAGTAAAATTTTGATTTTAAGGTTTGAACGCGTTCTTGGATTAAAAACGAAGAAAAGAAATCAAGTTTCACTCAATTTGGAGTTCAAATGAATGAGTTATGAAGTTTTGAAGTTACACAGTCTGGGATACGGTCGTGTCCCTAGGCTGTGTCCATCTAGAAAAATTTGCCAAGGTCAGAAAGTTACACGACCTGGGGATACGACCGTGTCCCAAGCCATGTCTGGTGATGAAAATGGAAATCTTACAATACATTATAAAAGGACATATCAGGGTTTCACAAGGGAGATTGGATACTCGAGAAGTGAAGAGACTTGAAGAGAAGGGGAGGAAAAAGGCAAAAGCAATACCAATTTCAAGATTGGAGAGATTTTTCATCAACCAAAGAGGTTTTTCATGTTTTATTTTATGCTTTTGTTGGAACTCGTTTTTAGTTTCATTATGATAGCTTAGAATTCGTGTATTTAGGATTATGGAACCTAGGGTTTCATGTGACTCTTGGGTTGATTTATAATTTTCAATGAAGTTTCTATCTTTTCTTAATTCAATTATGTTATTTAATTGTTAATTAATATTTCTAGAGTATCAATTTATGATATTATGCATGATGATTAAAAAATTACATGTGTAATTAGATCTTAGCATAATTGGAGAGAATTACATATATACTTAGAGATAAGATACATGTTTCTTCCAGAAAGTTGATTGTTTGTATGGGAATTTATTATACATTAATGCAATTCTAAGTTATATTACTAAGTAAAGAGATTTCGATAAATAATTTAGGATTAGGGTTAATATGTTTGAGAAAGGTATTAATTTTAATTGTAAATTCCTCCGATTAAGAATAATAGAAATTGAATTGAATGTATTTTAAGCGATCACATGTTAAACACTAAGGGAAATAATTCCTAAATACGTTATTACCTTCTTGAAGTCGTTCTTAGTTTTATCGCTTTTTAAATTGCTTAATCAAGTCTCATAATTAGTTTACTTTGTTAATTTTAGTATTTTTTAATTTATTTAACTCATCACAATTTTCCGGTTAGATAATAGAGTTAAGGTTAATATTAGTACTCGAAGTCTCTGAGGGATCGACTCGAACTCACATCCGCTATATTAAAACTGATAGGTGCACTTGCCTGATATCAAGTTTTTGGTGCCGTTGCCGGGGATTTTCGATATTAAGAACACTAGTTGCTTTATTACTTTAACCATTTTTTTTTTCTTTTGTTTTCATTGTTTATTTTTATTACTTAGAGTTGCAATTGATTTTATATTTCTTACCCTTGTAGTGCATGACCTGAAGCAACTCGGAAGATTTGGTAAAACTTGATCCTGAAATTGAGAGAACTGTCCTTCAAAATTTGAGATCGCGACCTAGACAAATTGTGGCTACCATAGACAACGAGTCAATCGTTGAGATTAAGGAAGAGGGTAAAGAAGCTAACATTCAATTCATCGAGCAAGAAGATCCCACACATGGCTAACAATGGTAATGAAGCAAATCGAACTATGTCCGACTATTCAAGGCCTACACTTATTGGAGCTGAATCTAGTATCGCAAGGCCAACCATTGTGGCTAATAACTTCCAAATTGCACCTAACATCATACAAATGGTGCAATAATATATTCAGTTTGACGGTCTCCAAGATGAAGATCCTAATGCCCATATCTCTAGCTTTCTAGAGATTTGTGATACATTTAAAATCAACGAAGCCATGGATGATGCCATCTGACTGCGGCTATTTCCTTTTTCCTTGAAGGGTAGAGCAAAACAGTGGTTGAACTCCCTACCACGAAATTCAATCACAACTTGGAATGAATTGGTAGAGAAATTTTTGGAGAAGTATTTCCCACCTGCAAAGACCGCTAAACTTCGGAATGATATTTCTTGTTTTGCTCAATTAGAAGCGGAGACTCTATATGACACTTGGGAGCGGTTCAAGGACTTGCTCAGGAGGTGCCTACATCATGGCCTCCCACTATGGATGCAGATTTAGACCTTCTATAATGGTCTCGATTTATCTACGAGACAAATGATTGATGCATCCGTAGGAGGTACTTTGAACACAAAGATACCTGAGCAAGCACAAAACCTGATTGAAGGAATAGCGATGAACAATTATCAGTGGGAAAGCACTAGAGCCAAGCAAAAGGCTATGAGAATTTATGATGTGGACTTAACTACTACTCTGGCAGCCAAGGTAGACCTATTGAGTAAGAAGATTGATGCACTCTTTATTGGCCCTTAACAAGTGCAATCGAATGTAAGTGACTTTGGTATGCAGGGGTATAGAGCACAAGAACAACTAGAACAGGTAGATTATCTAGGAAATCCACCCAAGCAACAAAATAACCCCTACAGCAACACTTATAATCCAGGTTGGAGGAATCACCCCAATTTCTCATGGGGAAATCAAAACTAAGGCCAGTAGAAGACTAACTTTGGCCCACCTGGATTTCAAAGACCATTCCCACCTCCTCTTCCTCAAGAAAAGAAGTCCAATGTGGAAGAACTTCTCACAAAATATATTCAAGGCAATGAGGCTCGCTTATCCAACATTGAATCATCGCTGAGGAATCAAGAGGCTTCAAATTGCAACCTTGAGAACCAAATTGGTTAACTTGCAAAGCTAATCTCTGAAAGACTATAGGGAACGCTACCGGGGAATACGGAATCTAATCCAAAGGAACATGTCAAAGCAGTGATACTTTGAAGTGGGAAGGAGTTGCATGCTGAGAGGAAGGTTAGCGAGGAGACTAGTAAGAGCAAGGAGGGGATGAAAGCAACGGAAGACGTAGAGTTATCAAAGGCGAAGGAATATCAACCACCTATCCCATATCCTCAAAGACTCAAGTAAGATTGCAATGACCAACAATTCAGTAAGTTCCTTAACCTCTTTAAACAACTGCATATTAACTTACCTCTCGTTGGTGCCCTGTCATAGATGCCGAAGTACGCTAAGTTCTTGAAAGATTTGTTATCCAACAAGAGGAAGCTTGTGGAGTTGTCTACAGTCATCTTGGGTGAAGAGTGTTCAGCAATCATGCGAAACAAGTTACCCAAGAAGCTAAAAGACCAAGGAAGTTTTACAATTCCTTGTCATATTGGTAACTTGTTAATTGACAAAGCTTTAGCTGATTTGGGTGCTAGCATCAATTTAATGCCTTATAAATTTTTCAAGAAACTAGGATTAGGGGAACCCAAGCCCATACGCATGAGCTTGCAATTAGCCGATAGATCTGTGACGTATCCTAGAGGCATTATTGAGGATGTATTAATCCAAGTGGGTAAATTTATTTTTCCAGTTGATTTTGTGATATTGGATATGGATGAAGATTTTGAGTTGCCCCTTATCCTAGGTAGACCATTCTTAGCTACTGCTAGGGCTATAATTGATGTTAGTGATGGCAAGCTCATTCTTCAAATAGAAGATGAAGAGATCATGTTTAAAATTTCGGAGGCTATGAAAAAGTCTGTCGAACAGGATGATACTTGCTACCTTTTGGATGTTACTGACACTTTTGTTTCAAGGTATATGTGGGAAGTTCTTCTTAAGGATCCGTTGGAGAGTTGCTTGCAATTAGGCATGGAAGAAGCTTCAGAAGATCCTGTCAAATCCGAGGTGGTAGCCCAACTGGAGGCAAATAAACCTACCTCTATTGAGAAAGGGTTTGAAGAGTTTGAAAAGAGGAAGGAAGCACAATTGAAACCTTCGATTGAGGAGCTACCAATATTGGAGTTAAAGCAATTACCTGATTACTTGGAATATGCCTTCTTAGAGAAGGACTCCAAATTACCAATAATTATAGCATCCAATTTGGAAGAAGAACAGAGAGAAAGGTTACTGAAAGTACTTAAGGAGCATAAGAGGGCCATTGCTGGGAAAATATCCGATATTCGAGGTATCAATCCCTCCTTTTGTACTCATAAGATTGTAATGGAAGAAAACCATAAGCCAGTTGTGCAGCCTTAGAGACGCTTGAATCCAAACATGAAAGAGGTAGTCAAAAAGGAAGTTATCAAACTCCTTGATGCAGGTATGATATATCTTATCTCTAATAGTGCATGGGTTAGTCCAGTGCAAGTAGTTCAAAAAAGAAATAGGATGACAGTAGTTCCTAATGAAAAGAATGAATTGATCCCAATGAGAACAGTAACAGGTTGGCGTGTATGTATCGATTATCGAAAGTTAAACGATGCTATATGTAAGGACCATTTCCCTTTACCTTTTATTGATCAAATGATAGAACGACTAGCTGGACATATATTTTATTGTTTTCTAGATCGCTTATCTAGTTATTTTTAGATACCTATTGCATCGGAAGATCAAGAGAAGACCACTTTCACTTGCCTTTATGGCACCTTTGCTTACTGCAGAATGCCTTTTAGTCTTTGCAATGCACCTGCTACATTCTAGCGATGCACATTAGCTATTTTTGATGATTTGATTGAGGACATAATGGAGGTATTCATGGATGATTTTTCAGTTTTTGGCAACTCATTTGACCTTTGTTTAAATAATTTGGACATGGTACTTACCAGGTGTGAAGAGACCAATCTTGGCCTCAATTAGGAGAAGTGCCACTTCATGGTACAAGAAGGTATTGTGCTGGGCCATAAGACCTCATATCGAGGAATTGAGGTGGATACTGCCAAAGTGGATGCGATTGCAAGACTCCCATCTCCAACTTCGGTTAAGGCCATAAGAAGTTTTTTAGGATATGCAGGTTTTTATAAGCGATTTATTAAGGATTTCTTGAAAATTGCCCGCCCTTTAATTAAGTTATTAGAGAAGGATGTGCCTTATGTTTTCTCTCAAGAGTGTTTGAAAGCTTTCAATATCCTTAAAGAGAAACTTACCAATGCTCCAATCATGGTAGTACCTGATTGGGCACTTCCCTTGGAACTTATGTGTAATGCTAGTGATTACGCAGTCAGGGCAGTGCTGGGGCAAAGGCGAGATAAGCACTTTCAACCAATTCACTATGCTAGCAAAACTCTTACTAATGCTCAGGAGAACTACACTACTATAGAAAAAGAGTTGCTAGCAATTGTTTTTGCTTTTGATAAGTTTCGTTTTTATTTGCTTCTATCTAAAGTGATTATTTATACTGATCATTCTGCCCTTAGGTACTTGTTAGCAAAACCAGATGCAAAACCAAGATTGATTAGGTAGATTTTGTTGCTACAAGAGTTTGATGTGGAGATCAAAGATAAAAAAGGCGCTGAGAATTTAGCAGCAGATCACCTATCTCGATTGGAGAATCCAAACTTGGAAATGCTCGACGAGAATGAGATCAAGGATGAATTCCTTGAGGAGGGACTCTATGCCATCGTCCAGGTAAGTGATATGGAAATTCCTTGGTTCGCGGATATCACTAATTTTTTAGCGGCTAGGATTATATCGAAGGGACTTCCACACCAGCAAAAGAAGAAATTTTTTTTTGATGTGAAACATTATTTTTGGGATGATCCTTACCTGTTTAAAGTATGTGCAGATCATGTTATTCGAAGGTGTGCACCATACCTTGAAGGATGGAGAATTTTGAGCCACTGCCATTCGGGGCCTACGGGTGGGCATCATAATGCCAATAGGACAGCTCATAAGGTCTTAGAGGCTGGATTTTATTAGCCTACCTTATTCAAAGATGCCCAGAAATACGTTGAGATTTGTGATCATTATCGACAAGTGGAGAATATATCTCGTAGGGATGAAATGCCACAAAACCCCATCATTGAGGTTGAGGTATTTGATGTGTGGAGGATCGATTTCATAGGTCCTTTCCCGAACTCTAACGGAAATAAATATATCCTAGTAGGTATTGACTATGTCTCTAAGTGGGTGGAAGCTAAAGCCCTAACTACTAATGATGTTAGGGTAGTAAAAAAATTCTTGAAAGGCCTATTTTCTCGATTTGGCACCCCTAAGACAATTATAAGTGATAGGGGAACACACTTTTGTAATGCTTAACTCGACCAAGCATTGAAATGTTATGGCGTTACACATAAAATAGCCACCCCGTGCTACCCCCAAAGTAGTGGCCAAGTGGAAGTTGCCAATCGTGATCTTAAGTGAATTCTTGAAAAAACCGTAGAGTATCATAGGAAAAATTGGTCAGAAAAGTTGAATGATACTTTATGGGCATACAGAACCGCTTGCAAAACATCACTAGGGACCATACCCTACTGACTTGTATATGGCAAGGCTTGTCATTTACCGATAGAGATTGAACATAAGGCTTATTGGGCAATTAAGAGTGCTAATGTTGATTTTGAGCGTACAGGTTCTCACAAGAAACTTCAATTGAATAAGCTAGAGGAATGGCGAGCGAATGTATATGAGAACTCTAAATTATATAAAGAAAGGGCCAAAAATTACCACGATTAGCAAATCAAACAAGGTCGACAATTTAAAGAAGGCGATCATGTTCTTTTGTATAATTCTCACCTTTGTTTATTCCTAGGTAAGTTAAAATCTAGGTGGTCTGGACCATTTACAATTACACAAGTTTTCCCGTATGGGACTGTTGAAGTTACACACTCGGAGAAAGGCACATTTAAGGTAAATAGGCAACGGTTGAAGTTATACTTGAGTGGAAACTTGGAGCATGTTGGACGAGAGGAGCTTTATCTCCACCCGACAGAACTATCATGAGAAGACGTATCTCGTCGAGCTATCGACGTTAACTATAGCGCTTCTTGAGAGGCAACCCATGTCTAACTTTGCTTACACTTTATTTCTTTAAGTTTATTTCATTTTATTTTTCTTTTATGTAACTTTGCTTTACTTCTTTTATTTGTTTCAATTTTAGTCACAGGCCTTTCCCTTTTAGTTTCATTTTTATTCTTCTCTTTAGTTTTCTTTGTCTTATTTTTCTAGTTTAAGGACTTTTATTTCTTTAAGTTTCCTTTATTTTTAAATTAAATTCATGAATTTAGGATAAAAAAAAAAAAAAAAGTTACACTGGCAGGGGACATGATCGTGTCTCAGCCCATGTCCATCCAGGCCCCTTTAATTTTCCACACCCACAGAGAGTTACA
Organism: Lumnitzera littorea; assembly: GCA_024138015.1. Classification (NCBI taxonomy): domain Eukaryota; kingdom Viridiplantae; phylum Streptophyta; class Magnoliopsida; order Myrtales; family Combretaceae; genus Lumnitzera; species Lumnitzera littorea. Next base: position 31,548,456 of record JAMXBB010000003.1, read on the forward strand.
CGGGCGTGGGACACAGTTGTGTCCCAGCTCGTATTCGCCTAGTTATATACTGCACCAATAGAAAGTTACACGGGCATGGGACACGGTTGTGTCTCAGCCCGTGTGCGCCAAGTATTCTCGACCGCCAATAGAAAGTTACACGGGCATGGGATACGTTTGTGTCCCAACCCGTGTTCGTCCAGAATTCACGCACGAACACAGAGAGTTACACGGGTGTGGGACATGGTCGTATCCTAGCCCGTGTCCACCCAGGTAAGACACTGTCAACACAGGAAGTTACATGGGCGTAGGACACGGTTGTGTCCTAGCCTGTGTCTGCCCAGCACCCACACGACTCACCATACGACCTGCAATTTATTAAAACATATACACACTCTCTCAAACACTTACAAACCAACACATATCTATTTCATATTCTCTTTTTTCTCCATCTTCACATCACGATTCCTAACATTACGATTCCTGATTCAAGTAAGTTCTCCTCATTGCTTTTGCTTTATCTTCCTTATGGTTTAGGCAGGTTTCGTTACTAGACATTTCGGTTTTGTGTGCATTGGTACTTGCATTTGATTTGTGAATTTATTTCGTTCTTTCATAAATGACATACACCATTACCTTGTATTGCTTAATTTTAATGCCTTTATGATGTCTCATTTATTTAGATATTCATGTATGATCTCTCAAATCTGAATTTTGATTATCAATTTGATTATCATTATTCAATTACGCCAGTTAGGGTTAGCATTGTGAGAGTAATTATGGGTTATTTAGCGTCTTTGATGTGTTGGGACGCCTGTGTTTCAAGCTGATTGTAATGTAGTGGGGCTATTGTAGAATTAGTTGGATGCATTTGCAAGCCATTTCTTTTCCACCAACTAGTTTTCCAGCTGCACTTTACATGTTTGTTTAAATGTCCTAATAAGAATTCTGTCAATATTCTTCACTATTAATCTTCTCTCCCTCTGTCTTCGTTTGAACTACGTGTGGCAAGGATGCGCATTTTTGATATGGTTTGATGTTTCTTTTCAGGTATTCAATGGTGAATCGCATAAAGCTTACCGTTCGACGGAAATCCAAATATGCAGCATCCTCTTCATTGCAAGAAGGTGCAATTGTTGAACCATTAGCCACTCTCCCTCCGATGGAGCACCCAATGCTTCAATTCAAGGAAGACTACTAGTTGCAATGCTATAGTTTACTTAAGAATAAGCCCTTCGGTGACACCCTTCGTCTGGATTGGGATGTTCTCGCTCAATTGGAGCTCACAACAGAAATGAAGGAGCTCTTAGATGGAACCATTTAGGAGCGCTTTTTATCTCTTGAAGCTCTAGTTTATAAAGAGTTGACCTTGGAGTTTTTATGTACTTACAAACTCGATAAAGAAAGTGCTACTAGCATGGGCCCCAAACACAAACTCCATTTCACTTTGAGTGACCACCCTTTCCACATGACCATAGCTCAATTGGGCAGATATCTCGGTTTCTATGAAGATAGATATACACGGATAGAAGAGTTCCAATGTCTCTCATGTTGTTTTCCCCGTGGAGTAACACCAGGGACGTTTTGGAACGAAATTACTGTTGGTGATGCGTATGATCTAGCAAAGAGCAAGGCTTCTCAATTGGTCAAGCCTGAATATTGGGTTCATCATTGGCTCTTTACGCATACATTGACTGGCAGAGGCCTTAGCACCAGTGTGGTTTCTAACAAGGATTGCCTCTATTTGTACAGTGTTATTCATAAACATCCCATCAATCTCGCCATCGAGCTAGCTAAACTTTTCAGCAACTAAGCTACCATTACAGGGAAGAAAGGGCATATTTGTTGTGGCCCCTACATCACCTTACTTGTGCAGGCCATGCGGATTAAGGTTGTCGTTTGGCCCTTACTTACCTTAGTCAATCAAGTCACTCCTATGCGACTTAATTCATTCTGACTCATGAACCTATTACCAATAAGATGTCAAGGTCGACACTCTCGCAGCACATCTTGAGGCCAGACGTCTTCAGCAAGCTTTGAAGACAAATTTGATATGTTGCTGTCTGAGGTTCGTTATATAAGAGAAAGTGTAGATAAACTTCATATTCGCCAAGACAAAATGGAAAAATTTCTCAAAATGAAAGAGTCGGATACACATGATGAGGATAGTGAGAGTGAAGAAGAGGATGATGAGGGTGGTGAAGAAGAGGCGGCTGGAGGTAGTGAGAAGGATGTTGAGGGCAGTGACGACGACGATGATGCTATGATGGCTGAGGCACCATCTGATGAGGAGGATGAAGAGACGGATTCCGATCTCTCTTCTTAGTTCATATTTTTTTTGTGTTGTTTTTCGTTGGCCAAGGCATGTGAACTCAGACATATAATGATGATGCTTCCTCGTTTTGAACTTCTTCTCCTAATTTTCGACTAGCAGGGAAGTATTAGTTTCTTTTTCAGTACATATAATTCTTTTTTTCCCTATGCTGATTTTTCTTGTTCTTGTTGCTATGCTTTTTTAGTTGTACATTGAGGACACTGTACATTTTTAAGTGTGGGGAAGGGATATATATGAATTTTTACTATTTAGGATATCAATTATTCAATTTGACCCAATTAATTTTTAAGTTAACTTGCAATAGGTGATTAATAAGTGTTGAGCCAAATTAACTGTGTCATCTTGATTATTATTGATCTTATTATACTTTACTAGAATTAATTAGTCAAATCTGTGGAGGGCAAAGTTACGAGTTATTTAGCTTAGGACTTTAAGACTTGAGATTAGAGCAACATCACTAGTTGAGAGTTAGTCATGATTATTTTTAAATTTACTTTTATGTGTACCTTTTTCTTAGAAATTTTTAGAGCCCTATAATCTTTAGCAAATGAGCAAATGAACAAATGAAATTCTTCTTTTGAGAAACCCTTGAAAAATCACAATAATTGAAGGTCAAAAGTAATAACAAGTATATGAATAGAAAAAAATTGGCAAGGATTCATCTTGGTCCGTCAGAAGAGCGAGATTGAGTCCCAATGCCAATTCTAATGAAAAAATTGATATGGATCGGCCTTGGTCTGTCAGAAGAGTAAGGTTCTTTCTCGCTATCAATATAAGAAATAAGTTGGTATGGATCAGTCTTGATCCGTCAGAAGAGCGAGATTCTTTCCCTCTACCAACATAATTGTGCTTAAATAAGGTAAATTTAAAAGACCTCCCAACAAAAGCATGAACTAGGGGGATGATCAGAGGATGAGTAGATGTAAAATGTGTTTGTTTTAAGATTATGGCGCTTAGTGAGATGGAAGAGACAATTGTATACACTTTAGTCAAATGGACAAAATTTTTATGACTCTTTCTCGGTTGGTGAGATGTTAAATCCAATTTTTAGTTTAAGAATCCTTGGTTAAATGACTCAGGTAAACTTCGACTTTCATAAATTAATTAATGAACTCTAGTATTAAGTATTGTTGGAGCATTTGAATTTGGTCAGGTGAAATTATGACATTGTTAAGGATGAAATTGGTTGACTTTATTATTGCAAGTTAGTTGAGAATGATTTTTTTACTTTTCTATGGGTCAAGTATATTCATTCATCGGTCTCCTAAATAGTGATAAATTTTGTTTAGCGTTTCTTGTCCCAAAAGTTTTGTTTTGATTTATTTGCTTAAAGATAAGCAAATGCTTAAGTGTGGGGAAATTTGATAACTCTGATTTTAAACATATTTCATATGGTGGTTTTTTAGTATGTCCCTTACATTTTTTGTTTTCTTTTAAGAAATTGATACTTAATTGAGTAAAATTTTGATTTTAAGGTTTGAACGCGTTCTTGGATTAAAAACGAAGAAAAGGAATCAAGTTTCACTCAATTTGGAGTTCAAATGAATGAGTTATGAAGTTTTGAAGTTACACAGTCTAGGACACGGTCGTGTCCCCAGGCTGTGTCTATCTAGAAAAATTTGCCAAGGTCAGAAAGTTACACGATCGTGTCCCAGGCCGTAGACGAAAACGGAAACCTTACAATACATTATAAAAGGACATATTAGGGTTTCACAAGGGAGATTGGACACTCGAGAAGTGAAGAGACTTGAAGAGAAGGAGAGGAAAAAGGCAAAAGCAATACCAACTTCAAGATTGGGGAGATTTTTCATTAACCAAAGGGGTTTTTCATGTTTTATTTTATGCTTTTGTTGGAACTCGTTTTTAGTTTCATTCTTGATTTCTTCTCTTGACTATGGTGAATGATTATAACCAAGTTCTTAATTAATTTTTTTCTTTATTTCTTTCTTTCTTTCTTGTTTTGATCCTTGCTTGCGATTCCATCTTCATCTCTTATACTAAGTATATTTCTAACCGTTTGGACATATGTAGTATTTGTAGCCTCTTTTTTCATTTCCCCAATGCCCCCCACCACCCCCTTCCCCCCACCCACCCCTCCCTTTTTCTCCTTTTGTCTATGTGACCCATGCAATAGAGTGCAAGCTCCCAATATATATATATATTTCTTTGCTATTAACATGGCTAAGCACTCCTATTTTCAATTCTTCACAATCTTATGCTAGTAGGAAACTCAATGAACTGAAAAAAATAATAATAGTGGAGGATATCTCCTCTCGTGACAACAACATACTTCAACCATTGGTTTATGCTTGAATCTCCCTTAACTTGTGTTTGGCAAGTTTCAAATCACAAGTTTTGATTAATTCTTATCTTCTTATTTCTACTCGTTGACTCCTTAATAGGTGCAATAAAAGTTCGAACCACAATCAAGCTTTGACGGTGGTGAGCGTATCGATCGTCATAGAATCTTGAGGATTTGATTTTCTCTTCCATTACTAGTTCTAATTTTTACTATTATTTTGATAATAGCAGCAGGGTTGGGCATGTTTTTTTTTTTTTTTCCAAATTAAGAGCACTGATTAAGTTCTTATGTGATGAGAATCAACCTCCGACTATATCCAAGCTGAGGCAAACCTGTCCAAAGTTGAGGCCTATTAAAGCTTGCTAAAGCCGAGCAGAAGCTAGAAGGATAAGAGGAAGGAAGATAAATACTTAGCATCAAGTCTATGTCAACCGAGGTGTCGAGATACCATAAGGTCGAGTACTCGAGATCAAAGAACCACTTGGCAAAGCATCAGGAGATTCGTGTTAATTGATTCTAGAACTCAACAATTATGGGTTGACCTTTTTAGTATCTTGACTAAACACTGTAAGACTTTGAGGACTCCTTCCTGAACCCATACATCCAATTGTCGACTCTGTTCGGTTCGAATACTACTCATTCTAAGACATGCCGAGTGATTGCATGCCAACTCCCCTTGTAAAACGTACATTTTTGTATTCTTGTACATATTTTTCTTTTATTTTATTTATGGGCCCAATTCTTTAGGATTTAAAGTCTTATACATTATTTACAGTTTTATCACTAGGGTTTAGGACTTGCTATAAATAGCAACATTTGTAAACATAAAAAATATATACAAACATAGACGTCAATATATGAAATCAGACAGAAAAGCATATTTCTATGCTTTTGGAATCTTTTCCTTTTTGAGCAAAGCTACTCTTGAGCTAGCATTTATCGAATTATTGAGTATTGATTAAACTCTTTAATCTTTCCCATGTTCTTATTGATCTTGTCCTCAAGATTGTGGTGAACCCCTTCATTTGAATCAATTAGTGAGTTGCATCTAATCTTCATTTGAATCTCGAGTAACATTTAGTATTTGTGAGTTGTATCAAACCCTATTTCGAGCTTAAACCCCTGATTGTGTTTATATCTTATTGAGTTATAACCATTCACATTTACCGTCAGAACCAACCATCTCACTTCCCATTCATCAAACTCATTTGACCCATTTTGACCCTCTTTCGAGATTCGTTGCTATTTGTTCAATCCATATCCTTATGCATCAAAGGTAGGAGCTTCTTTCTTTCCTCGATAGTTTATTGTATATATTATTTTCCTTTTAGTTGAAAATAGAGACATTTTATCTTTTTCCATATTCAAAATAAAGCATATTTCATTGGCTCATAATACCAAACAGACATCTCATCCTCGTAAATGAAGTCTCTTCTCTTAAGCTATCTAATATAATATTCCTAGCATAAACTTAGGCATCTAATGCGATCATTACTTCTTTTCTTCTTAGCTTCTCATACTTGGATGCTTTAAATAGTGCGACTTGGTTTATATATATTTTTTTCTTTTCTCTTTTAATTGTAGGAAATAGAAACAATGGTGACCGTCAACTCTTCAAATGCCCTCCTAGAGCTCAATAGAAAATATGGCTCATACAAGCAATAGTAGTGTGACTTTTGCGATTTAAGAGCCTTGATTTCTCTATTTAAAGAATAGAGTGACAACCAAGGTCAAAGCACGAAACTAGTTAAAGCAAAGAGATATGTTGCTACAAATGGATGTTTTCTATTAGGCCCAAGTCTTTGAGACTAGTGGTTGGATATGACCATCTCTAAAGATGCATTTTAGGATAAGATCAAGTATTGAGAACTTTGTGTAATACCTTATAGAGAAACATGGAACAACTAAGCTCAATAGGCAAAAGTAAGCAGCAAGCTCCAAGGGTTTGGTTCCTATGAACACTAAGTTTCACGTGTAGTAAATCCCTCGTATAATAGGGCCTAAATGAAGCTTGTGGGTAGATTACCCTACTGCAAAAGGTATTCTTCTTCTCCAACTTATGATTTAATATCTTTCTTCAAATTCTTATTTCTCTTGTCTCACTGTAGGTGATGGAAAGCGAGAATGTCACATGACCAAGTCTTAAGCACAGCAGCTTCATCATGTAGTATCAAAGGGCTCCGATTTTTATGGTTAAGTTTACATCTTCATCAAAAGTCAATGTAGGCCAAGTGATTCCTTAGTAGGAAACAACCTTGAAGCAAGTAACCTTTTAAGTGCAACAAACCTCACGTGAAATAGGCCTCAAGCAAGTAAGCTTCAAGCGTAATAGGCCTCACCAGGCTTTGAGTGCAGTGAGCTTCTTGCAAGACAGGCCTTAAATGAAGAAGTTACTAACCAGCCTCAATTGTAAGATAGCATGTGCAACAAGCCCTAACAAGCCTTGTATGTAGTAAGCCTCTGATGTAATGAGCCTTGAGGGGAGTCTAAGATCACTGTTAAAGAAGACTCTATAAGCTTTAAGTGCTGCAGGCCTTGAATGAGCAAGCCTAGAGTGCAATGAGCCCTAAAAGCAGCATGACTTGTGTATAATGGGCCTCATAAGCAACAGGCCCTAGTAAGATATACACGTCAAGAACTTCATTTGGAGAGAGCTTCAAGTAGATATTCATTTCACTATTAAAAAGACTTGTTTCTGTAAACCCCTAAATTTCTCGACCTAATATTTGAAGTAGACTTAAGTGTGTTAGATATTTCTAGGAGTTGATAAGGTTAGTGAAAGTGAAAATCCTAAAATAACTAATTAATCGTGTATAAAATTTTTCTACCTTAAACATATATAAACACTAAATATTTCATCTGAAAGTAATAAAAACCCTAAAACTATAACTTTAAAGGTATAAAAGCACTAATTCACCATAATTTACTCTCAAACCTTAATTGATAATATAATCTTAGTATTATACCAAATCATTGGTAAACGATTAAAGATAACTTTCAATCATTCATAAATACATATAATACTAAAATAATCCTTTATAAATTAAGATATTGCATCATATATCACATTCATCTTCTAAGTATATAAATAGGTTAGTATTATATAAAGTTAAGAGTTTAGTTGATGCTTATGTTATATGTAGTAAGTATTAATACCCTAAATGAAACTTTTTATGATGATTACATTAAGTGGCTTATCAAATGATGTATATAGGATATAAATACCTAAAGAAAGATCTCATTATCTATTTTTACTAATCAATTCACTAAACTTCTTATTTCCTTTCATTTCCTTAATTTTCTTCCTAATTTTTCTTAATTACTTCATTTGTACACTTATATTACATGTAATTATGAAATGTTGACCAAGTTAAAGGTTAACTAAGTCAACATAATGAAAAGGCAATATATGTGTCATTATCAACTAGAATCTTCTCTTCTTTTTTATTGATTTCTTTTCTTTTCTTTAGATTTTTTTCCCTTTTTCTCTTCCTTATTGCTATCTACTCCTTTCCTTACTTAGGACCACACTTGTTTTCATTTTCAAAGCACAAAACAATACAAAACAAAGTACTTTTCTTCCTCCCAAAACCGTGATTCCCTTTCCCTTTCACCCTTTCTCAACTTTCAAACTTTACATCCATATTTCAAGAAGAAAAAGGTATGTTATTATGTATTGTTCCATCTTATTTAATAGTTAGATGTATATGATAGGTTAGTGTAGGAAGTTTATGTGTTATGTACATATATGTTGTTGAAGAATAAAGTTTCAATTTTTATGCTTAGAAGTGTAGGATAGTTTTAGTAAATGGAAGAAGAGCATGTGTACATACGCTTAAGTATATGTATATAAGAGTATACTTAGTAAATACATATAGGAATACCTTTGTACGTAAATATCCATTATGTACATAACCTAAAATAAAGTATATACTAACTATATATACATATACCATACTAAATACACCCTTAAAGTACAAAAATATGAAAATTGTGAAGCTTTCTGAAGAGGGAACTTTAGGCATACGAAAATACGTATAAAAATATGTATGTCATTGTATGTGTATATGAGTATATGTACTAGTATATGTATAAGTACATAAATATATATATTAGTATGTTAGAAGTATAAGTATATATATAACATATGTATAAAGTATATGAATACATAAGGATAATAGTGGATGATGATGTAAGTAATGACATAATTGAATAATGATGTAAGCAATGATGTAATTAAATGGTGACATAAGTCATGACATAAGCAATTGACGACATAAGCTATGACATAAGCGATTGATGACATAAATCTCTAAAATAATAAACCATAAGATCATTAAAGTGTAAGAATTAATGGCTAATGAAACTACTAACTACTAAAATAGAACATAAAACTAGCCAATAGGAATAATTAAGCTTCAATAGTTAGAATTTCAATAAATTTAGTCTATATCGTAAAATACGGGTTTTAACGTTCAAAATAGACATTACTATATGAATGTACGTCTGAAAACGATGGAAAATGACTATAAATTCGTAAATATTAGAAATGGAATGAAAAAGTTACATATGATTAGTAATAAAGTCTAATCAGATTAAAATTAATAGCAATCTAAGTAAAATTAGATAAATAGATATCTAAAATTACTAGTTAATTAAATTGCTTACTATTGTTATTATATCGTAATGATCAGGTGATCCTGATGCAGGCGAAGATTTCCCGATTGATTACTGCGACTAAAGTGAGTCATTATGGCTGAATGAGTATTTACCCTATGATTCCATGCTTGTATACGATTATAGATAGTGGATTTAAATGATATTGTTGATTGATTGTTGTGTGGGGGTCGAGAAATGTTTGTGTATGTTATTATGTGTTGAGTTGTGAACTTACCTTAAGCACAAATAATGCTTTGTTGTTGTATAGTAATATAGATAATGATTGTGTATACTATTGGATGGTTACATCATAATTGAACTTAACTATACTTGGCTCACGAGAATAAACTGGTACATGCATTGCATAGACTTAATTCTAACCGTCACATCATACAGAGGTAGAGAGAGGCCATTCGAGGGTTATTATTATAAATTTATTGGTTATGTATGATGCATTCGTACAAAATGACTTTACTTTAACCCGCGGGAATACTAGGTGTTGGAAGCACTAACCGCTTAATTAAGGGTCGAGTCTAGAGGTCTCTGTTTAGGGGTTAGTGTGGACTATGGGAGCCCACTAACAATTATACTAAAACTTGCTTTTTATGAAAATAAAAGACTTATTTGATTTAAGTACGGAACGTGGAGTTCCGTAGTAAAGTAAGTTATAGTATAATACCCAGATATGATTGGTGTCTTGTATACTCCAATCCTAACTTCGGAGGGCATTAAATCTGAGTTACGTATATGGATTAGTTAACTATACATATTGTTTGGCATTCTGTTTATCTATTCATTCATATGCGTGAATATAATGTATTTATAACTTACTTGTGGTGTGACTGAGGGTTTTGCTCACTAAGCTTAGACTTACATCCTCTTAGACTTTTGTTGCAGGATGGTTTTATTTGTTGAGGCTGGCTGGGGAATGCTATAAGTTAGCTTAACGAACTGAGCAAGAACGGGCCATCGGGTGTGATAAGAGAACTGACTATGTAGACTTTTACTTATATATTGTTGTTTTGTTAGTAATATAAACCTAGAAGTACTAAATTACTGCTTACTGTAAACTTTGTAGTTTAAATTTTATACAAATAAGCTTATGTAATGATATCATGTGGATTTGTATATTTTTAGGAAGCTAGTGGTTGTAGAACTTTGTATATTGTGTGAAGAGTTCATGATTAGAAGGGTAACCAATCAGGGGTTCTTCATATAATATACGATATTTGCCATGACTAAACCGTCTTCAGTTCGTGACAGTTCCACTCCAAGAATGAGAGGGAAGACCTACCTCTCTTGAATACTCAACTTGCATTTTTGAAGGGGCTACCATCCTGATGGGATGCTTGGGTGGAATATTGAATGAAGAAACCAGCATATGTGATTCTTCTAAAGAAGATAAAGGTACGCTATGCTATTATCACTTCTACTCAATTATGGTTCCTATATGTAAGTGGAATGGAAGTATGGTGGATTATCATTTTCGAAGGGAGTATTCAGAACTTCTAGACATATTATTAAAAGAGGTTCAGTATTCAACACTATCATAAGTATGGTGGGCCTTCTCTATTATTTGGATTTCAACTTCAGTTATTCTTCTTTTCCCTTTTTCCTTTTTTTTTTCCCGAATACTATGTATGTCTTCTCTTGTTAACTTCCTCTCTTATTCTTGTAGGCATAGTTTCATAATCAATAATGCCTCCAGTCAATCTTAATATCCACTTTCAAGAGTTAAAGTTGGTTGAGTGATTCCTTTACAGGGAATTGCCTTTTGGCAAGCAAGCTTTAAGTCTGGTAAGTCCCTACAAGCTTTAAGCACAAGAGGCCTCAAGCGAGTAATAGATTTTACATGAAGAAGCCTCAAGTGAGAATGCCTTAAGCGTAGTAAGCCTTAGTAGGCTTTAAGTGCAGTGAGTATCTTGTATGGCAAACTTTGAATGCAAAAGGCCCCATTAGGCCTTAAGTGGGGTAAGGCTTGTGGTAAGGCTTGTGCGCAACTATCCTATCTTGCAATGAGACTTAAACGAGACTCTAGAATCACCATTAAAGAAGACTTGGTAGGCCTCAAGTGCTACATGAGCAAGAAAGCTTGGAGCATAGTGAGCACTTGGAGCATAATGAGCCCTTAGAGCAGCACGACTTGCACATAACAAGCCTCATGAGCAATAGGCCTTAGTAAGCCTTGCACATTAAGAGTTTTGTTTATAGGGATCTTTGAGTAGATACTTATTCACCATTGAAGAAGACTTGTTTACATGCTCAATCTACTTTTCTCAAGAAGTTATTGCCATTGGGGTAGAGCTATTCTATGGAGTACATTGCCATGAAATCGGGGCGTACGATACTCTTGAAGAAGGCTAGCATCTTTCATGCTACTTTTGCTTAACTGCAATTCTTGCCATGAGCAAGATGGAAACGTGGTAAGCTTAGAATCCTTCATGTTATCATTAATTTTGCTTAACAAAAGTTCTCACATACTAGCGAGAAAGAAGTATGCCAAACCATCATCTCTTAATGGAGTACTTAAACCTACATATTTATTACTTAATGGAGAGAGCAACTCTAGCATTCGAAGACATTGTTAAACTTTTTGAAGTTACATAATTGAGGTTAAACCAGCATTATTATTGCTTTGGTTTCTAATGGAAAACCATGAGTTTATTAAGCTCTCAGGCAAGGTTCCTTTATGGTACATTCTAAGGAGCTTGCTTTCCCTGTTTGACATGAAAGGTGGTTTGAGTACCTCTTGAGGCTGACAATGGTGATCTAGACTTAGTGGATTATAAGGCATCCTTGGTATATTTAGAAGATGTCAATGGTGGTGATGATGATGACATTAAAGAAACAAATGGATCCCCATGAAGTAGTTGACTTTACTCTTTTTGTTAATTTACTAGCTAGGGAAAGAGGGATGAGATTGGTACTTATGCTGGTATGCTACCTACTCAAGTGCATATGGAGGTGAGTAGTGCATTGCACCTATTGATATCTCTCATCTCCCAATTGTAAACATATCTTGTTCAAACTTAGTAGCAACTCGAATGATCGTTCCTTCATTAAAGGAAACTTTATGCTTTGATGAACTTGTTACACTGTCTCGTTTTATGATGCCACTTGAAGTTGTCTTGGTAGCAAGTCATTTGAACATGTGCAAATCATTGTGTGCTTAGGAGGGGATGCCTTCAATTAGCAGCAGCAACAGAAGTCATTATAATTAGTATTCTCATAAGTCATTGAGCTTGTAGCATTTAAGGCTACTTAGACTTTGTGATCTAAGGAGCCACTTAGAGGGCCATTATGAATATAAGGCTACTTAGATTATTGTGATCTAAAGAGCTTCTAGGTCATCTTGTGCATTGAAGCAAAAGTTCTCACTTACAGCGATAATATTCAAGCAATCCCTTTTGAGAAGGTATTTGATCATGCTAAAGTAGCAATAATAGCATTCATTGTCTGAGATTGATAATTCTCTTTCATTAGTCAAGGGGATATTTCCCACTATTCAGCTACTTAAAATTGTCTTACTTAGTCGTGACAACTTGTAATGTGCTTGGGAGACAATGCTCTCACTAGTTTGCATTAGATAAGCTTGTCTTTTCATCATGCGCTTGGGAGTCCATGCTCTTACCAATCAACAATGATGTTTGGCTAAATGTTGCTTAATCGCAAAAGTTACTTAATTGAAAACATCCTATGCTTTTAAGTAGCTATGATGTAAGATGTAGACATTAGGACATTACTTAGTCCTAAGGCGTGGAAGCTCTTGTGTTAAGGCATTGCCTAGTCTTAAGGCATAGAAGCCGACATATATGGGTGTTGCTTAGGCTTAAAACTTAAGAGTTGAGTTGTTGTACATTGGTGATATGAGAGTTTCAGCTTTGGTACTCTTGTAGAGAACTTAGCTTGTATTTCCTTCATATAAATGTCTAAGTCTTCCCTTATTATGAAGAAAGTCCTTAGAGTAGGGGTCATAGACATAAGTAATGAAGCAGGAGCAAAATTAGCATAACAAGTAAGTCTACCTAAGGTTAGGATGGTGGGATTAGATAGAGGAGTGGGCGCATGTGAGTATGGAGAGTCACTTAATTGGACTCTTACATTCCTTATTGTAGGTACTAGATTTTGTCTAAGCTACAACTTGTAGTAAGGGGGTTCATTCATGTCCTCCTTAGGGTATATCTTTTTTAGTAGTAGGAGAGTAAGTTAGTTGAGTAGAGGGGGCTAGTGGCTGTTTATGCAACAACAGTAGAGTCTGGCGGAGCCACTCCAAGTTACGTAGTAATAAAGGGAGCTAACCTTATTATGAGTGAAGCAAACATAGCCATGAAATGATCCAAGGCTTTTGTTGTCTCTTACATAGCTTACATTACCTCCATAATGCCTTGAAGTGGTAGAGATGGGTCTTACTTAGCTTATTTAACATTAATATTTTACTCTTAAGAGATAGCTTTGCTCATAGTAGTCATTCTCCTTTTAGGAGGTGTCATAGCTTTGATATTACTCTTTGTTCCTAGTAGAGTCGCCAAAATGTAGATGAGTAGTTCTAACTAGAGTGCTTACGTGTAAGTCATGCTAGCATCGCGTCATACATGACCTTAAAGTAGATTACACGTAATGAGATGATTAGAGAGAGAATGATAAGGAGAAGGAAAAGATAATCTTGGAGTCTCGAATACATAAGTGACAAATAAGGGAGTTGAGGTGACGTAAGACATCAATCTTGCAGTTCTTATGCAAACTAAGTTCATTCTTTTGTCTGAACGTTGTTTGATCATAAAGAGCAAAGGTTTTACAGTGGAATATCGTTTTTCTAATCTCTAGAGTTGTTGTTAGATAAGGAGAAATAACTAAGTATTTATAGACTTTTAAACTTGATCACATCTATTAGATCGTATTGGCGATTAATAGATGAGATGAAGTTTCACTTATTTTTTAATTATCTAAAAATGAGTTTGTAAGGGCTTAAGGTCAATAGCCTTCTTTATAAGTACATCAGTCTGCCTATGAAAGGTTGGAGACTGATAGGACTAGTCCAATGATCTTTATTTCGAGCCTATTATACTAAATCTTTCTAAATCATCCTAATATAAATCAAACTCTTTAGACTCTATCACTTCATTTAAAGAGTCAGACTCTAAATAAAAATTGAGCTTAGCCTAATAGTTAATGTAATAATTTTAGCCCTCCACAATAGCGATAACTTGTAAATTTATGTATTTTTTTAATCTCAATTTTATGCTACATTTATGTGTGATAAGAAAATATTTATGAAGGACATTTTCAGTGCAAGGGTCATATGAAAAATAAAGATGGTTGGATCACGTTGGAATATTTTTTTTCCAAAACAAATAAAAAATTAATTACAATCCATAATTCATGCCTATCGATTTCAGGTTTAAGCCCACTCATACCCTTATGATTCATGAAGTAGTCGGTCCAACAATGTGCATAAAAGGCCAATTTAAGAAAATGAAAAGGAAGGCCCCTTGCACCGCGTCCAAGCTAGTTGATAGCCATGACATGATCCATAAAGACAATCATTGCCCACGTTTCATTCTCCAGCGAGTCATTTTTCTTAGTTTCCGTTTTTATATTTTATGAAATCGTTTCTACGTTTATCTTAATTTTAATTTATATTTTTTAAAATCTGATCTATTATGAATAAACTGTAAATTTAATAATTTAAATTTAAAAATAAATAATAAAATAAAAAACGAGATCGATTTTATCGTAATAACCAACCGACGTAAAATCTCTTTACCGTCAAAATAAAAAAAAAGGACAAAGCCCATTCGCGGTTAACAACCTCCACATAAGGTAGCACGTGGAGAAACTGAGAAGCCGTAAGACGTGAAGAGACATATTTTCAGAACGCACGAGAAAAATTAAAATTACAATCAGTGACAGCGACAGGATGAGCCGAACGGGGCCATTCATGAAGCCGACTACGATTCAACTTTGCATTAGGGCTTCAATTTCTTTTTCTTTTTTCTTATTCCGTACACACTTTAATTTAGAAAAATCAGCTTTTTCCCCTTTCTTTTTTAATGTCATATTTTTATTTTATTGCGTACATTTTCAATGCAGTCATGTGTGAAATTATTTTACTTGAGAAATTGATGAAGTTTAATTACTAATTATATTTATGATTTTATTATAGTATAATTAGATGCTTGGATCATTCTTGTTGAATCTTGATACAATGATCTTTTGTTTAAAGTCCAAAACATAAGATTATAAAATGTGTTTTTGAAATAAAAAACCATTTTATGAATTAATAAGATTCATGTTTAATTAAATTAGTAAACTTAGAAAATTGTAACTATCTTTGCCCCTATACCAAAAAATTCGGGTCCTACCCATCAAAACTGACCTCACCAATATAAAGTTTGTTTGAAAACGATAGAAATTATTTTTAAATCCTTAAAATTTTTAACTTAATACCCAAAGTAGACCCTAGTATGCTTGAAGACTCTAAGAGTTTAAAAGGCTAGTTAGGATGAAAACCTTAATATAACAATTAAAGATTTAATCATGTATAAAATTTTTAGATACTAAATGTATATAAACACTTGAGATTGTATTTGAAAGTGATAAAAACTCTAAAACTATAACTTTAAGAATATAAAGGTACTAATTCACTATAATTTATCCTAAAATCCTATTTACTAATATATCTATATCATACTAAATTATTAACAAATAATTAAGATAACTTTTAATTATTCATAAATGCTTATAATACTAATTTAATTTACTAGAAAACTAAGATATTGTATTATAGATTGCATTCATCTTTTAATCATATAATTAGGTTATTATTATATAGAGTTAAGAGCTTAGTTGATGATTATACTATATATAGTGGGTATTAGTATCATAAATGATATTTTTCAAGATAATTATACTAAGTACCATACTAAACGACATATATAGGATATGAATACTTAGAGGAAGATTTCATTAACTATTTTTACTAATAATTTTAATAAACTTCACATTTCCTCACATTTCCTTAATTTTCCTCCTAATTTTCCTTAATTACCTCATTATGTACACACAAATTATATGCAATTTTAAGAAAATTGACTAAGTCAATATTTAACCAAGTCAAAGGTTAACATTTGGCTAAGTTAAAGCTTGATTAAGTCAAAATGTTGAGAAAGTCAACAAATATGTCATTGTCATCTAGAGTTTTTTTTCCTTTTTCTTTAACTTTTTACACATTTTTTTGTCCAATTTTGTCCCCTTTGTTGTCATTCACTTTATCCTCATCTAGACCCCACTTGTTTTCATTTTCACACATTAAGTATTACACAAAACGAAGCTCTTTTCCCCCATCTTCAAATCGTTACCCTCTTTTCCTTTCATTCCTTTCTGAATTTCAAAACTTACTTTCATATTTCAAGGACAAAAGGTATGTTTCATGTGATTTTTTTCATCTTATGTAATAGCAAGTTGTATGTGTTAGGTTAGCTTGAAGTTTATACGTAATATGTACATGTGTGTTGACTTGTATACATGTACCTAAGTTTAGGAATACTTAGGTATAAGAGTAGAATACATATACTATGATGACACATGTAAGATCTTTATGTGTGTATTTTGGTAGAAAACACAATATAAGTATAGTTATGCATATGGATAAGTATAGGAATACATGTACACATATAGTATGTATATTCATATGGACTGACTAGGTATATACTATTAGAATACATAATACGGATATATATATATATACATAAGTAAGAATAAGAAAACCAATTGTACATAAACTTAGTAAGCCATGTACATAAATAACCTAAAATGATGAATATACTAACTATACATACATATACCTAGCTAAATAAGCCCCTAAAGTACAAAAATATGGAATTTGTGAAGATTTCTTATGGGAGTATATTAAGTATACGAAAATATGTATAAAAATACGTATGTAACCGTATGCATATATGGGTATATGTACTAGTATATGTATAAGTACATAAGTATACATACAAGCATATTAGAAGTATAAGTATACACATAACCTATGTATCGAATATAAAAGAGTATAAGTATAAAATATATATAAGTGATGACATAATTCTATAAAATAGTAAAATATAAGATAATATAATAAAATAATATATATATGTATATATATATACATGTATATATATGGGCCGAAACTTCCTTAAGCTCTTAATACCCATCTTAAATTGAATCAACCTTATTTAAGTCCATAAATTAGTAATCATAATGTAAAATCATTTAAGTGTAAGAATTTAATAGCTAATTAGACCATTAAGTACTAAAATAAGATATAAAACTAGACAGCAAGAATATTTAAGTTTCAATTGTTAAAATTTCAATAAATCTAATCCATATTGTAAAACATGAGTATTAACATCCAAAACGGACATCACTATGTGAATGTACGTCCGAAAACGATTAAAAATGACTATAAACTTGTAAATATCGAAGATAAAATGAAAAAGTCATTTACAATTAGTGATAAAGATTAATTTGATATAAAAACTGATAGTAACTCGAGTAGAATTTGGTAGATAGATATTTAAAACCATTAATTGATTCAATTACTTATTATCGTCTTTATCTCGTAATGATTAGGTGATCTTAACGAGGGTTTGGATCTTTTGACCGATTATTATGATAAGCATGAGAAACGTCAAGGCTAGGTGAGTACTCCTGATGACTTTATACTTGTTTGTGCTTATAGTTAGTGCATTTAAATTGAATATTAATAACTTGATGTATGAGGTTTCGTGATATGCATGTATTTGATATTGATTGATTACTGTGAGAAATATTGTTAAATACGATAATTGATTATTTGATTATATGATTGATTGTTACATGGTTTGGATGATTTGCCAATATTGATTGATCGCTTCATAATTTGACTTAATTATATTTGGCTTATCTTAAATTAAAAGGGTCATGCATTATCCATGCATTGCATTACTTATTTCGGCCGTTACTTTACTCGAAGGTAAAGAGAAGCTTTGCGGAGGTTGTTTATATATATTAAATTGCTTCTGTATGGTATACTTGTACAACATGACCTTACCCAAACCTATGGGCTTACTAGGCGAAGGAGACGCCAACCGTATGGTTAATGATTGAGTTTAGAGATCTTTACTGTAGGGTGTAAATGTGGATTGTGGGGGCCACCTCATCGTTAGGCCTGAGATTTTGTGTATTATTAGACTTCTAAGAAATGGAAATATATTTTGTGAAATATGAAATTCAAATTATGGTTAAAAACCCAGGTACTAGAGTCCGGTTGTGATTGGTGCCAATGTATCTCTAACTCTTATCTCGGAGGGCGTTAAACTCCGATGTTATATGTAGCATCGGTCAACTGTATATATTGTTTGGCATACTGCATGTACATGCATTCATATGATTGTAATAATTTAGTTGATAATTTGCTTGCCAGTATAGTATGAGGGATAACTCATTAAACTTTTGTAACTTACTCTCCAATAGTTTTTTTTTTACAGGTTGATAGATAAATAGATATAGGTTAAGAGCCGAGTGTTGAGTGCAAGTACTGAGATATTTTAGAGGTTGGAATTAGAGAGAAATTGATTAGTTCATGTGAAACTTTAAATGTAAATACTATTTGTGCACTTAGATTTTTCAACCTTATTAAGTTTGAACTTTTAAGTTTATATTACTCGATCTTATCATTTAGTAGGGAATACCGATTCTTTATGGTTTTGAGGAACTGTGGGATATCGGACATCCATAGTTATTTATATTTATATATATATGTTATAATAAGTTAATTACTTAAAAATCAGTAATCTTAGTGATTTATTATTTAAAGTCTTGCAATATTTAATTTGTAAAGCGGTTTCTATATCATGGGTGCACACGTGACATATAAATTTTTAAGTAATCTTATTAGGCCCTCTTTAGGGTCTTGACATTATCTATAAAAATACGAAAATCGAAGTTAAAAGAAGAAAATTATGATAAAATTAAGTTTAAGACTTAATCAAAAAATTGTAGCAAGAACTAAATAAATGGCTCCATAATTGATCTTAAGCTTATTAGCTTTTAAATTTCTTATCATTAGGTGATTGGAGCTTGACTCAAACCTTCCCATAGATTATTACAATCTTTAGACGACATAGTAAAGTAAGTATATGTATGGTTATGTATTGACTTTTGATTATAGTACAATTGCACTAGAATAAAGATGATAAATGGAATGCTTTGGGATTTTGGGTAAATTGCATGTGATTGAGTTTGTTTGCCATATTTGTATGACAATACAATAAAATATGATATGACTTTATGTTGTTGATATGTACATAATTGTATCCTGATTCTGCAAGCTTAAGATATTTATTGAACCTAGCTTAATTATGTTTAGCTTATAATTAAATATGATATGCATAGCACGAAGGACATTATATTATATTGATCGTCACATCACATGTATATGATGGAGGGGTCTTACAAGGGTTGATTTATTTTATTATATATAAGTTTTTATATGATATATATGTAAAACATGACTCTGCCCTAGACAGTAGGATCACTAGGTGCTGAAAATGCCAACCACTTGATTAAGGTTGTGTCTTAGAAAGTCACGCTTAGGAGTGAGTAAACTATATCTATTATTCATGTCTACACCTTTGGTTGTAGAATTCGAGACTCAAGAAAAATGTGATATCAGGTGAGAAAAAGAGAAAGAGTGGAAGTAAAAACATTGCGAGACATAAGGGTGGAGGGTAAGTGGATCCTAAATTTGATGGTACAATTAACTTTGATCCTTGCTTCGAGGGCGTAATACAAAGATATATGTAGTTACCGCTTTGGCTACATACATATTGTTTGAGCATATGGTTATTTATATTGCATATGTTTATTAATATAACTTGTTTGCCTATTTGCCTATTGATATGGTGTAAGAGAAATTTACCAAGTTAGGTGTAGCTTACACGACATCTGGGTAGTTCCTAATCGAACCATGCTTGAGGTCAATTTGGGATACATGAGAGCATGAGGGAAGGTTGAGAGAATTTAGTTTCATTTGATAGATTCCCCTATTTCTATTTGTAATTTTAGTAGCTTAAAGACTACCGTGGTTATTTTCGATATGTCTATACCTACTTTATTTTATGGGGCTCATGCCCCCTATCTTAAATGTTATGGTTATGATGGAAATTTTAGGTAAATTAATATTTTTGCTATGATTTAAGTTGGTACACCTAGATTGCTATCTAAGTGTTTGGAGTTTGCATTGTATGTCATCTTGAAGGTTCCTAATAAATAAAGGAGTTAATCTCGAGTCTTTATACGGTATATGGCAGTTTTCTATGACCAGAATATCCTTTGAGGTGTGATAAGATTCTAAACAAATCTTAAAGATTAAGTAGATATTACAAAAATTCTATAAGTATGAAGCCTAGGAATGAAATTTTACAATAAAATCTCAGGATTAAAATTAAGCAATATCATAAAACGCGAAAGCTTTATTATTCCAAGGATTAGAATCATATTTTAAGCATCATAATTGTACAAAGATCGATGCCATATTGGTGAAGGAAAGGTACGTTTAACACTTGTAGATGCAGTCGCAAAGATAGTACGTCTTTGTCATGTCCAAAATGCATAGTCCCCCGGCTAGTGATCCATGTTTCTGCGTACATTCCGCTTTACACTTATACGGGTCACACGGAGTACCAACATTCAGTATCTCCTGACACGATCTAACAACCCATCCAATTCCACGAAGAGCCGACATACCTGCAATAATATTTCAATACCTTCGTATTGATATTTTTGCCCTAATTTACAAACCCAACAGACAATATGGTACGTCTTTGCTTGCATGCTTGTATAAAAGGAAAAAAAGAAAAAAAAATAATAATAAAACCATCACATTCTCTCGACAGGTCGTAAAAACGGGTCTTACTCCTGGTACAGCATATATATATATATGTAAATAGGTCAATGAACAAACCTGAGATCAAGAGGGCAAAGACGAAAAGATGACAAGCGAACCAGAGGGTTTTCATCATCTTTGTCTTGTTTTTGGCTAAAGAAGAGTGAAACACCCGTAATATGATTTAAATTGTGAATACTCTACACGAAAAGCACGAAAACATATATTTATAGGGTGCATATGCATCATTTATTGTTTCCATGTATTTTCTTAGTAATTTCCTTTGTTGGGTATATGATTCTATGGAAAAGGAAACATTTACTTTTAAGGAAAAATGAAATTTTGCTGATAAAAATCTACTCTGAGTGAACCTGTTTTGCCATAGAAGGTTATGGGTACAGAATCTTGTAGATTGGGAGTTGGATTTAGAATCACATTAACGCTTGTTTTATAAAATATACATATAATATATACATTCTTCGTTTATAATTAACTTTTCTTTTTCTAAACTTAAGGGCCACCTTGAGCCCCGCCTGGATTTGTTCTTGGCCATAGATAATAAGGGATGAAACTAATTCTTATTTTCAAGCGATTTCTTCAGTCACCGCACCCTTGATAATTCTCTAAAGATAATGACATCTTTAAATATTCTTAAACCAGATTTCCTCATTAATCCATGTTTAATTTTGCAGCCATTTTTCCTTTTCATATTATAAAAGAAACTGCTACACATTTATCACTAAATAACACTTACTTTGGTTTGATGAAGGACAATGATTTAAATTATAGGGCCATTATGGTTGTATTATATGTTTTTCTTCATCTCCCAAACACACATAAGTGGCTATTAATTATTTGTCATTTCTCTGTAACATTTATATTGTGTCTTGGTTGTGCATCGTGTGCACACTGCTTCTAATAGTCCGATCATGGTAGGTAAGCAGCAAACAACTCTTTGATCGCAATGCCCTGTTAAAACCACAATCTAACTCCTAGGATTCTATGATCTTACGATTTATAAGACATTTTCTAATTAAAAATGATTATATAATCATTTAGGTATAAGCTTTTTGTAAAATTATGAGTTTGGGTATGCCAACAAGTCTCATGATTCTATATGTTCCAAATCTATGCAAAATTGTGAGTTTGACAATTATGGACAATGAAATCATGCATTTGGCACTCTAAATCTCTCATCACATATTCTGATAATTTCCTTATGTCTTTACAATTATGTATTATAATTGATCATGTTAGGATCTGGTGTAACTTGATAGTATAAACAAATGTAATTGTATGAATAAATGGAAAAGATTGAAATAAAAAAAAAAAAACTCCTCGAGGGGATTTTTGAAAGAAACTTTTATGAATTGATTGGACACATTTGGTTTCTACTAAAATGCTATTTTTAGTGTTTCCTAAAGTTACTAATTTCTTAACTAATCTTACTAATTGTAAATATTTATTGATGACCTAACTGGTTTCATTTTTGAATTGATTGGATACATTTGGTTTCTACCAAAATGCTATTTATAGTGTTTCCTAAAATTACAAATTTGTTAACTAATCTTACTAATTGTAAATATTTATTGATGACCTAATTGATTTCATTAAATTCATAAGACTCTTAACTAATTTTACACCAAACTAAATCATAACAATTGCTCTCAATCTTGACACAAATCTTATCCTCAAGTTTCAAAGAAATCAAGAAAAGAAAAGAAAACAATCTTTATGTAAGTGTGTCTAATCATAATAAAAACTCATCAATTGGAGTAAGGGCATAAAAGTTGTCATCTAGAAATTGAATTTCACAAACAATGGTTTCGATGTTCGAGTACAAACCATATCGCATAATCAATATGGCATACCTATCAAGCCGTGAAATCATTAGATTATTTTTGTCTTCTTGATCATAACAATTGCTTGGGATGCCATTCTTATAGTGATAGTGTTTTTGACTTCTTTTGACGTAGGTGAATATTACCGGACATAACCTTTCATGACTTTCTTAAGACAACCTACGGTAATATCATGTTTATTTTCTTTTTGACAGTTGTCGATTCCGCACTTCAATGTCAATATTTTCTTGAACATTTTTTCACATTAAGATCTTGCATAATATCAGTCACTCAATGTCATTCTATGCAATAAGTTTAAAAGTTTCTTATGAATTTTCTTTACCCATAGCTTCTACAATTAGTATGGTATTTTCTTCTTTTTAATTCATTAATTGCTATTCTTCTATACATTTAACAATTACTTCTTACTTACCTTTAAGACTTTCTTTTAACAATTGTGTGTCCT
This sequence comes from Lumnitzera littorea, assembly GCA_024138015.1. NCBI lineage: Eukaryota > Viridiplantae > Streptophyta > Magnoliopsida > Myrtales > Combretaceae > Lumnitzera > Lumnitzera littorea. The sequence continues at coordinate 31,571,952 of JAMXBB010000003.1, forward strand.
TTTGTATTTCATGTATATCTTCTTCTACTTCCTTTATGTCCTCTTGTACTTCCTTTATATATATCTATTTATGCACATTTTCTTAGTAGAAGTACTATTATTAGGATATCATGTAACTTGATAGTATGAACAAATAAAAACGATTGACATTGTCTTCGGTTTGAGTTAAAAGACAAACTCATATAGAATATTCTTATAAAAATCTTTATGAATTTTCATTTATAAGCTCAATGGATAAATTTGGTTCTACCAAAATCTATTTATACTATTTCCTATAACCACTAATTTCTTAACTAATCTTGTTAGTTATAACTATTTACCAAGGACCCCTAACTAATTTTATTAAATTGATAGTGCTCTAACTAATTTTACACCGAATTATATCATAACCACTCGTGAATATTATTTCTACTATTACACTTGTATCCATTTGGTCTTCCTTTCCTACTTCCATTCTTCCATTTCAGTATAGGTAGTTTCCTAGTCATACTTGCTTAGGTGTATCATTCTTAACCATAAGAGATATGTTAATAAGGTAGCGACCACCGAAATTAAGGATCCCCGACGTCGTTGAAAATCTCAAGGGTACGCGGTTCTTGAGATTTAAACAAACAGTCTTAAGATCTCACGCATTGAGAATAGGGACTTTCATGCTCTCAATATCTCATCGGTCAAATTAGCACACATGGCATGAATAACGTGTTTCGTGTAATAATCTTTTTACAAAAGATATATGTAAAGCCAGAAAAATTAAAAAAAAAGGAAAAATAAAATAAGGATTTAGTAGGGCTTATATGACTTGTAATTAACCAATGCCTATAATGGCATTTTAGTTAACAAGAGTTTAGAACTCCTTAACCTTAACTTTCTCTTTATAAACCCATGTTTAAAAATAGAGAGCTCTTTTCATTGTCATTGAATAGGAGACCCAAGTAACATATCTTAAGCTCTTGAGTATAAAAAATGGCGCTTGAATGCAAGATTTGCCACAAAAACATGTAATCAAAGTAAGATAATTAGAGATGGTGTTGTGATTTTCGTTTTTCTACAAAGGGAGGAGTGAAAAACCTCGTTGATTTTATGTTTTGCAACATGGTGAAGGGTTAGAACAATTCTTGATTGTTGTTCTAGTGGAGAAAACAAGTAAGCAATCCTAAACTCAATGTTTTAATGTTAGTTTTGTGGAGATAGAAAAGTTAGGGTTGTTTGTTCAATGATTGGATATGTGATTTGTTTGATCTTGGTGTTTGAAGGGTTAAAATTGATTGTGTAGAGGTAGGGTAATTTGTTAGGGGTGTGGATGATGTTATTTGGGTGGTTTGGAGTGGCGTTTAAAGGAGAAAAACTTTGTTTAAGAGTAACGTGGCTAAGGATCACAGCCGTAGTCATGATCGTGATCTTCTTAAGGGTGTTGTTACGAGTTGTGCATTGAAAAGAAAATTTAGGACAAGAGAATCATAACCAAGGCTTATGGTTGTGATCCTTACCTGTGTTCTTCCTGTAGTACAAGAACAAGAACTACAATCAAAGTTCACGATCGTGATTCTTGTTCGTATACTTGTATTACCATTTGTCGAGCCTGGTTTTTCACCTTCTCGGTTTTTTTTTTTTTTATAAAATTAGGTTTTTTTTTAAGCCGATCAATACTAAACCCTACCTATTTAATATTGACCTTCAATTAAGGTTTAAAGAAGACCATTTTTCCAACTTAAAAAGTTTTGGAGTTGCCACTCGACCGAAGTCGGGAGAAGGTGTTAAGTTATAACCAATTAAGTGGATTGGTTATAACTCAGTCATCGGTCTATTGATTTAAAAAAACCAAGTTATAAATATGGTTTTTTGAAAACTAAAGATTTGGATTCGAGGGCTAATTTATTAAACCCTAAACGAGTACTACTTTTAACTTTTCGAATTTAATTTCGCTTTTCGAATAATTTCTAAAAAATCTAATTATGATACGTGCAACTAAATTGATTAATTTACATAAATATCTAAAAATGGGAAAAATAAAACTTTCCATATTTTAAGTCGCTCCATACTTGTGTACGGGTGCCTACGTACCCGCTATTCGGGATCAGACGCACATAGTTCTTTTATAAAAAAACTTTAGTGGATGGTTTGATTTTAATTTTTGAAAAAGGGTTGCATTTATGTTTTTACCCAGTTCAATTTATCCAAGGAAATTCTTTTAAAAGGGTCCTAATAGGTGTTTTATTTTTAGAAACTCTAAAATAGTCTTAATTTGGAAAAAAAGGCCTATTTTATTTTCATTTATTTTTAGAAAAATTAATTTTTCTAAGTGAGAATGATTTTTGTTTACTAACCTATTTATTTATTTTTATTTTTATTATATTATCTTATTTATTTTATACTTAATCTATATATTTTTATTAAAATAAATAAATAGACTACTTCCTTTCTTTTTTTTTTTGTTCTTTTTTCTCTCTTTTTTTTTCATTTATAACATTTACAAATAAACAAATGAATAAATAAATAAAAAATAAAAACAAAAAATCGGGTCAGCTTTAATTGGCTCAAATGGCTTGGATTGGCTCATTTTGGCTTAGATCGGCTTGATCGGCTCACTTCGGCTTGAATCGGCTCACTTTGGCTTGAATCGGCTCGATCGGCTCACTTCGACTTGAGTCGGCTCGCTTCGGCTTGGATCGGCTTGGAATTGGCTTGGTCGGCTTGAGAAATCTGATAGTGGTGGTTTTCGTAAAAATACCGTAGGGAATGCTATCCTAGAGAGAGAGGAACCATGCTAGAGAAAGGAAACTTTGATTTTTGTTTTTCTAAAGTATTTCGAAGTTTTTATTGTGTTTTGAAAATGAAGAGTAGACCTCTATTTATAAGTGTCATGGTTGTGTTAAGAATGGAAAAAATTAAATTTAATATGATTTTCTTCCAATTTTGGATTGAATGAACTTGGACAATATGTGGTACCAAATACATAGCTGCACGTGTATGAATGTGTCGGAGTGTCTTGGAGTGTGTCTATCATACTTACAAGTGAGTTAGCAAATGAGGTGGCGATGATGTAGCCCGTGGCGTAGCGATGACATGGCAATGAAGTAAGAAAAGAAAATAAAAGATACATTTTGCACCTTCCATGGGTTGAACCCAAGATCTTCAAGTTATATGCAATATCAAGTTCAGATGCTTATTCAACTGAGCTATTAGTTTTTCCTTATTTATATGTGTAATTAATTGCATATATGGACTAGATCAGTCTGAGCTAGATTCAAATCTAAGCATAGACCGAATAGCTTTTTATTCAAAACTATTGAAATTGAAATTAAAATTATATTCTATTTAAACAACTTAAAAATTTATTATTTTCTAAATACCCTATTTTATTTTGTGACTTTTCAAATTTCTTTTTTTTTTTTGTATTTTTTCTAAATTTCTTATTTTTTTTGTATTTTTTCTAAATTTCTTATTTTTTTGTACTTTTTCCTATTTTCCTATTTTTTTAAATATTTTTCTAGAATTCCTATTTTTTCTAAATTTCTTCATTTTTTTCGGGCTTTCTTTAATTTTCTATTTTTTTTGAACTTTTTCTAATTTAAGACCCTATAACCTAATTTGAAAAATAAAAGGGGAGCAAAAATTAGATGTCTATAGTTGCCTCTCTTTATGGTAAAGTTTTGAGTAAAACTTTACCATAAAGATAAAACAGACATTATTTTTACCCCAAAAGTAGATTTTATTCTAAGAAGCGTTGAAGCACTACAACTAGCTAGCTATTCTAGGTCTAATCCATTGGGGATTTAGAGAAGAGAGGGGTGATGCTCTAAGAGCTGGTTGAAAGACTGAAAGAAGAATTGAAGTTTGGTTATGCTCGAGGTTAAACTGGCAAAGTGCTCGAAGAGCTAGCTAAGGCCCTAAGAAGAATAAGCAAACTTGGTCGTGCCCTAATGAGCTGACTAACTAAAGTGGGCAAAGCGCTCCTAAAGCTGGCTAATACCTTAAAAAGGATGAGCAAACTTAGATACCCTGAGAAGGATGAGCAAACTTGGTCGTGCCCTGATGAGTTGACTAACCAAGGCGGGTAAAGCGTTCCTAAAGCTGGCTAATACCTTAAGAAGGATGAGCAAACTTGGTTGTGCCTTAATGAGCTGATTAACCAAGGCGGGCAAAGCGCTCCTAGAGCTGGCTAATACACTAAGAAGGATGAGCAAACTTGGTCATATCCTAATGAGCTAACTAACCAAGGCGGGCAAAGCGTTCTTAGAGCTGGCTAATACTCCAAGAAGGATGAGCAAACTTGGTCATGTTCTAATGAGCTGACTAACCAAGGCAGGCAAAGCGCTCCTAGAGCTAGCTAATACCCTAAGAAGGATGAGCAAACTTGGTCGTGCCCTAATGAGTTGACTAACCAAGGCCGGTAAAGCTTGTTGTGCCCTAATGAGCTGACTAACCAAGGCAGGTAAAGCGCTCCTAGAGTCGGCTAATACCTTAAGAAGGATGAGCAAACTTGGTCGTGCTTTAATGAGTTGACTAACCAAGGCAGACAAAGTGCTCCTAGAGCTAGCTAATACCCTAAGAAGGAAGAGCAAACTTGGTCGTGTTCTGAAGAGCTGACTAACGAAGGCGGGCAAAGCGCTCCTTAAGCTAGCTAGTACCTTAAGAAGGATGAGCAAACTTGATCGTGCCTTAATGAGCTGACTAACCAAGGCGGGTAAAGCGCTCCTAGAGCTGGCTAATACCCTTAGAAGGATGAAACAATGCCTTAAAGGCTAGCTAGAACCCTAATAAGAAAGGGATCAATGCTTTAAGAGTTGACTTGAACCTTAAGAGAAAGATGAGACAGCGCCCTAAAGGCTGGTTGGAACCTTGAAAAGAAAAAGAGAGGGATCAGAGCTCTAAAAGCTGGCTTGAACCCTAAGAGAAAGACGGGACAGTGCCTTAAAGGCTACTTAGAACCTTAAAAGGAATAAAGAAGGGTCAGTTCTAAGAGTTAGCTAACACCCTAGAAAGACGAGACAACGCCCTAAAGGCTAGCTGGAGCCTTAAAAAGAATAAAAGAAGGGTTAACTCTAAGAGCTAGCTAACACCTTAGAAAGACGGGACAATACCCTAAAGGCTAGCTAGAGCCTTAAAAAGAAATAAAAGAAGGGTCAGCTCTAAGAGTTAGCTGACGCCCCGGAAAGATGGTACAACGCTCTAAAGGCTAGCTAGAGCCTTAAAAAGAATAAAAGAAGGGTCAGTTCTAAGAGCTAGCAAACACCTTAGAAAGATGGGACAATGCCTTAAAGGTTAACTAGAGCCCCAAAAAGAAATGAAGGAAGGGTTTGTGCCCTAAGAGCTAGCTAACATTGTAGAAAGATGGGACAATGTCTTAAAGGCTAGTTGGAACCTTGAAAAGAATAAAAGAAGGATCAGAGCTCTAAGAGCTAGCTTGAACCTTAATAGAAAGACGAGATAATACCCTAAAGGCTAGCTGGAACCCTAAAAAGAATAAAAGAGGGATCAGCTCTCTAAGAGTTGGCTTGAACCCTAAGAAAAATGATGAAGGATTGAAGACCTAATGTAAGGCAAGCAACCTGTTTCAAAAGACACTTTTGCTTAGAAAAGTATTTACAAAGAGATTGTTGAAAAACCATTATGAAAAAGGAAAAGAGTAGAGATAAGCCCTTTGATTTGAAAAAACAGTTTGAAGGATGTTAAAAACCATAATTGAGGAAGAATGGCTTAAACTAGAAAAAAGAAACCTTAGAAAGGAAATGGATGACATGGATTAAAAACTTAGCTATTCGAGCCGACATGGATTTAGATAAAAGATTTTGTGATCAGCTTTTACTTTCTCTCTCTTCTTTTTTCATTTTTATTTTTACTTTTTTTTTTTGAAAGTTTTGCCAACAGGTATAAACTCTTATTAAGGAATAATCTTATAAACAACCCTATTTTTGGTAATCATGTGGAACTTCTTAATGCCCCTGTCCCTAGGGCTTCTCTTAGGGCTTTTGTGATCTTAAGCCATTCCTTTCTTAAGGAGAAGGTAACTCACAATTAGTTTAGTCAAAGAGGTCTTCCTTACTAACTCTTGGTTTAAATTACACTCTTGACTTCAGTTCCAAAAATTATAGTTCATTTTGTAAGTGATACTCTTTGACCAATCCGTTAGGTCTTTTTTGGTTTACCCTTATGAATTTAAGATTTTGGTTTCAAAAAAGATTAATGAAAAGGCTTGTTTTAATAGAAACACTTTTATCAATCCCAGGTGTACAAATCAAGAACCTTAGGGAAAAATTAAAAGCATGCTTGCCCCTATTTCAAAAACAATTTTTATTAAAGATAAATTATCTTTTAAGATTTGAAGAGCTTTTACATGTATAGGGGGGGGTTATTGTAGGTGGGGAGGCCTTATGTGATTTAGTATAGGTAGGAGAGGCTTCAAAGTATCAGTACGGATATGGAAATTTGGGTTTCTGGGCGTAGGAGTATGATTTAAGGCCTTGTGTTTTCTGAGGCTGTTTGGGCATTGACTCCTAGCCTTTTTGATTTAGTTTAGTTGCCCTTATTAGGATGTGAAACATTTCTTGGGGCATTTTATCCTATACTTCTAGGCCCAATTCTTTGGCTTTTTTTTCTTCTCTCTCTTTTTTTCTTTTTTAATTGCTTCACCTTACTATCTCTTATTATTTTTCTCTTTCCTTTTAGCCCCAAGAGTGACTATTTCCATTGATGATTCAAGGCCTTAATTCCATAGATTTCAAGTGTATGGGCTTGAGGTGGTTGAAAAAGGAAATTGACTCTTCTTCATTTCAAAGAAAAATAATTTATCAGAAATAAAAGTTGTTTTTGAATTAATGTTATTTAGACAAGCATAAACCAATCTTACCCTTATCTTCTACTCAATGACGCCAACCTCCGAATTGCCTCATTGCGAGGTGGTTCTTGATATGGTTTAAATTTAGAAATTCTCTATATAGGTCCAACGGGGTGAACTACAGATAATTATGTTTAGGATTTACAAGTGAATGCCTAACTTCACTTCAATCTATGTATCACATTCAAAGTGAAGCTCCTTTAAGGAATGAGTCCAAAATATCCTCACAATTATGTCGCTCAACTTTCGAAGTGTTTTAGGTCGGTGTATAAGATATAGCTTGCCTCTTCTCATCCTAAACTTTTCAAAAAGGGAGTTACCAGTTCCTTAAGGAGGAGTCTGCTTTTTTATTTGCCTAGGATCGGGCTTTGACCTTAGTTTCTCAAATCATGCCTCAGTATTTGATTTTGTGTTCTAGTTCGATTCATAATTGAGCTTAGCTTTCTAAATAGATCAAAGGTTTTGGCTTGGCTTGGTTACTTTTAGGAGTTGAGGATTGTGCTCAGGTCGGCAGCCTTGATGGGCTATGGCTCATGTTCGGATTGGTTGGCTGGCCTAATGGCTTGTGTTTGGGTAAGCTGGTGTTTAGGTTGAATGCTTAGCCAAGTGGCCTGTGTTTGGGTAGGTTACTCGAATGGGCCTAAGTTTAGCGTTGGCCAAGTAGCTTATGTTTGGATTAGATGGTGATAAAAGGCTAGGTCTGGTGTAGGTTGAAAGCTAAATGTTTGGGCTGGCTGCTTGAGTGGGCCAAATGGCTCATGTTTGTTTAAGGGGCTCATATTTGGGGTTGAATGGGCTAAGGGACTCGTATTTGGCTTGAATGGGCCAAGGGCCTCGTGCTTGGCTTGTATGGGCTAAGGGGCTTGTATTTGGTTTCCTTAATAGGTCGAGGGACCTTGTGTGGTTTGAAAACTAAGTATTTAGGTTGGTCACTTGAGTGGGCCAGAGGCTTGAGCTTGTGCTGGTTCCTTAGGCTCATAAGCATTTATAGTTGTTGGCAACTTTTATTTTCATTTATTTTTGTTTATTTTTATATTTTTTTTAGAGAGAGAAAGGTAAAGTTTCTTTTTAGAAAATAATTTACAAATAAGGATAGTGGTTATTTTTTTATATATATATTTTTGAGTTTCTATTTACGAGTCTATGGATTTTGTTTACATTTTTCTAAATGAGATTGAATGGTGGTTAAATGGAAGACTATTTACAAAGACGGTAATTTAAAAAAATGATGAACGATGAATTAAAGAGAGCTTTATTATTTTTGAAAAAGGAAGACGAGAATACCAAAAACAAAGGCAGAGAACCTAAACTTTATTCAGGAATTTTTATTTTAGGCTCCTTAGACTTGAATTAGAAAGACCCTACATTAAGTTTCGTAAACGGGCCTTAAGGTCTTCTATCATCTCATAAATATTCCCAATGACCTGTGCCAAAACGGACCTTAAGGCTTAGTTGTGAGCTTCAGAACACTTAAGCTTTTCTTTCAAATAGGTGATTTCATCTCTTAGCACCTATTCGCGGAACCTAAAGGCGTCCAATAGCCTATTACTTGGCTGATCGTTCACTTAGTTGTTTGCTATCCTAAGTCTACACATTTTACGGACAAGGATCAGTTATCGATGCAATGATAGAAAAACAAAAACATGAAAATATGCAGATGTTAGGGTCACTTGGGTTAATATATTACTTCTTAAGTTGCAACCCTACTGTAATTTTCGAAAACTTGTTTGCAAAAATTCTTAAACGATCAGTAAGGCTCCAATTTCTTAAGGGTAGTGTATTAACTCAAGTTTGGAATGAAGTATATGCAATTAGGGTGGGTTCTAAAAGGTCCTTAAGCTCTATAACTTCACTTGTTTTTTAAAAACACTTTCATTGGTCACATGAGCTTAAGTAGGGTAACCTAATCGGCCTTGAACGGTGGTTGCCCCACTATGCACGTAACTTATACAATAGCCCCCCTCTTAAGGTCTTAAGATGGCCTGGGTCTGACTACATCTAACCTACATCTTTGATGCAACAAATGAAACCCCATGCCCCAGTACATGTTATTTATAAAATAAATATGCTAATTAAAACAAATATATACACGAAGCCAACAATAAATATATAAAGAAATAAATAAATAACTAAACAATGTATGTAATTTGAAAAGCGATTCTAATTTCGAAATGTTTTTACGTGGTTAACCCTCTTGATGGTCCCTAGTGGAGTCGTCAAGCTGTCGAGCCTGGTTTTTTACCTTCTCTTTTATTTATTTATTTATAAAATTAGGTCTTTTTTAAGCAGATCAGTACTAAACCCTACCTATTTAATATTGACCATTGACTAGGGTTTAAAGAAGACCATTTTTCCAACTTGAAAAGATTTGAAGTCGCCACCTGACCAAAGTCGGGAGAAGGGGTTAAGTTATAACCAATTAGGTGGATTGGTTATAACTCAGCTATCGGTTTATCGATTTAAAAAAACCAAGTTATAAATATGGTTTTTTGAAAACTAGAGATCTGGATTCGGGGGTTAATTTATTAAACTCTAAACAGGTACCACTTTTAATTTTTCGAATTTAATTTCGCTTTTCAAATATATCCTTTAATTTCTAAAAACATTTAATTATGATATGTGCGATTAAATTGATTAATTTACATAAATATCTAAAAATGGGAAAAATAAAACTTTCCATATTTTAAGTTGCCTCATACTTATATACGGATGCCTACATACCCGTTATTTGGGATCGGACGCATGTAGTTCTTTTATAAAAAAGCTTTAGTAGGTGGTTTGATTCTAATTTTTGAAAAAGGGTCGCATTTATGTTTTTACCCAGTTCAATTTATCAAAGGAAATTCTTTTAAAAGAGTCCTAATTGGTGTTTTATTTTTGGAAACTCTAAAATAGTCCTAATTTGGAAAAAAAGCCTATTTTATTTTCATTTATTTTTAGAAAACTTAATTTTTCTAAGTGTGAGAACGATTTTTGTTTACTAACCTATTTATTTATTTTTATTTTTATTATATTATCTTATTCATTTTATACTTAATCTATCTATTTCTATTAAAATAAATAAATAGACTACTTCCTTTCTTTTATTTTTTCTCTTTTTGTTTTTTCTTCTCTTTCTTTTTTTTTTCATTCTTTTTTCTTTTTTTTTTTCATTTATAACATTTACAAATAAACAAATGAATAAATAAATAAAAAATAAAAATTAAAAATTGGGTCGGCTCGAATTGGCTCAAATGGCTCGAATTAGCTCACTTCGGCTTGATCGGCTCGATCGGCTCACTTCAACTTGGATCAGCTTGGTCGGCTCACTTCGACTTGGATTGACTTACTTCGACTTGGATCAGCTTACTTCGGCTTAGATCAGCTCGTTCGGCTTGAGTTGGCTCACTTTGGCTTGGATCGGCTTGGAGTTGGCTTGGTCGGCTCGAGAAATCCGATGGTGGTGGTTTTCGTAAAAACATCGTAGGGAATACTATCTTAGAGAGAGAGAAACCGTGTTAGAGAGAGGAAACTTCGATTTTTGTTTTTCTAAAGTGTTTCGAAACTTTTGTTGTGTTTTGAAAATGAAGAGTAGACCCTTATTTATAGGTGTCATGGTCGTGTTAAGGATGGAAAAAATTAAATACAATATGATTTTCTTCCAATTTTGGATTGGATGAACCTGGACAATATGTGGTGCCAAATACATAGCTGTGCGTGTATGAATGTGCCGGAGTGTGTCTACCATATTTAAAAGTGAGTTGGCAAATGACATGGTGATGATGTAGCCCGTGATGTGGCGATGACATGGCAATAAAGTGAGAAAAGAAAATAAAAGATACATTTGTACCTTCCATGGATTGAACCTAAGATCTCTAAGTCATATACAATATCAAGTCCAGATGCTTATCTAACTGAGCTATTGGTTTTTCCTTATTCATATGTATTGCACATATGGACTAGATCAGCCTGAGCTAGATTCAAATCTAAGTATAGACCTAACAGCTTTTTATTCAAAACTATTGAAATTGAAATTAAAATTATATTCTATTTAAACAACCTAAAAATTTATTATTTTCTAAATACCCTATTTTATTTTGTGACTTTTCAAATTCCTTTTTTTTTTTTGTATTTTTTCTAAATTTCTTATTTTTTTTGTACTTTTTCCTATTTTCCTATTTTTTTTATATTTTTCTAGAATTCATATTTTTTCTAAATTTCTTCATTTTTTAGGGTTTTTTTTAATTTTCTATTTTTTTGAATTTTTTCTAATTTAGGACCTTATAACTTAATTTGAAAAATAAAAGGAGGGCAAAAATTAGGTGTCTATACCTTTTATTCTATCTTTTTTTTTTAATTTTTTTTTATTCTAGCTCTTCTAAATCAAAATCTAAACCAATCTAAACCAACTTAGGATTCTAAATTTGTTCTAAAAGCATAGATAACCACAATTTGAACTCAAAACCTAAGTAGGACATAAAATGACATTTTAGAAAGTATGTTCTAAATGTTGTCATATTATTGTATATCAAGTAATAATCTTGGACATACTTTTGGCTTAGAGACAAGTGATAGTAAAGATTGTTCTTAGGATCTAGATATTGGACATGTATATATTTTCTTGTACTTGTTTATTATAGTTGGTTCACTGGAATTAATTCACACTTGGTCTATTAAATCCTATGTTTTATATGCTTGGTTTTGACTTCCTATTAGTTAGGTCCAGTGGGTTAGTGAGGCACCTAGTGATTGTACACAACTCACTTAATAGGTATTTCTTATTAAAACGACCTAGCTAGATTTAGAAAGAGTTACTTAGGTAATGGGTAGGATCCACATTGATATTATTATTATATATATATATATTGCGTATCTAGAAGTTATGAATTATTCCAAGTTCTAGGATGCTAGACTAATAAAAGACAATTAAAATGTGCTTGTTGCATTTGTTATATATGATTACATGTGGATCTTGTTATGTGTGTAACAGACGCATGTATATTAGTGATCCGTACTAAGCATAACTCATCTTTTGAGTATTTATGGTTTTTCAGTTGTAAGTACAGGTGCTATGGACTATAATGAGTTTTATGAAGAAATTGACCTTGATTACTATTATTATGATGAGAAGATTGGTTACTATTATTTCAATGATGGAACGAGATTCACTTAGAGTTAGACTTGCTATAATTGAGTATCATTTGGAGAGATGTAAGAGTATTTGTTATGAATTTTGTTTTGGGGACTTGTAGGGGTCGCTTGTGGCTCGTTATTTCTAATTTATATTATTTGGAGTATCTTACTTCTAGTTTAGAGTCATTAAATTATTTAAGTTAAATGTTAGACATTTGAAGAGTTTTAATAATTGAACTGAATGATGACAAGGGATATGTACTTGAGATAAGTGTTGAAATATACCACTCTTATTTATTATTTGAAGAGAAATTTAATATAAGACTAGTGGTATTGACTATTTGTGGATTTTTGATAGGTAGTAGAGTACTAAATGTCTTAGCGTGTTGGCTCTTAGGGCCGAATGTGGCAAGGTTGTGGCTTCTTGGGTTATATGGTGTTACAGCTTTTAATAGTATTGAAGCAATAGGTTATGGACTTAGAAAACAAAGGCTATTGATCTGTAGGGTAGTAAGCTATGAAGATAGTGGGTAGAGTAAGGGCTAAGTTGAAACTAAATTAGAACTTTGGTATTCAATACTTTATTCTATCTTGTTTTAGTTATTCCTTTATTTCTGTTTAGTTACCTTTATAGTTATTCTTCCTTACCTTTTGATTAATCTTTCTTTGTGTTGTTCCTTCTTTATAAAATGCTATGGTACATCTTCTAGTGCTTCTTCTCAACCTTGAGGAAAGGGTTGAAAACATTAATCTAATTGCCTTGCCTATCCTTGCCCAAAACTAGTAGAACCCTAATGTTCTAATATTGGGGTAAGGGTAACCTTAACAAGACCAGGGAATTCGTACTCCCGGTATAGTACCGCTATAGCAAAATCAGAACCTAAGTTAAGGGGTTTGATCAGATAACGGTTGCTTAAATGCTATAAACTATGATTGCCATGATAGGCGTGATGGCTCAATAGCATCAGTAGATTCAAAGGGATATGCAATTGATGCAAACTAATGTTGAAGCCTAATGACAAGAAAGGGAGGTTACTGGGTAGGCAAGGATGGGCAAATACTTAAAGTTAGCCAAGGAATTCAATTGTTAGCTAGATGATGCAATAGTTGTTGAGGATTGGATATGGAAAACTGAGATAGCTTTTGCCATGGTTGAGGTGCCTCATGATAAAAAGGTTGACTATGCTATAATCATGTTGAGGGGGTGATGCTTCTAAGTAGAAGGATGGTGTTCTAGGTATACTAACAAATGTTGACCAGTTGAATTGAAAAAGTTTCAAGCATGCCTTCTTTAATAGGTTCATCCTTAGCAGTGTTAGGGAACGAATGTAGCTAGCGTACTGAACCCTTAAATAGAGGACATGGTATAAAGTAAAGAATGAGGTTGAATTGGACCGTTTGGTATGCTTCATACTCAAGGCCATCAGAGTTAATGAATAGTTGCAGATTAATTGCTTTATCCATAGGCTGAAGCAAGAGATATAGGAACGTATGGTAGGGTTTCGACCCATAGTGCATTTAGAGGTGGTGAATAAGGCTAAGTGTTTAGAGCAATCGCTAAAAAGAAAACATGATTAGTTGAGTCATCATACGGGTGTGGTATTGGGTAAGAGGCTGATGCTATGTTATGTTGTATCGAGTTTTTAGAGAATTGCTAAGAGGCTAAGTTCAGTTATTGTTATTAGGGGCCCTATAGATAGACCGGCTATTTGGTAGCTCAGGCTTATGGCCTTGTCTCTAGCTCCTTAGGTTAGAGCTCTAGTACTTATTGTAACTTATAGATGATGCTTTTATCCATATGATCTGTTAGCCTATAAGTGGATTCAAGGGGCTTGTTTCCTCTGTAGAAAGACATGACATCAGAGTAAGGACTATAGGGAGGTCACAATTCTTCACCAAAGGGTTTTTTTTTTTTTTTTTTTTAAATGCTATCAAAGGGTCCATAAGATTGCTAATTGTAAGGATAAGGATGCGACTAGTTAAGCTGTAGAGGTACTAGCTGCTAGACCCCCTCTAACTCCTAAAGCCATATGACTTTAGCATGCGGGACCCTGTTAGAGAGCCCTGATGAGTGTTCACTCGTGAGCATCAGGAGATTGCCTTAGACACAGGCACTTTAGCAGGTATGCTTTCTATCCATAATCATAGAGTTTATGCACTATTTGATATGGGTGCATCCCGTTCTTGTGTAGCTGATTCTTATGTGAAATTGTGTGGCTTATCTTTTATAAATCTAAGTTCTGAGTTGTAGGGAATTCACCATTGTGAAGTGAAGTGATTTTAAACTGAGTGTATAGAAATGTAGAAGTAGTTGTAGAAGGGAGGATCTTACTAGTTGATTTAGTAGTGTTAGGGCTGTCTAATTTTGGCATTATTCTAGACATGGATTGGCTATCAAAGCACTACGCCACCATTGACTGTCATAATATGGTTATTTCTTTTGAGCCCCGAGGTTTATAGCCTTTTAGTTATCGGATAAAGATGCCAAAACCAACTTGTCTCACTTATGAGTTCTAGAAAAAGTTAAGTATAGTTGCCCTAGTAATTGAATCGAGTAGAGCTGAGTTGAATATAGAGTAGGTTCTAATAGTTCAAAAGTTTTTGATGTGTTCCTAAAAGATTTATCGAGTTTGCTACCTAAGAGGGAGGTTAAATTTAAAATAGAAGTGGTACCAGGATTGACACTTATATTGAAGTTGCCTACAGAATGATGCTTACAAAGTTGTTGGAATTAAAAAAATAGTTATAGGAGTTGCAGGATAAGGGTTTATTAGGCCTAGCTCATCACCTTAAGGAGCTCCAATCCTTTTTGTAAAGAAGAAGGAGGGTAATCTATACATGTACATTGACTATAGGGATCTGAACTAGGTAACAATAAAGAATTAGTATCCCCGCCTAAGGATTGACAATCTCTTTGATCAATTGCAAGGTACCTAAGTTTTCTCTAAAATTGACTTGTGTTTTGGGTACCATCAATTGAAGGTTAGGTTGGAGGATGTTGAAAAGATGGCCTTTAGAACTAGGAATGGTTTGTATGAACTTTTAATGATGCCATTTGGCCTCATCGATTCTCTGACAACATTTATGGACCTCATAAACAGAGTGTTTAGAGAGTATTTGGATAGATTTACTGTAGTTTTTATAGACAACATACTTGTATATTCTAAAAGTCAAGAGGAGAATGTCAAGTACCTGAGAAATGTTTTGGGTAAGTTGAGGGAAGAAAAGTTATATGCTAAGTTTAGTAAATGCGATTTATGGCTTAGGTAGGTGTCATTTCTTGGGCATATCATGAATAAGGATGGTATTGTAATGGATCTTAAAAAGTTAAAAGCAGTAGTAAACTGTTCGAGACCTATTACAGTGTCAAAAGTTAGAAGTTTCTTAGGATTAGTAGGTTATTATAGAAAGTTTGCAGAAGGCTTCTTAAGAATTGTGACCCATTGATGCGGTTGACTTAGAAGGGAGTTAAGTTTGAGTGGATCAACAAGTGTGAAGAGAGCTTCTAGAAATTAAAGGATAGACTTATAATTGCATCGATTTGACTTTCCCTTGCAGTGAGGAAGAATTTATGATATATAGTGATGCACCCATTTAGGATTTAGAGTGTATCCTAATGCAAGATAGTAAAGTAATTGCTTATATATCTTATCAAATGAAGTTATATGAGAAAAATTACCTTACTCACAATTTGGAGCTAATGGTTGTAGTACATGCATTGAAGTTGTGGTAGCATTATTTAGTAGGCGAGAAGTAAAAGGTGTATATAAGTCACAAAAGCCTTAAGTAATTTTTTACTTAAAAGGATGTGAATATGAGACAAAGGCACTAGTTAGAGCTAATAAAAGGCTATGACCTGGACATTTAGTATCATCTGGGAAAAGCAAACATAGTAGCTGATGCTTTAAGTTGGAAGAAGCAAGGAAATATAGTTAGCTTACTCACTTTATAGCGATAGTTACTTGAGGGGATGCGTAAACTTAAGTTGGAAGTGCTGATCGAAGAGGTAAGTGTTAGATTAGCTAGTCTTAGAGTGCAGCCTACTATATTTTGGATATAGTAAAAGCTGCCTAAGCGAAAGATTAGAGCCTACAGGAGATCAAGAGCAAGATAGATCAAGAAAGGCACCTAAGTTTGCAACGATATAGAAGGGGCATTGAGGTTTAAGGGTTGGTTATGTGTTCTAGCAGGTGTAGGGTTGAAGGATGATTTACTTAAGGAAGCACACTACTTAACATATATAGTTCACTTCAAGAGCACAAAAATGTATAGATATTTGAAAGCCCATTATTGGGGGAACAATTTAAAGAGGGAGATAGTCGAGTACGTATCTAGGTGCCAGACTTGTCAAATTATTAGAATTAAACACCAAAGGCCAGTAAGAGAGTTGCTACCACATTTGACTATAGATTTTATCACAGGCCTACCTAGAGCCTTTGCAAAACATAACACAATGTAGGTGATTGTGGATTGGTTGACTAAGTGTATACGTTTTATCCCTGTAAATAACAAGTGCTTGATAGAGAATCTTGCTAAGTTGTATGTTCAAGAGACTGTGAGGATGCATGGTATGCTAATATCCATTACTTCTAACCAGTATACTAGGTTTGTGAGTAAGTTTTAGAGAAGTTTACATAAGGCATTGGGCATTAGGTTACATTTCAGTACTACCTTCCATCCCTAGACTGATGGGTAGTTAAAGCATACAGTTTAGATATTGGAAGACTTACTAAAGGCTTGTGCACTTGATTTTAGTGGTTAGTTAGATCGAAATCTACCATTAGTAGAGTTTGCTTATAATAATAGTTATCAAGCAACTATTCACATGCCTTGTATGAAGCTTTATATCAAAGGAAGTACAAATCACCTATTCATTAGGATGAGGTTGGTGAAAGGTAGTTGATTAAACTAGACATGGTAAAAGAAGTAGTAGATAAAGTCAAATTGGTCACATAAAGGATGTAGTATGCATAAAGCCGTTAGAAGAGTTACACTGATAAACGACTATGCCCATTGGAGTTTCGGGTGGGGAATGGGGTGTTGTTGAGGGTATTTCCAATAAAGGGCATTATTAGATTTAGGTTATGAGGAAAATTCAGTCCTAAATATGTTGGCCCCTTTAGCATCCTAGAGAGAATCGAAAAAGTGGCTTACTTGAGAAACTATAAGAAACTTAGCTCAGAGTAGAAAGAAGAACTATAAGTGCAGGTGGTGGATTTGGAACACCTATAGCTACAACTAGATATGTTAGTGGATGAACGATCGGTTAAAATTGTGGATTCTAAAGTTCATAAGTCGAAAAGGAGAAATATACCCTATGTTAAGGTTCGATGGTCGAATCGGTCCGAAAAGGAGGCAACTTAAGAGCTATAGGAGGAAATAAAAAAGAAGTATCCAGAGCTATCTTAGAATTAAGGTAACTAACTTTTGAGGATAAAAGTTTTGTTAAGGGGAGAGAGCTATAAAGTCTAGAAAAATATAAAAAGGGGAAAATAAAATAAGGATTTAGTGGGGCTAATATGGCTTGTAATTAACCATGCCTATAAGGGCATTTTAGTTGACAAGAGTTTAGAACTCCTTAACACTACATCTCTCTTTATAAATCCCTATTTAACAATAGAGAGCTCTTTTCGCTATCATTAAATAGGAGACCCAAATAATGTATCTTAAGCTCTCGAGAGTTAAAATCTCATGTCAATGTAGGATTTGCTATAAAAACGGGAAACTAAGGTAAGATAATTAAAGATGGCATTGTGATTTTCGTTTTTCTACAAAGCGAGGGGTGAAAAACCTTGTTTATTTTATGTTTTGTAGCGTGGTGAGGGGTTAGATCAATTCTTGATTGTTGTTTTAGTAGAGAAAATAAGTAAGCAATCCTAAACCTAATGTTTTGATGTTAGTTTTGTGGAAATAGAAAAGTTAGGGTTGTTTG
Organism: Lumnitzera littorea; assembly: GCA_024138015.1. NCBI lineage: Eukaryota > Viridiplantae > Streptophyta > Magnoliopsida > Myrtales > Combretaceae > Lumnitzera > Lumnitzera littorea. Next base: position 31,589,831 of record JAMXBB010000003.1, read on the forward strand.
TTCAATGACTGGATTCATGATTTATTTGATCTTGGTGTGACGGGTTGAAATTGACTATGTAGAGTTTGGGTGATTTGCTAAGGGTGTATATGATGTTGTTTAGGCGGTTTAGAGTGGTGTTTGAAGGAGAAAAACTTTGTTTAAGGGGAATATGGCTAAGGGCCATGGTCGTGCTCATGATTGTGTTCTTCCTAGGGGTATTGTGTTGAGTTGTGCATGAAGAAAGAGAAGAAAATTTAGGACAAAAGGATCATGACCAAGGACCACGGCCATAATCCCTCTAATATTCTTCCTATAGTATAAGCATAGGAACCACGACCAAAGTTCGTGGCCGTGATTCTAGGCTGTATACTCATACTATCTTTTATTCCATCTTTTCTTTGAATCTAGCCCTTTTAAATCAAAATCTAAATTTATCTAAACCATCCTAGGATTCTACATTTGTTCTGAAAACATAAATAACTACAATTTGAACTCAAAACCCAAGTCGGATTTAGGGAAATTAAGTAGGACATAAAAGGACATTTTAGAAAGTAGGTTCCAAATGTTGTCTTATTATTGTATACCAAGTAACAATTTTGGACATACTCTTGCCTTAGATACAAGTGACAGTAATAGTTGCTCTTCAGATCTAAATATGGGATACGTGTATGTTTTGTTGTGCTTGTTTAGTGTAGTTGGTTAATTGAAATTAATTCATGTTAAGCCTATTAAATTCTATGTTACGTGTACTTGGCTTCAACCTCCTATTGGTAGTGTTTAGTAGGTTAGTGAGGCACCTAGTAATTGTACGTGACTTGCTTGATGGGGTTTCATATTGAGACAACTTAACCAAATCTAGGAAGGGTTACTTAGGTGATGGGTCTACAAGTTTATGATTTTATGAGACTCCTTTGAGTTAATTCAAGTATAAAATCGTTTATTTGTGGAAACTTATTTTTTTTTAACCAATTTTATATACAAATTTGATAGAAACTTATGTTTTTAATCGAGTTTACTGATTCTACATATATAAGTTGAATAGGTAAAAAAATAAAGATATGTACATATATGTATACATACATACATATATATATATATATATATAACTAGGCCTCCACTAGTCTATTGACTATTAGTGCATTAAATCATCTTCCCTATTCTATTCCAATTTCTTTTCCTCTTTCTCTCTTTCCTAGTCTCTTGTTCAATATACATATACTTTATTTTGGTTCTAGCTCTAATAGAAAAGTTTATAAGGAAAATTATACATTTGAGTTTACACCATTAATAACTCAAAATGAGTTGAAACATTTGGTTCTCTTCAATTCATGGCTTTTTTCAAACAAAATAATGGAAAAAGATTTAGTTTCGATTTTGTTTGTTATTCTTTCATGAATGTTAAAGTATAAATTAAGAACTTTTATGGAAAAAGAACTCAACTTCTTTTTTTCTACAATATATTTTAAGTATTTTATAACTACTGTGAGGATATCCATGGTTATTTGAAAGCTATTTTATATAGGTTGTAAAAATTTATGTTTCTATGTTTATATATTATGTTTCGATTATGTAGACCTTCTAGTGATTCTAGGTAAAATCTTGAGTTCGACAATCTTGCTTACATCATTATATATATATATATATATTGCATGTTTAAGAGTCATGAGTTATTTCAAGTTTTAGGATGTTGCAATTATGTTGTTTCTTTGCTAATAAAATACAATTAAAATGTGCTTGTTGCATTAGTTATATATGATTGCATGTGAATCTTGTTATGCATGTAATATGTGCATGTGTATTAGTATTTCATACTAGGCATAGCTCACCTTTAGGGGATTTGTGGTTCTCTAGTTGTATGTACAAGTGCCATGGACTCTATTGAGTTATATGAAGAAATCGACTTTGATTACTCTTACTATGATGAGGAGATTGGTTATTATTATTTCAATGATGGAATGAGATTCGCTTAAAGTTAGACTTGCTATTATTGAGTATCATTTGGAGTGATGTAAAGGGTATTTGTCATGAATTTTATTTTGGGGACTTGTAGGGTACACTTGTGACTCCTTATTTCTAATTTATATTGTTTAGAGTAAGTTACTACTAGTTCATACTAATTAAATTATTTAAGTTAAATGTTAGACATTTGAAGAGTTTCAACAATTGAGCTAAATTATGACTAAGTGATATGTGCTTGAGATAAGTGGTGAAATATACCGCTCCTATTCATTATATGAAGAGAAAATTAATGTGAGATTAATAGTATAGACTAATTGTGGATTTTAGATAGGTGGGAGATTACTAGATGCCTTAGCGTGTTGGCTCTTAGGGTTGACACGTAGTAGAGCTGTGACTTCTTAGATTCCGAGGTGTTATAATGTATTCATGTCTAGCATCATACGATACTTAGTTTAGTTGTTCTTTTGAGAAAATATTCATTAATTATGACATGTCATGTGTTATATAAACGTAGTGTGTAAATAATAGTAAAATATTTATTTATTTGCTTGTTATTTATTTCATTTGTCAAGACTATTATAACTTGATGTCATCAACATTGGACGGACCAGATTTAAATCCTCCCCTAAGTTATAACATAATTGGAAAAGTGTAGAAAGCACAAGCGAAAAATTATCTTATGAACTATACATTCTACTACGATACCTATAAAAATTTTATCAGTATTTATATTTCATGTTGAATTTTGTTTTCGCTGATGACTAATCTAAAATCTCAAACACATAGGGAGTTTCATATGTTTAACTATAAGATTTCTATCCAACTATTCATAGCCATATAGACAAGAGAAGAAATATAAATGCGCTTATTCTTATCCCTTTCCTTTAATTTTCAATAATTTATTTGCTCGTTATTTATTATATTATTATCAAATCCAAGGAAACATAATTAAAATGGAAAATTAAGAGAACAATATTAAAGCACCAATTCACCTTCTCTCTTGCTTTGTTGTATATTTTGTGATATTTAGATTAATATATATCAATAACCTAAGCTCTCTTTTCAATAATGTACTTGTAAAGTTTTTGAGTGACATAATCAAATTGCAATTAATTGAGTTTATTTGACCCTAGAGCAATTTTAATCTAAGATACTTGACTCTTTAAAATGAATCATGGAGAATGGATAGAATAAATGAATGATATACTTAATGAAATAAGGAAGTGGAGGGTTTCTTCAAACAACAAGGAGTTGGGTCAACTGTTCAATTAAATAATATTGATCATATTTCCCATTTCCTCTCAAGAAACAAGTAGGCTATTTCTTTGTAAAATTGTGCTCAATTTCATATATGGCAATTCTGCCAAGTTCTCTTCATTAATTGGGGGGAGAATTTGCATGAATTGGAATGAACCTAAATCCTTATGGAGAAATATTACCAATTTTGAAAACTACTAGAAAAATTTTGAGTTTCATTCTAGTTTATGGGACATTAAAGGAATTGTGATAGAATAAGTGCATGATCATAAAATATTATTAGTAGAAAACATTTTATCTCCTTAATTCATATTAAATTGAGATTAGGTAACAATAAAAAGGTTTTAAGAATATTATTGCTCTTAAAATTGATTATATTGAATCTTCTAAAGAAGAATATAAGGAAGATATAGATATCTCACTAGAAGAAAAAATTTCATAAAGATAATGTTTAAGCAAAGAGAAAAACAGTAACAAAACTAAAGGGAGAGATGAAGGGAGAATCTCATAGGTACCAATCAGTTCCAAAAAAGATAAGGGAAGATTTAATGACTACATAGTAAATACGCTAAACATAGAGGCATATAAAGGTAAATTTATTCCAAGGCTTTCTCTTTGAAAACCAAAGTTAATCCTTTATTCTTTTTACAAACTCATGAAACTCTTAAGGAGAAGAACCTAACTTTCTCTCTTTCCTTTGACTATTGCCTCTCTCTCTCTCTCTCTCTCTCTCTCTAAATAACCACCATTATGAAGTAAGGAAACAATTGCATGAAAAATGAAGAACAATCAAATAAGAAAAAGCACAGATACAAGCTTCACCAATTTGCTCGAATGCAAGCAATTTTGGGGGAAAGGATATGTCTTTTCATATATTTTTCTAGTAGGGGATACAATGTATTTATAAGGATAAAGGAAATAAACAAGATTCTCCCTTAACAAACCATATGGGTGTCTATATCCATAAAGGACACATCACCCACTATTTAAATTTGGCTAAGATTCTTTATAAACGTAAACTATTGCATGTGCTAAAGATACATATTTTTTTCTACTCTATTCTTGCACTCTTACTTTGGGTAGGCTTTATTGAAAATATTTTGTAATGGGCTCAATTATAAGGAACAATAGGTCGTTCTTCATTAAGATTATATAGCCTACTGTGATCACACTTTGATACATGGTCATCACCATTTGCAACATGTTTCACTGTAACACCTTTTCCTATTTTCCCAAAAATCAACTCACAAAAACCTTAACTCTTGAATCTTTTCCACTTCATCTACCTCTCTTTGAATTTTCTTGACCATAAGGGAGAATCAGGAAAGCTAAGCTTAAATCATTGAAAAAATCCTAAGTAGTGTTAGTTGGATTCTTATTCTTCCAATGAACTAACATCATGCTATTTGCTCCCCTTCCTCTCTTCACTAATTTTCATTATAGGATGGCTTTAGGTTTATAAGGGTCTTCAATCAACATATCTAGGAGTTTTTAATAGATAGATGGATGATTACCCTTAATAGATCGATGGACTCTATTCACTTTTTGCACTTTCAAGTTCTTTTGCTGATATACATTCTAACATACATTCTAACTAACACAATTTTCAACTTCATTTTCTTCTAAAGTATCTTGCACATATTATATTTGTTAAGTGTATTCTTCCTTTTGTTATCATTAAAATACATGAAGAGAAGACTTAACATTCTCCTTGTTTTTGATGATAACAAAACACTATAAAAAAAAAAATTTAACACATACCATTAATCAAATCATAATCATCAAATAAATCACAAACACAAATCACTAGATATATTGGATTAGAAACTGCATAATTTTTAGATTTTAATTCTTAAATGTTTGATTTGAAACTTTCTAACCTTAAAGTTTTTGTTTCTTACTTCTTCCCCTTTTTTGTTATCAACCTGAAGATAGAATTTCTCCCCCTAAATAAAAGACACAAAAATGATATGAAAAGGATAAAGGAAAACTAGAAATTCATTGATTTAAACTGCTAAAGGTA